>BSBM01001111.1:5055000-5655000 GCA_027924585.1 Larix kaempferi | reverse complement strand
GCAAAGTGGGCATTATATCAAAAGCATTGAGAACGGATAGAGGTGGTGAATACATTTCAAAAAAATTTCTAAATTTTTGCAAGGACCATGGAATTCACAAGTAATTCACAACTAGATACACACCTCAACAAAATGGGGTCGCTGAAAGAAAAAATAGAACAATCACGGAAATGGCAAGAAGTATGTTGAAAACGAAACATTTGTCAAATGAATATTGGGCTGAAGCTGTAGCATGTGCAACATATATTATGAATAGATGTCCCACTAAAAGTGTCATCAATATGATTCCGGAAGAAGCATGGACCGGAAGAAAACATAATGTTTCTCATATGAGAGTATTTGGATGTGTAGCATATGCACATGTCCCGGATGAATGTCCCGGATGAATTAAGAAGAAAATTAGATAACAAAGGAGAAAAATGCATATTTGTGGGATATAGTGATGAATCAAAGGCACACAAATTGTACAATCCAATAACCAAAAATGTCATAATTAGCAGAGATATGCAGTTCATAGAAGATGAAGCATGGGATGGAAGTTTGGATAAAACAATCACTGTTGCACCCAACTTACCACAAGAAGAAGAAAAAAGATTTTATACCAACAGGTACTCCAAATGTGACTCCTTCCACACCCGTTCAAGTTCAACCAAGTGGTCAAATGACACCTTCATCAAACAAAAGGACAGCCCCACACATTCAAGCAAATACTCCATCAAATGTGCAACAAACACCGTCTCAAATTGGTACCCTTGGTGTTGGACCATCAAGTCCACATTCTAGAAGCTCAAGTGATATGTCAAACCCCACACTAGCAAGCTTAAGGAGACAAAAAATCAGAAGTTTAAGGGATATTTATAAGCAAAATGAAGGTGATAATAATGCAGGTCTGAATTCTCTTTTTGCATTATATTCACATGTTGATGATCCTATCCATTTTGAAGATGCCATTAAAAATTAAAAATGGGTGAATGCAATGGATGAAGAAATTGATGCAATAGAAAAGAATTAAACATGGGAACTAGTGAGCCTTCCACAAGGAAAAGATGTTATAGGTGTAAAGTGGGTCTATAAAACCAAATTAAATGCAAATGGTGATGTGCAAAAACATAAAGCAAGGCTAATAGCTAAGGGATACTCATAACAGCCCGGGATTGATTACAATGAGACATTTGCTCCAATAGCACACCTAGACACGGTGAGAACGATTCTTGCAATAGCAGCTCAAAACAAGTGGACAGTATATCAAATGGATGTGAAATCAACATTCTTAAATGGTTTCTTAGAAGAAGAGGTTTATGTGGAGCAGCCACCTGGGTATGAGATTTTGGGTCATGAAGACAAAGTCTACAAACTGAAAAAGGCACTCTATGGATTTAAACAAGCCCCAAGGGCTTGGTATAGCAGAATTGACAATCATCTTTTGCAAAATGGCTTCAATAGGTGCAGCAATGAGCCCACATTATATACCAAGATGAATGAGAAAAGTAAGATCTTAATTGTTTGTTTGTATGTTGATGACTTGATATTCACCGATGATTTAGCAATTGATTTGTTTAAAGGAGACATGGAAAAAGAATTTGAAATGACTGATTTAGGTCTCATGAAGTATTTTCTTGGCATTGAGGTGAATCAAAATGATAATAGTATATTCATTTCTCAATCTAAGTATGCAAGTGACATTTTGAAAAGGTTTAATATGGCAAATTGCAAATCAACTCCAACTCCAATTGTCACGGGATTGAAATTAAGCAAGGATGACAAAGGAGTCAACATTGATCCAACTTTGTATAAAAAGCTTGTTGGTAGCCTCATGTATTTAACAACCACAAGGCCAGATATTATGTATGCAATTAGTCTTATCTTAAGGTTCATGGAGTCTCCAAAAGACTCTCATTGGCAAGCAGGGAAAAGAATTCTCAGATATGTGAGTGGAACAAGAAACCATGGTATCCATTATTCAAGGTTAAATGAGTTCAAACTCACAGGGTATACAGATAGTGATTGTCATTAGAGAAATTTTGAGGTCAAAAAAGGGCCTCAAAACAAAGAAAATGTACTATAAAATACAACCAATCACATTCTAGTAGATGACATCATCCCCCTTGGTGAGGTGGCATTGCATGAGTTAAGAATGCTTATTTGTCAAATTTTCTATGGTGGATGAAAACACATAGTTAACCAAGGTAGTGGTGTAAGTACTTTTAAGTCATAAAGTAAAGTACTCATAATAATAGTTTTTTCAAAAAATAATATTATTGTCATTTTCAAGTAAAGTACTCATAATGAATGCCTTTTCCCACTTTCACATAAAATAATATTATTGTCATTTTCAAGTGAAGTACTCTTAATTCATAAAGAAAATCCTTTCACATTTTATTATAAAATAATATATTATCATTTTTATGTTTTTAATTTTAAATTATATATTCACTCCATTCTATTTAATAACATAATGTCAAACTAATAAAAAATAATAATAAATTTAATAAATAATAATAATAATAATAATAATACAATGTGGATTATAATAATATTATTGACATTTTACATGTAAATAAATTCTCAATTAAATTACATTATTAAATTCATGAGAAAAGTACTAAATATAAAAAGTCAACATAAAATTTAAAAAAAAACTCTTAAAAATGTTTTTTATTATTTAATTTCATTTGCAAGTTCAAGACAAATAAATGTTAAAGGACAATACATTTTTGGGAATTTACAATGAATCTTAGTCACATCAATGTAGACTTATTTTATTAATTTTATTTCTAGTGAATTTTGAAAAGTAACTCAACCATGGTTATTTATATTGTGCATAGAAAATAGTGTGGGAGGTGACTTGTCATATATACCTACCCCATAAAACCCCCAATTCATAATATTTTAATATATCTCATATTTTTGTAGTACATCTCTTAGGAGGCCCTTTTTTGACCTCAAAATCTCTCTAATGGCAGGAAGCATTGATGATAGAAAGAGCACTTCAGGTTATGTTTTTCATTTTGGAATAGGTGTAGTATCTTGGACTTCAAAGAAGCAACCAATTGTTACTCTTTCATCTGCTGAAGCAAAGTATGTAGCAGCCACAGGTGCATCATGTCAAGCAATTTGGATGAGAAGAGTTTTGAAAGATCTCAAGCAAGAACAAAAAGAGGCAACAAAGATATATTGTGACAATAACTCAGCTATAGCATTGTCAAAGAATCCAGTATTTCACAAAAGAAGCAAACATATAGACACAAGATATCATTTCATAAGGAAACTAATTAACAATGGAGAAATCTCTTTGGTTTTTTGCAAGTCTCAAGATCAATGTGCAGACATCTTCACCAAGGCATTAGGGAGAGAAAATTTTGTCTATCAAAGAGATCGATTGGACATCAAAGATTTCAACAGTTGTGATTAAGGGGGAGTGTTGGAATTAATCCCAACCACCACTACCAACCAATCATTATTCCTCCATACCTCCATTACTCTCACCCACACCTCGTCCTTTCTCTGCAGCTGAAACAGTGACGGATTAGTACCTCAGAGCCATAAAACTTTTATGTTGTGTCTTATCCTTTTGACTTTGCAATGTGGTAGATAGAACAGGTCTTGAGAACAATTTTTAAATATACGCATATGTTCTGTTTTGAAAAAAAAGTCTGTGGGTGGATCAAAATATAGTGCTGTGAATGTAGAAGACAGTGTAGGATTTTTCTTCTAAATATATGCCTGTAGCTTCTGTAGAAGCAAGATATATAAACCATTTTGATGGAACAGGGGGTGTGTTTTTTAAAGCATGAAAGAGCAGCAGCTCTGTTTGTTAATATTTAACAGGAATGAAGTAAATTTGAACAAGATTGCAGCAGCATATCTCTGTGTTCTGTTGTGTTAATATTCTGCGCTGTTTTTTTCCTACTCTGCCTCTTCCTTCAAGCCCGCGGTTCTAAATGTGTCCCCAACTAATGTGAAGGCAAGTTTTTTAGGCAAGGAAACGCAACTATAAGGCAGTTCGTCAAATAAGGCAGCGACTGATTCGTTTGAGTGTGCCTGCATATTCTTCTGGCGATGAATACTTATTGAGTTTTGTTCTTTCTATCCCCGTGTGTGTTCTATCAGGTAGTCATCCACAAACGATCAAAAGATCTGGCCTAGTAACCCACGGGATTTACGCTGGATTTCAGACACTCGACGTTTTGAATGGTGGGTTGCATTTATTTGAAAGTTACGATTGCTGTGAGGTTTTCTATGTAGCTAGATTGCCCGCCAAAAGACAAGCCCACCAAAGCATCCAAGGAAAAAAAGGCTAAACCCCAAAGCAGAAGAAGCCCAAAGCTGCCGAGTGTTCAAAACACGCTTCCACATCCACCTTATTATCTCTAGATACTTCTTCATATTCATGCGATCATTTCCATCGTCAACATAACGCAGAAGTAATGTGTGGATACAGCAATGCCAGGTAGCTTCGGGAAATGGACTTTGTATACAGAAGTAATGGTGGATATAGCAATGCCATGAAGCTTCAGGAAATGTACTTTGTATACAGATTTGAATTAAATGTTTGATAATTTTTTGTGTAAAGTTTGATGTATATGTATATTATTAAAAAATTTGTTAATAAGTTTAATGATCAAAACTGTCAAATCTAACCTTAGTATGGATCAAAGTTAAGGCCATCAATGTAAACTATTTAACTCCTTTGCAAATCATTGGCACGTACTAGGAGAAACCCCCTCTTCCCTTTGTCTTGGGCTCTGATTTCTCCAGTGTTGTGGAAGTTTTGGAGGAGGGAGTCACCAGGCTTAAAGGAGGGGGCAAAGTCTGCAATTACAGAGTGGAATGGTTATGTAGAAAAATCTCGTCTTGTGCTCTGATTTCTCCAGTGTTGTGGAAGTTTTGGAGGAGGGAGTCACCAGGCTTAAAGTTGGGGGCAAAGTCTGCAATTACAGAGCGGAATGGTTATGTAGAAAAAGCTTCTATGGATGAGAAGTAGATGTAAGTATGCAATCCCTGACATTAGAAAATCATGTATAGATTGGAAAGTTGTTCATTTGTTTTCTACTGTAGTAAATGGCTAATATTAAATTCTTATGGATACAAAACAGTTTTCAGCAATAGAGCAATAAATATGCCTACCATCCATTTTGGTATTCAGTATAATACCAAATGAATAAACATCCAAGTGCTTTAAAGGTGTATGAAATGAAAATATATATATATATATGGGTGGCAGGACTCAAGTCTATCCCCTCTTACTGATCATGGATCATCAGTGGGTTATTTCAGAGCATCATCGGTGGGTTATTTCAGATGGTATGGTTTTCCTTGAATAACGATGATGATAGAAGCTAGTAATAATTGTCTTCAGTGTGAATTTGACAACTGAGTTATGAGTTATGATAAGTTTCGTCATCTTCGATGCATAAATACATACATACACAAAAAGTACAAAATGCAAAGTGCTGAAAACAACCATTATTCTTCTTTACCATATTATCATTTCTAACAGTCAAGTTTTAAGTTTTTAACTCTCCCACTCCAACTAAAAGACTATTGACCAGAGATAGGTACTCCTGTTTGCCCATAAATATGGCTCTGCTACATAGCTTCTCTGGATGAGAAGTAGATGTAAGTATGCAATCTCTGACATTGAAAAATCATGTATAGAAGTAGATGTAAGTATGCAATCTCTGACATTGGAAAATCATGAATAGATTGGAAAGTTGTTCATTTGTTTTCATATTGTAGTAGATGGCCAATATTAAATTATTGATGAATAGAAAACAATTTTCCTCAATAGAAACAATAAATATGCCTACCATCCATTTTGGCATTCAGTATAATACCAAATGAATAAACATAGAAGTTGTATGGAATGAAAACGATATATATATATAATTGATGGTTACATAATATTTTTTTTACAAAATGTTTTGTTATTGTAGTGGTAAATGTTATATATATATATGGGGTTATTTCAGGTAGCATGGTTTTCCTTGAATAATGGTGACAATATAAGCCAATGATGATTGTCGTCACTGTCAATTTTGCCATCTTTAAAATATATATATGTGTATACACACAAAGAATACAAAATGTAGTGCTGAAGGACAACCATTATTCTTCTTTATCATATTATAATTTCTAAAAGTCTAGCTTTTTGTTTCCAACTCTCTGATTCCAGCTAAAAGACTATTGATCAGAGATAGGTACTCCTGTTTGCGCAGAAAATATGGGCTCTTCTAGATAGCAAAAAAGAACTGACTGAGATTGAATTTTTCTAACCCCGTCCTCCAAAACAGTACTAGGTTGATATACCTCTTCTAAAGATTTAACAGATTTACTAACTTTCACAAAAAGCCTTTCAGAATTCATCAAAACCAATAGCATATATAAACTGACTTAACAAAATCAGTGTTGGATTTACTTTGTGACTCGGGCTGACTAGCTTGAGGCCTGAAACTTCGTTTGGTTCTCCTCGATATAGATTGGTTCCCCTGGGTCCTCCTCGATATAGACTGGTTTGTGTGCTTGAAACTTTTCTAGATCTTTGCCGACCATAAGGCAGTTAGTCAAATATGGCAGTGACTGATTCGTTGCAAAGTCTTGGCATTAAAAGAAGATTAAGTCGAAGGAGCTCTAAAAATGAAACAACTAAACTTTCAATAATGCTTCAAAGCTGTGGCATTGAAATAAAATCATAATTGCATGTTTTTGCCAGGTATGCAGTCAATAATAAAATAACAAAAACTAACAAAATCAAATATTTAGTAAACCATCAACTGCAGTTGAATCGTTATAGCTGAGTTACTAACGTCTCACACTAGTGTTTTGTTCTTGTACGTTGACCTAGAACCATAGATAACACATGAATTCGATCCTAAGTGCAAGTGCCGGCCGAGGCCCGAAACATCTTAGGATACATTCGGGTTGTAATTAAACTTCAATTTTAGGGAAACAATACTTTCTCACTTTGGGAGATCTAAGTATTCAAGTGTTATCTTTCAAAGCGTTTCGCAGTTTCGCTTAGCAATCTTCAGCCACGTATTGCAATGGGGTTCGGAAGTACAGATAATTTTCCCAAATTTGTAGATTTAAAATTGACATAATTGATAAAAACACAGGTATCTTGTTGTGAACAAAATTACTTGTTCTCTTTTAAACTGCAACACAATTCTCAAACAAAAATTAACTGATTTCCACAAGTTAACCTTTGATCCTTGAATCGGTTCAAACCCTCGAGATCTCAAATACAAACATGGACACTATATTAAGGAATTTGGAAGTATATGCAGATTGGAGCACTTAGAACATTGGAGCTTCTTAAATCCTCATAAGGAATTTGGAATATTTGCAGCACTCATTCAATTCTGGGAGGTTCTTTTCCATCGTCTAGGTGGAAATGTTTTACAACTGAGGCACCCAGATAAGTCAATAAGTTGGAGCTTCTTTAATTTCCCAAAGGAATTTGGAAGCTTCTGTAAATTGTAGCAGCCAGAGATGTCAATATATTCGAGGTTCGTTAAGTTCACAAAGGTATCTGGCAGTGACTTCATATTTGAACAATTCCTTAACACCAAGTATTGCAAAGACTTGAGATGACAGAGTTCATCTAAAAAAAAGTTTAGATTAACCTCCTCCACAAGTTCATTCTGGTGAAGAATAATTTTCTCAAGCTTCGTTAGCTTTCCAATGGACACTGGAAGCTTTGAAAGGGGTGCATCAATAATCAACTCCCTCAACAACAGAGGTGCCTGCAATGTTCATATTTTCAAAGTGGGTTTGACCCCTCGATATAGCTTTTGTGCATAGTGGTATATGAAGACGGAATAATATTTAAGAGGAGCGATTCTTACAATAACAAAACAGAAAAACACTTTTGTCAAAAAATTACATACCTGACCATCATCCGGCCATAATGTTTCCAATCCGCTCCCCTTTATTTCTAGAACACGTAACTTATTTAGTGGAATCCAGGGAGGTAAAGAGGTGAACGGGCAAGAGTGCCAGCAGAGCCACACTAACTGTGGTGAGAGACACACTCGCTGTTGTGACGGCACAACACTGAATATGCTTTCCACAAAATTACCTACAGCCCTAAGCAGCTGCAAATTGCTAATGTTAGTCACCAAACGACTGCCCTGCAGCTCAGCAAAGATTTTGAAGGATTGTGGATCAGGCCATTCGGAGCCTGCATATTGGTGAACCATGTCGATTCCGCGCACCTATAGCATGATTGACATCTTAAGTTAAAAAATTGAAAATGACAATCTTGATAATAAAACACTTTCTGCAAGTCGGTCTAGAGCTTCATAATACGTACAGGAAATTCGTGGAGCAGACTGCGAAGAAGGTTGTCAGTTGGGCGCCAAAGCCGATACGAAGAAGGGTCTGTCTCTCCAATAGATCTGCCCAGGTCTTTAAGGTGATCGTGCATTGTTATGCAATTTTTGCTATCCACCTCCATTAAACATCTGTTCTCCAGTTTCCGAACACCCAGCCATCCGTTCCAGCCAGATCCATCCCAGATCCTTATGGCGGTATTGATGTCTTGTCCTATAAAGAAACAAGCAACGTCTAAGAACATCTGCTTTTCCTTTGGATCGAGACCGGCATAGCTGATTCTAAGCCTGCCTAGTATATCATCGTGAAGTTTAGTGGAGATTTCCTTCAGCTGCGCTTCCCAAAACCCCAGATCATTGTTTCCATAAAGAAGCGCGCCAATTACTTCAAGTGATAACGGCAATCCCTGGCAGCCAACCAAAATTTTTTTAACGGGAAACCCTGCAACTGGATGAGGCTGGCCGAAGGCATGCAAGCAGAAGAGCTCTTGGGAGCGTTGTGTATCAAGACCTTCTAACTTGTAAATATGTGACTCTACAATTCCCCCGTTGGTAAGAACATCCTTGTTACGAGATGTAACTAAAATTAAGCTACCTGGTTGGATGGAATCTTTCACTGGTACAAGTAATGCATTCAGCTGATTCATGTGATCCACATTATCTAAAATGATGAGAGCGCGAGTAGATGGGAGATACCTTGTGATCTTTTCTATACCGTCATCGATGTTGTATATTTGCCCATTCCAGCTTCGAGCGCCCAATTCCTCAAGAAGTTGCTTCTGCGAGGACTCTATATTTTTTACATCAGATAAACGGCAAGATCGGTCGTATTTTGATAACTGACGATTAAAGATTTCTTTTGCTAGGGTCGTTTTGCCAACCCCACCCAGCCCCCAAATTCCTAAAACCCTGGTCTCGCTGCTTCGGCCTAGTCCTACTACCCGTTCAAAATCTTCTACCTTAAGATCCAAACCGATTGGATATTTGGACACATAGACTGGTCTTTTCACTATTTTCAACACTCCTTCCACGACCTGCTCGATGAGCTGATGCTCATCACTGAACAATGTTCAATGTAAAATTAGTAGTCAGAACTGCTTCATTAAATATCATATACCTATCAATCCAACAAATAAAAAATTTAAGGTAGGGCTAAGGTACTAAAGTTCTCACCCCTTATACTCGAAACCGCTTATACCTGCAGCAACAGAAAGAGCCTGCCTCCATTCATTTATAGTATCGGAGTGGTAACGTGGCTTCTCTTTCTGGGTTTCAATGTCGAATGTGGTCTTCTCTTCGAGATTTCTCAGAGCTCGAGCATACACTCCATCTTGGCCCGTCCACCGAAGGTCTGAAGGCTTGACACCTACGAAGAAGACCGGAAGAATGGTTGCCTTCGACTGCAACATGAGTCCGAGCTCATCAAGACACCACTTTGATTCCGCGTAATTTTTAGAGAAAATCGCTATATGCACAGAGGCTTTACTAATAGCACCTTTGATTTGAGAAGTTAGATCTTCTCCTTCTTGCAATTCCTGCTGGTCTAGAAATACTTGCAAACGGTATTCACGAAGGCGATTGTAGAGATCTGTAGCAAAAGGTTTCTTGCAATCAGGCCCACGGTGGTTAATGAAGACATCATAAACATAGCAGTTGTTGTGGGCATAGGAGGGAGATGCGGATGTGGATGCCATGGAATGTGGTAGCAAACACGTCAACCACAATATTTTCTTACTCCTGGTGTGGCAAATCTAAAAACTACGAAGTGGCTACCAGCTTCCGACCCTTTAGTACTCCATCTCTGTGTCAATACTGGCAAAACGATCGTTCAAACCAAAACAATGATCCTATCTTTGGCTATGAATGAATCTGAACAATGGAAAGGAAAGTTTTATCCGGGAACTAAATCACGCGTTTTCCACCGACTCTCCCACGTGTCTTTCCACTGACCACGTCTTGTGTTGATTAACGTGCGTTTAAAGACTGGAAAGGAAAATTTTATCAGGCAACGAAATCACGCGTTTTCAACCTTTCAAGTTTCCATGCGTCTTTCCACTCACGGAGCTCTATAATGGTTAATTAAAACGTTTTCTATTTTTTTTCGGTAGAGTAATTCTTGTCAAAATTGTAATTTTTTCCGGTAAAACAATTCTTATCAAAATTGTAATTTGGAGTGTTTAAATTGCAATTTCAGCAATCTGATAATTTTAAAATTAAATAATTAAAAAGAAATCCCAACTATTAAAATTACAAAAATCGAAAATAACAATTTCCAACCAAAATTTTAACCTGTTTTTATCCAAAATCACTGAAAAGAGAGAGACGTTTTGGTTGTCGTTTATGCAACGCGTCCACGCACCACATCTTGTGTTGAGTATAACATGCGTTTAGATCCCACTGACCACATCTTGTGTTGATTAACGTGGGTTTAAAGACTGGAAAGGAAAGTTTTATCGGGGAACGAAATCACGCGTTTTCCACAGACCTTCCAAGTTCCCACGCGTCTTTCCACTCACCACATCTTGTGTTGACTGTAACCTGCGTTTAGATCCTTGCTAAATTTCTTCGGCTGAGTCATAATTTATCTATTGTACAAAACTGTTGGCTTTTACCAACCAAAGGTAGGGGTAAGGATAAAAAAAAAATTTAAACGTAGGAAATTGGGTGATGTTCGGCATTTCTTTCGCATCTCATGGTTTTGAGGGTAATTAAAGTGCCCCCATAACCTTGAAAAATCTTTAAATTACTTGGATCAATGCGTTTTGGAACCTTTTGTTGCTTCATCTCATTCTAACAAAAATGGAATTTTCCTCATTCTTTTTTCTTCCATTTAATTATGACAAAATGGAATTGTCGTCATTTTGAATAATAAAGAATATAACATTTTGAAACTACTTGGATCTATGTTCCTTAAATTTGTATTTATTGATTTTTTATTATTATTGTTATTATTTTTTTTTTATTATTATTGGATCTATGCTCCTTAAATTTGTATTTATTAATTTATTTATTTATTATTATTATTATATTTGTTTCTACCAAGTTAATCAATGATTGAGATTTATTTTTCAATCATATGAAAATGTCCAAAGTAAAACTTAAGAATACTCACTTTGAGATGATATTGGTGAGAGTTTTTCTATTAGTTTTTATGGAAACTCTGGCCTCTTTTAATAAACTTGGAAAATACCATGAATTTGTGTCTTGATTCAATTGACATCACTCATCATTTACTTAAATTTTCTCTTATTTTTTGTGACATCTATTAATTGCCCTCATAAGTGCTACTTAGTTGCCTCACCAATCTTTCAATGTCATGTTGCATCATTGATCTTCATGCACCGCTTAGAAGATCTAGGTTGAGCTTATCATGTTCCTTGATGTTTGATCAGATGCTTGTTTACCTAAAAAGTAGTGCCCCGAAAAGGAATTTTAATGTCAAGGATTTGAGAGCTAGAGCCTTGTTTTCAGCAGGCCAAGCTTCAGAGAATTCAATCCAATTACATGGGCATCGAATAGCTCTATTTTCTATTCATTTCAGCCCTAGTATGTGGTACTCTCCCCTCATGCATTAATATGTGTGGTTATTACATTGTCATTTTAAGGTAAAAGTCATGTTTTGTATGTACTTATAATTTCATAGATAAACAATAAACTTCCTATGTTGGCAGATAACACCAATTTGAGTAGATTCTACCACACTAATCATTTCCATGAGTGTTGTAAATGACAGATAATCCTTGCAAACGAGAAGACGACGGGGTTCAAATCCTAAAGCTTGTCTTCAACCCCCTTAATGACAACAACTCAATGTTTTTTGTTGAGAAGGCCAATCTGAAAATGAACTTGGGTCAGTAACTAATGTTTACAATATATTCGATATTTTTTAAAAGAAGATCCAATAACAAAATATATGGCATATCCCAATAGCCAAAGCCAGCCCTACTACTAGTGTGCAGCATGCTCTCGCCAAGCTTGTCGATACTCTGCAAATAAAATTATTATTTGTGTATAGAATAGAGGGCCTCCTCTAAAGTCAAATTATTAGATGATGGACCCAAAGTAAAGGAACCTGGGCATCAAGAAAATCATCTGGCATCTAAGTCCTCTATGAAGGCATTCTTAATCGAGATGGTTGGACATCAAAGGACTTACTTGACTAGTTTTTTCAATGTTTAGGATTATTAGGTTTTGTCGTAAATGTGCCTAAACATTTCAATCTAAAGAAAAAATATATTTAAGCTTAAACATTTGTATGCTCAGTATCAAATGATAGGCACAAATACATATTCATATGTAGCGAAACAATTTTTAGAGCTCAAACAATAAGGAACTAAAAAGGGTAGTTAATTAATTGCTCAGAGACTAAAACACAGATAATGAACCATTTTCTCTCAATTGCAAAGATTACCAAAATTCCAATAACTAAGAGCTAAGTTGTGAGGATTTACCTGATAAGTAAGAAGATGAACCATAAACCTTGTTTGCATAATTCATGGTAAAATTAGTTTATAGAATCTCTTTCCTCAACAAGACGTTAGATCTTTATTCAATTATCCCTATTATTCGGTCGTTATCTTTCAGTGCAACGATTACACATTATTCTTATTATGATAGTGAAGGTTGGAGGCTCGCAAAGATTTACTGTAGCCACTGTTTCATCCCGGTTGACTCAATGGAGAAGAACTGTCATTGTGGAATTAAAAACAAGAACTGCATAAAGGAGTATAGAAATCTAACACTTATTCCAAATTTCAAGCCATTTGGCCAGGAAAACACCACGTCGTTATGCATCCCCACATAGAAGCAATATAATGACGTAAACTTAATGGAAAGGAGGAAGCTAGTCCACATATCCAACGAGATATTGGGGTATCAATTTCAACAAATACCTTTATTTTATTTTATTTAAACAGCGTGTTGTTATGCATATGTTAGTGGAGAATTCTACAATTGAATGCCATGGATTCTCTCCTATTGCTATGAGGTGGTGAAGTTCAATTGACAGAAAATGAATGTAATTGTCTTATTTTCTTAAGAATCAAAGAAATTTTCATGAGTTTGAGAAGGGGGGAAGGGAGGAAATTACCTCTTGAAGCAAGCCAATTAATGAAGATCCTTGATGCTTGAGATTTGCAAGCCTTTAGGCCTCCATATCTAGCAACTTACCATGCATCCTTACCTCAAGCATGGATCCTTACATCTACTTCTACCAACAATAACTTGAAAAATCTTGAAACTAACTACCAAGTTTGAATTTGAAAAGAACTTGGAGGAAAAATCTAAACTCAAAAATGGGGGGGGGGCTGAATTACTTCATAGAAATTCAAAAGAGAATGATACTTACAACCTTTCCTTGAAGATGCCATCCTTCTCCGTTGCTTTGATCATCTCCTATTCCATCCATGCTTTTGATGCCCAAATGCCTTTAAAGTAAGAGAATTCTTGCCTTCAATCCTTCATTATAACTTTGCTCTAACTTTCTCTGTATTTTACATTGCCCCAAAAGCCTCTTTATATAGCATTGGGAATTGGGAATTCATGAATCAAACTTCAATGTGGGATAATACCTTTTCCCAAAATTTTGATATTATCATCAAAAACCCACTTTCTATAGTATTTTCAGGCTTTTTCGTCACAAATTCAGAATTTTCGGGCACAATTAATGCATATTTCATGCATTTCTTCCCACGGTTGACTGGTGGAGACTAGATCTTTAAGTGGGTAGTTCGATCAATGAACTTTGATCCTTCCAATTGTGGAAGTAGTGGTCAGATAAAAGAGGATTGTTCTCTTATGTACGTGTCTTATGTCTTCATGTTGCAGGCGAATAGTAAAATGTGCTTTTGACCTTCACTTGTTAAGGGTGTTAATTTCATTGTTAATCATGATGCCCCCTAATGTGTGAGGTCCGAAGTGATGCTAATGACCGAAATACATTATCTCTTCAATTATTATACTCTTAAGTGATCTGGGCAAGATGGCAAAGGAGTAGGATCATGTGAACAGGATTTGGAAAAGCATTAAACAAAGCAATTCCCAAATATACAAGCGAAAAAGTTGTATATATTAACAAGAAAAAAAGTTGTGTTGCAGCAAAATCCTTTCCATAGGGATACAAAGGGCCATGGGGAAAAAGGCAAAGTCTTATCGAGGTACTAGAGGAGAAGTGGCGAGGGACTTTAAAACAAGCCTCTAAGGACACTTAAAGTATATACATAGTTGGAAAGGATCCAATACCATGTTACTCAAACACTAGGTAGAAGAAGAGAGCATTGAAGTAGATTGGAGGAAGAAAATTATGATAATTAAGTTGAAATAAATTGAATTAAAGATCGCCCTATGTTATATTCAATTGCTTCAGATGGATCTATGAATTGATTTACAATCAACATATTTGATTTAAGTCATCGAAACACCAAAATTTAATACTAAAAGTAGCCTAGCACGTGTCATCAAAGCAATGTTCAATTGTGTCTCGCCCATTCTCTTCTACCTCCCTAAGAATTGACTAGATTGACATGTGTTTTCTAAGCACTATTGAATAGTGCCCCCACCCATTCTGCTCTTGCTAGATGCAAAATCTGGAAAAAATTGACACCTGTCATTAGAGTCAGAGCACTATTGAATACTGGCCCGCCCGTTCTGCTCTTTCTAGCCGAAAAATTGAAACCTGTCACCCAAGGTCGTTGGTTCTTCTTTGTTGCCCCGCCTCCCTCGTCATCCCTTTGGTGGGGACTTTGAAAATTTTACAAAGCATTAATCTGTAAGGATGTGAAAGTTTGAAGAAGCTTCCAGATTCCTTGGGCCATTTAACAAATCTCATAGACCTTGTTTTGTATGGATTCAATGGTTTGAAAAAACTTCTGAAATAGTTAAGGGGGTTAGTCAACCTTCGACACATTGATCTCTGTGGGTATAGTTATGTGTTGAGTAACGTCAGAAGCATCAATGCTTCTCATCACTCTAGTTGATCCATGAACGCTAGTGAATATATGCTTGACGGTATGGGCGACTCTGATCCGCTCGGTTTTTTACACAGACAAGATGGGATCGAGCCTAGATTCCATAGAAATGGAATGAGTCAGAAACCAAACAATGTAGTTGGTGAAAGAGAGGTTGATTGTGCTATTGCTGCTAATAATAATGATAATCAGGAATGTTGATGTTGCAAATGTTGGTATAGTGAAGAAGAATGGGTTGCTTGCTAAGAATCTCGTGGCAGAGAGGAGACGGAGGAAGAAGCTCAATAATCATTTTCTTATGCTCCATTATGTGGTGCCCAAGGTCTCCAAGTTGATCTCTTTTCCTTTCCCTTGTTTAGTCTACTTCTTTCTTTGTTTTGGTATTGTGTTGAATTTGTTAGAACTCTAGAGTTAAAGACAATTAACACTTCCAGATATATTAAGAGGAGTGGAGTCAAAATGACGTTATACTAATACTGAATTTTGTCAAGGATTCCTATGAGATTTAGAGACTAATTTGGATGGGATTTTTCATTATTTTCTGAAGTAGTTGTAGGCCCCTATGGTGATTGAATTAATATCAATAGCCAAAAGAGACGTTGTTTCAATAGATGAATAAGATAGTAGATTTGGCTTCTTCTTCTTCTTTTTTATTTCAGATTTTGGACATATATTTGAGGGGAATTCGCCATCTTTATAAGTCTTATATTTGTATCAACCAAGAGGGGTGTTGTTTATGCAAAATAATAAGATACAATCGATTTGCTTTATTTAAATTTTTTCCAAAAATTGGATATGTTTTTGGGGAGAAATTTGCTAACTTCATGATTCTATATTTGAGTGATTGTTGGGATGTGGCTCATTACTAGTAACTGACCCAATTGATTTCCCTATTTAGCATTTCCTTTTAGTAGATGGAGAGGGCCTCAATATTAGGGTATGTTGTTTAGTATCTGCAGGAGCTTCTCCAACATATCAATGATATCAATATCAAGCTCATGTTAGGGTCCTGCAATTCCAAGCCCTTAGCACCCACACTACCTGAGTTTCCTTGCAGAATGAACAAAGAGTATATTCTCCCATGCATCAATTTTATGGCATAGAAATTGATTGGTTTCTTGACAACCCGGATAACTTGAGTCCTGCAACGTATTCAAGACATTCAGCTACAAATGTCAATCAACGATGGAGTACTGTATTAGGAATTAAGCGTTAATATCAAGTTAGATGCTCTCCATATGATTTAACTGCTCTTCCAAAAGTTGAGTCTTGACGGTTCTCATCCAAGTGAATACCGTCATCTTTTTTTTGGATCACTTGCTTGATAAGTGGAACAATAATAACACCAGTTACATTATTGGCAGTTCTAGTTACAATATCCATTGCTTGGGCCATCAGTGAGTGAGATCGGAGTATAATAGCATATGAGATTATAGCAGAATAGTCAAAAAATCCTAAAGCAGAGTACAAGAGAGTATGAGTATAAAAACAACCAGTAAGCCAGAAGATGAATGTAATAACAGGTACTAAACAGAAAGGGGAGAGATGTCTCTATATGATGAATGAAAGATGAGGTTAACTGAAGGGAAGGGGGTGTCAAATATATAAAGTCTCATTCACCAGTTGTTTTTATGGTGAATTCCACATAGTAATGAATAACTTTGACAAAATTTTATTCCATTACATAATGATAAATTTCAGAAAAGTTGTATTCCATCACGTTATTGGACGAACAATTTTTGCACAACCATTCTTTTTGGTACACTAGCTTCGCCTTTTCACTCTGTATCATGAAACAATAAAATTTTAATCATTGAGATTATTTTAATAACTAGCATACCCCAAAACGGGGGAAATGAAACACCGAGAAGAATTTCAATATGTTGTAAAATGAGATAAAGTTGTGTGTACTTAGATAATATAATTGTGTGTTTGAAATCAAGTTTAGCTAATATATGGTAGGGATTGTAGTCAATGAAATTGAAAGGAAAACCATGTTGCAAGTACTAATTAGCAATAAATAGAAACCCATGTAATAGATGGCAATTAATAAAATGATGTGTATATTAATTTGTCATACACAAATTTATACATATGTAAGTAAAACAATAAAGGTCTAAGTAATGATCAAGTTTGGATCTAAATATATTGGAAATCAACATTGACATTTTCAATTGGTAGGGGGGTGCAGGGATTGAGGGTTGAAATTTTAAGTGTGAAAGGGATAGAGGATGAAGGCATGCCTCTTGATTTTTCGAAGTGAGACGTATGAAGTGTCTTTCATCTTTGCATAGCATTCGAACAAGAATGATGGTATAATTTGGATTCCTTCTAATGGTGTAGTACGTGTGCAGCAACCGTATCCGGTTGGATGTTAATAGTCGAATCCGACTCTCATATTGAATGATAAATAAGAATAATATATTAGATGATGTCTTTTACAAGATAGACTTTCCCGTATTTATAATTGTTTAAAGGGTGTCTAATGCAACTCTTCATAAAGAGTTACACCATTTCACTAATTAATTATATTATTATATTATTCTTGTTTGTTGTTATATATATATATATATATATATATATATATATATATATGTTGAGCTTTTCTAGTAGTCCTATGTTGACTCAGGAGTCTTTGGACCCTCGTTCTGTTAGTCTGGTCTTATGCTGAAGCTGTTTCTTTTGTAATTTCTGGATATTTTGTTGTCCATTTTTGAGCTGGGACTCAGAATGTGGTGTAATATGCCCCTCCTTTGGTCCTTTCTGAGAAGTCGGCCACGCCAAGTCACTGTGGGTTGCACGAGCCGGAGTAGCTCATTTGTAATCATTTGTATCATATTTTTCTATTAATAGACGGTCTCAAGCTTATATACAAAAAAAAAAAATTGTTGCCTGCTTTTATTTGCAATTCTGTTTTTATATTATTTCGAATTAATTGTCTAAACGTAGGTCTGAATGCAAGTTCGAATGCAGGTTCAAATGCAGGTTCGAATACAGGCCTGAATGCATGTTCGAATGCAGGTCTGAATGCAGGTTTGAATGCAGATCTAAATGCAGGTCTAAATGGCATATAAATCTTTCATAAATGCTCTGTCTATATGGATTGAGTTCAGTCCTCCCATGACTCCTTTGCAATTCATTTGGTGCTTCAATCGATTCATTAACCAAGTGTTTTTACATTTGATTAAGTTCCATTGATTTTCATCCTTGGTTACATGGCGCAAAATCTACTTCAAACATGCTTTACGTATATGCATTGATTGTGTGTTTGAATGAATTTATGTAAAGCCTTACATATATAAATCTTGAATACATCGTTCATGGAGTGTTTAAATAGAATTTGGAATTCGGTTTGCAATTTGGTTTGTGGCATTTCTAATACAATTGTAATTTAGTTTCAAATTTGTAGTTCATAATTTAGTTTTCAATTTAACTTGTAGCTTGTAATTTAATTTGTAGTTTGTAATTCAGTTTGTTTCTTTATTTTGTAATTTCTTTAATTTGAAATTTACATAAACTTGTAATTTAATTTAGTTAATTTATATTAGTTTAGTTGTAATTTATTTTTAATTAATTATTTTGGTTTCTTTAGTTTGTAGTTCATTCTCAATGCTTAGATTAATAAAGTAGGTTCTTCATTTGGTAAATTAGTAGTGCTTTAGTTTTTAAGTTTTAGAAACTTAGATGCTGACGAATGTAGGTGCTTTTAAATTAGTTTGTAATTGGATTTATAAAATTAGTTTATTAAATTGTAATTAGTAATTAGTTTGTAGATTAGCGCAACTTGCAATTTGAGATAGGAATATAAAATTTACATTTGTAGTTCATAGTTCATTTTCTTTGTGTATTTGTCAGCATTAGGCTAGGTTAGATTAGGTTAACCTTTGACCCTACACATACAGTGCTTGTACCTTGAAGCTTACGAGCCATGGGTTGACAATTTAAATATTGGAAATTAATTAACATATAATTTTACCAACATTTTGGCGCCGCTACTGGGGAGGTGCTAAAGGGGTTGAAGTCTAAGTAGATAGGTTGCTTTACATTACACAATAGGGGGAGGGGAGAACAGTAAGACGAGAGGTAAGAACCTATGCATCCACTACAGTGGGGTGCCCCAAAGCCTTGTTATTCTTTCTTTCGCATAAGTGTGTTTGCTTTACGCAAAGTTTGATTTATTTCCCTTAAGTGTACTTTTCTTTCCGCAAGCGTAGATAGTTTACTTTCTCATAGTTAGGTGTACTTTTCTTTCCGCAAACATAGATAGTTTACTTTCTCATAGTTAGGTGTACTTTTCTTTCCACAAATGTAGATAGTTTACTTTCTCATAGTTAGGTGTACTTTTCTTTCCACAAACATAGATAGTTTACTTTCTCATAGTTAGGTGTACTTTTCTTTCTGCAAACGTAGATAGTTTACTTTCTCATAGTTAGGTGTACTTTTCTTTTGGCAAACGTAGACAGTTTACTTTCTCATAGGTAGGTGTACTTTTCTTTCCACAAACGTAGACAGTTTACTTTCTCATAGTTAGGTGTAGTTTTCTTTCGACAAACATAGATAGTTTACTTTTCCATAGTTAGGTGTACTTTTCCACAAGCATAGATAGTTTACTTTCCCTTAGTTTAATTTCATGTATGTGTGCTTTTATTTTGTAAATTTAGGTAGTTTTCTAAATCCCGCAATTTACTCTTATGCAACTGTGATTTTCTTTCTGTACATTTGAGTGTGTTTACTTTCCGCAAGTTAATTTCATGTAGGTGTTTCATTTCATAAAAGTGTGGTATGTTTAATTTGCAAATTCGTTTTAGTAGTAGATAGTCTTAACTAGAATCTTTAAAAACACATTAAAAAAAAATTGGGTGCTGTAAGAACCCTATACACCAATCCATGTGTGAAGTAGGATCTATCAATCAACAAAATCGATTCAGAGGTGACCATCAGTTTAAGAAAACTCTCTCAAATCCTAGCAGCAACTGGAATCTCAATTTTTTCTTCTCAAGAAGAACACATCTTGACAGAATTAAAGAATTTATCTACCTCTCCAGAAATAATACTAGAAGAACCGCAGTCCCATGAGCTACAAACCGTCTCTCCTTGCCAATCTGCCAAGGAAACCAGAAACTTGGAGACTACATTTGATGGAGAGAGACTTGAAATTGAAGAGTTCTCCACATATCTACCGACAAATCCATCTTGTGCTCAATAAATTGATCATCTAAGAGAAGGGGATCTGCATGACATAATGAAGGAAGGTGAATATGAGGACTACATCGAAATTTGGTTCCAAGAGTTAACCCAACCACAATACCATTCCTTCATTCGACACCTTTTGACGCAAAGACAAGTAAGTTGGTTGAACTTCCACATTCAGGTAATCATTGCAACAACCTTTTCATATGTGGATAAAGGTATAATTTTCATCTTGCTTCGCACTCGGTTTCATTGGAAGAGTTCATATACTTTAATAGAAATACTTTCTTTCTTCTTCGGTAGAATAGGAAAATATGTATATAAATAAAAAAAGTTGCATGTTTAGCTTAAAGATTGATGCAAATTTGTTTTTTGTTTTATTTTTCCAATAAAAGAATTAAGAAGAAGATAATGCTAATGACTAAACCAAAACAATTCAAAATCCTTCTTTATTTTCATACATGCATATTGCTTAAGACCAACTTTAAATATCATGGGGATTTCTTATAACTTCAAAGTCTATCTAATACCTATAGGTCACTTGTACATCCTAGATTCATTATCAAAGCTTGTTATTTAAGCATCTTTATCAAATAGTAGCAGGAGAGTAAGTGACATTCCTACTTGTGGAGAAACACTACTGAAACTTATACGAATAAGATTGACTTAGGGACTAGAGAACAACTGTAGGTCATTCTCTTTTGACATGAATTATAATTTAAGGCTATTATAAATAATGTTACTCATGGGTTAATTTTAAATTTTGAGTTATGTGCTTAGAAGAATTAATATACTCTAGTACCAACCGGCTTCCACATACTTTAATGTCTTTTTGCAATAATTATAATTACGAGGCAAATCCGTCGGGGTAGTGAACAGGGTTGCTGACAGCGGGTCCATGCCGAGTAAAATCATAAATGAGGAAGTTCGGTGAATACAAGCAAACCCGCCGAGGTACTGAATAGGCTCGCTGGCAGTGGGGCCATGCTTGTATGGTCCTAAGGTAAACCTGCCAGGGTACTGAACAGGCTCGCTGGCAGCGGGGCTATGTCGGGTAAAAGAGATATGATAAACACATTGTTATGCACATAGTTCAATCAAATAAAGACCCTGAGCGCATATATACATGATTAAGCCAATTGTTTATTTATTTTTCATTTGAGAATGTTTGTAAGTCACACTTACGACCCTATGATCTAATTCATACTATATCTAGTATGTCACTAATCTAGAAGTGGGACCCATAAGTTTAGGAATCTAATGAACTCAAATGCGAATTTTATCAATATTACTTCAATGACAATAAGTCTTCGAAATTTAAACAGGGATGACTAGTTTCCTATGGGATTTACATACATTCTAGGTTATCTATATCCTTATAAACGGAAATCCCCTATTATAACCTATATGGTCTTTATGAGAAATGTTATTAATTGATGAAATTGTATGCATGGGATATTTCTAATCTTCATTTATATTAGAATAATAAAGATGGCTTCCTGGAATTTCTTTCTGAGTGTTGGCATATAAAAGAATAGAACTCGGTCTCAAAATTATTGATGGCCCGAGGACGTGCCATATCTTTAGTCTGGGGGGAGAGAAATTAACGAACTCGAAATGTGAAATTTATCCTTATTTATTGGATGACAATAAGTCTTTGAGTCAGAGATGACTTGTTTCCTATAAGTCTTTTCAGACCATCTATATACCCTCATGTTTTCTAACTAGGAACATTCAGGAAATTTCCTACACAACTTATATGGTCTTAGCAAGCATGTATGAAATATTTCGAATTTTGAAATCTATAAGTATCATCCTTATCACTTAGCATTTCTTTTTCTTTTTCTAAAAAATGTTTAGTTTTCTTTAGAGTAATGGTGATGGATTCTTAGAATTGCTTGTTGACTGGTGTTGATCTAGAATGTTTTGCATAAGAAGCATACAACCCACTCTCAAAATTATTCATGGCACGAGGACGTGCCATACCTTTGGTCTGGGGGATTGTTGGGCTCGAAAAATTGTCCATTTTCATGATTTCATTTTCGCTACATTCCTATCTCATCTAACCATAATTTAGTACATCTATGTTCAATTAAGATATCATTTACTTTATTTTATCAATTTAAACCATTAAACGTAAAATAATCCTAATTGATTATTTTTTATGTATTAAATGCAATATTATGCAAATGATAAGTATTTCAGTACTCAATCCGACCCTTCATCCGACTCTAAGTACGTCCCCAAGTATGATAGCATGTTTCGCATTGGTTTACTGGTTTGGCTTACTCTTTTGAAGAACTGATCTACCTTCATCATCTTCTGGGTCTTGTTGATCCCGTAAATACCTGCATATGTATAACTAGAGTAATGACTTGATAATAATCTTTAGTTCACTAATTTACATTATTTTAAGTTTAAACAAATGAATAAAGGTAATGTATTAAACTAATTATTAATTTACTTTTTTATAAAAATGTTTTAAATTTAAAATATGTATAAAACCAAATTATTATCTAAATCTTGGCACTTTAAAGCATGGTAATTATTTAATGAGAAAACCACTCATATATCATATTAATATGTTATGACACTTAAGTTAAAACATTAACGAATGGAGTATTTACATTGACTATGGAAGCAACATTCCACTATCATTTAATAATTTGGTTTTGGATTATATGCAAGTCACAATGTAATAGATCCATATATGCAGTGTTTTATAAATTATATAGTTCACGTGGATAACGGATCATTGTTTTTGGTTTTTAAATATATGCAAGATAAAATATTAATTCCGTGAATGTTCAACATATAACGGATTGTTTTTTATGCAGGTTCACGTGAAGGAAGGAGGCATTCAACGAATGGTAATGCAAGCAGATAGAACCCAATCCATTGATCATCGACCCAGCGATAGTTTGAAGCCAACACACCAACCAACAATCAATTCAACAACCCAGGCATTCTCATCATCATTTCAGAACGCATATTTCAGGAGCATATTGTGAGCAAACCGTAAAGAATCTAGAGAAACGGTTTAACACCCACTTCCCAAATGGGCTCATTTACCCCTAACCGTGGATAGTTTTCCGAATTGATTAATAGATAGGGAGAAAAATGTGCCCGACTAGACATGAGTTTTCCATAATTAAGGTTATGGACGGTTTTCTTAGTTTAATAATTTGTTGAACGAGAAAGAGCTTTGGAGTTTGATTCTATCCTTCATCTCATTGTTTTATTGTATAAATAGAGATGCATATGGATGAGAATCACAATGATCAGATAGTGAAGATCTGATTTTGTAAATTAAGCTGATCATTTTGTAGTTTCAGTCTCTTTTTTAATGAAGAATTGGTTTCCGGAAGCCAGATCGTGTACATAATTTTTATGTAGTTGTGTTGTGTTAATCCTTGGGGCTGGCCATCCTGTGGATTGTATTTCTTTTCCCTTCCTTTGCAATTTCGTTTTTAGGTTTTATACAATTTGAATTAATTCATTTACAATTTCGTTTTCAGATTTTACATAGTTTGAATTAATTGTTTAGTGCAGGTTCATATCAAATTTCATGTTTATTTTTTATTTATATTAGATTGCAGTTTTTAGATTTCATAATATTTAAATTAGATCTCATTCTGTTCAAAAGTGTAGATCCATTTTAACGAGCTCTGTCTATTTTGATAAATGTTCTGAATCAAATCGTTGCTTGCTTTTATTTGCAATTCTGTTTTTATATTGTTTCGAATTAATTGTCTGAATGTAGGTTTGAATGCAGGTTCAAATAATTGTCTGAATGTAGGTTTGAATGCAAGTTCAAATATAGGTTCGAATGCAGGTTCGAATACAGGTCTGAATGCAGGTTCGAATGCAGGTCTGAATGCAAGTTGGAATGTAGATCTGAATGCAGGTTTGAATGGCATAAAATTATTTCAGAAATGCTCTGTCTATATGGATTGAGTTTGGTCCTCCCATGACTCCTTTGTGATTCATTTGGTGCTTCGATCAATTCATTAACCAAGTGTTTTTACATCTGATTAAGTTCCATTGATTTTCATCCTTGGTTACATGGTGCAATATCTACTTCAAACATGCTCTACGTATATGCATTGATTGTGTGTTTGAATGAATTTATGTAAAGCCTTACATATATAAATCTTGAATACATCATTCATGGAGTGTTTGAATAGAATTTCGAATTCGGTTTGCAATTTGGTTTGTGGCATTTCTAATACAGTTGTAATTTAGTTTCAAATTTGTAGTTCATAATTTAGTTTGCAATTTAACTTGTAGCTTGTAATTTAATTTGTAGATTGTAATTCAATTTGTTTCTTCATTTTGTAATTTACATAAACTTGTAATTTAATTTAGTTAATTTATATTAGTTTAGTTGTAATTTATTTTTAATTAATTATTTTGGTTTCTTTAGTTTGTAGTTCATTCTTATGCTTGGATTAATAAAGTAGGTTCTTCATTTGGTAAATTAGTAGTGCTTTAGTTTTTAAGTTTTAGAAACTTAGATGCTGACGAATGTAGGTGGTTTTAAATTAGTTTGTAATTGGATTTATAAAATTAGTTTATTAAATTGTAATTAGTATTAGTTTTTAGATTAGCGCAACTTGCAATTTGAGATAGGAATAGAAAATTTACATTCGTAGTTCATAGTTCATTTTCTTTGTGTGCTTGTCAGGCTAGGTTAGATTAGGTTAACCTTTCACCCTGCACACACAGTGCTTGTACCTTGAAGCTTACGAGCCCCAGGTTGACAATTTAAATATTGGAAATTAATTAACATATATTTTTACCAACATCTCTAAGCCAATCATATGGTTTAATTATGAAAGGAAAGACAGGATCATATTTAAAAATATGGTTCAACTTTTTCCATAGCTATTGTATCAAGGACACTAAAAACCTGCCATAAAAAAACCAGTACAGTGACATTCTATTCAAGCTAAGTTAGGGACAATATCCTTATGTACTTTGTCAGGAGGAATTACATCATTTGGTTACATCTCAAGTGAAATGAGAGGAATTTTTATTAGACCCTTAACGTAGTTTCCAAGACCACTCTCAAGATTACAATTAGCTCTTTTGAGTAGAGTTACCATAACCGAACCAATTCTGGAAAAACTGACTAGTCTAGCCGGTTCACAAGGGTTTCTGGTCCCAAACCGGCCCTCTAAAACCCGGAAATGGTCGGTTTTGTGCCTAAACTGACCAGTTCCATATACAATTGGCCTTAAATTCCTGAACCAACCGATTTTGTACAGAACCGACCGTTTTGGTAATGGCAATATACCACAATTTAGAACATAGAATTAAAAGATAATATTAAATGGTAAGTAAAAGTGACATTGTCCTTAACTTTCAGTTTCTATCCTTTTACTTAAATTTTTAACAATACCATTAATTGTTTTAGGATGTTTGAGAGTGGTTCCAACTTCATATGTAAAAAGTTTTAAATCCCATTTAGAATTCAACAATCTTAATAGTTTTCAAGATTTCAGGATTGCAACATTTCCACTAGATTCTGTCATATATGAGGGTAAGGGATTAGCATTTAACTAAGCATATCAAACCCCTCTATGTACCTTGATGTATGTGGTGTTGATTGTTTAACTCCTTTGTCTTGGATGGACTTGGACCCACTTCCATAGCCAGAAGATGCGATCATTGGTGTTGGACAGGGGCCTTTAGGCCCAGTGGAATCAATCTAGGCTCAAGATTCCTATTTTCGATCTAGTTTTTTTTAGGACATGGATGATGACTCTGAATCTAAGCATGAGGATTCAGATGATTCTGTTATATGATTAGATTTTAGAGCCTAGAGTTTAGACTATAGTTATATGTTTATATTTTGACTATAGAGGCCATTTAAAGCCTATTTATTGGCATACTTTGGTTTATATATGGATTGCACTTGGTGTTATTTTGGTTGCATGCACTCTTACTTGATATGTACATGAGAAACTTTGCATATTTGTGTATAATGGCTTGAATTCTCTCTCTCTCTCTCTCTCTCACACACACACACACACATTTTTCAGAATTTGAATAGTTTATGTATAATTTGATCGGCCGATTTTGTGATCCATTTCTTTTCCAGTTTTTGTTCAGTTCTAGTTCGGGTTCAACTCCTAGGGTCAGTTGGTTCAATCATTGGTATGGTTCCGATAACTATGCTTCTGAGATGACAAGGATGATCAGTAACTAATGCAGTGGAATGTTTGAGGAAAATCTATATGAAGCAGAAAGGGTCAGAAACATTTAACATATTAGGGAAAGCTCAATTTCTTTGGATCCACACTATTTAGGAATAGAGATATTGCCAAGGCCCTAAACAAACACAAATACACACCATTTAGAAAATGATATATCTGCCAAGGCCCTAAACAAACAGATACATGTTAAAGAAAAATGTGGGATCTAAGATGTCTTGAAATTAGATCTAGGAGTTGTAGAAATCAATTGCCACCAACACATAAATATTCATAAATAGTTCTCATTTTCAGAATTTAGATGACATCAAGACATTTCCACTAGAAAAGGATATAGAGAATAGGATTAACCATTTGACAGAGTTGTTATGGCATGTGATGAGTGTAAGTGGATAAGCTATATCAGGTCTAATGATACCTTTTGGGAAATAATAATGTTTTATCTTTAAATAGTAACTTTGAACCCCCAAAAGTGTCTAAATTTGTTAACATTTTAGGCATGAAATCCAAGGATAAAGCCTAATAGCTCTATAGACACGTTATTATTCAGGCATTTTCGCTGGTAGACTATTGCAACAAAGCTGTTCTAGTGGTCACTTTATCATCCTATATATGTATGCATGAATTGCCATATATGTATGCATGAATTCCCATGTATACTTATTATATGATAAAAGGTATAAGGACTCATGCAGTGATGATATTTGATATACTCGAAAGTGACATCAACATGCAATGAATAAAATCTGGGTATCTTGGTGGAAATGCATCTTTATTGCATGATAATCTTAAATCCATGCATAGAGTATGGCACTTTGTATCTTATTTTGACTGAAATTTTAAGTCTACAGTGAAACCACTACCCATTTATAAAGCATATAAATGAAGCTCAACTAAAAATATGTTCCTATTATAATTTGAATCTTGTGTGAATAATTTCTTGCTCATAAAGTGCAACTCCTCCTGGATAAGAAGAGGAAATTGATCCCAGTAGATTTCCAATCATAAAATCTTTCTTTTGTACAATGTCCATCTCTAGTACATAGAAATATTCACAGGTGTGTAAATTATTTTTCCAAGAGGCACTTTCTATAGTCCAGAATAGAGGTAATTGTAATTTTGTCCCGTTCATCTGATCCATTTGCGTGGCCCAAAAATCCATGATCCATTTGCGTGGCACAAAAATCCCTCCAAGTACTAACTTTTTTGTAAGTTTTTTCACCATAAAAAATTTTTTCTGTCTAAGAGGGATTCAATCCCTTATCACTTCATAGATCCTGACTTAAGATGAATCCCTACTGGTCTATGAACAACCAATGGAGGATACTGCAGATATTCATCAGAACTTTGCATTTTCCTCAGCTTCATTGCATTCTCTTTCTAGACTTAGCCCAATATTTCCAAATTGAGATCAGAGTTTTGAAGAACCATAGTCCTCCACCTGAAATATTGACATCTCTTCTCTCATTCTCCATATTCCGTACCAAATTGATCATCCCCTTCCGCAAGTACGTTTTAATGTAATTTGATTTGGAAAATAAAGCATTTCTTGCAGTAAGAAGAGGAAAAATGAAGGCGAGAAATATACTTGAAAATATATTATGAATTATTGAACATCACTTGAAAAGGTGGTCTGATATCTAATTCTAGGTAGGCATTACAGTATTAACCAATTAAATATTAATTAACGCTAATCTATCCTCTTGATCCTCTTTATCACCAAAAAGGTTTGATACATTATTTCCTCCATTTGTCTAGAAATAGTAAATAGGAATAACCCTTTGTGGGAGTCAATAGTGAATGTTATGGAACTCATTTGTACCTACAAACCTTAATTTAGTCCATACTATTGGATTAGGGTTTTATTTGATCTAAAACAAACTCGTTTCATTAAAAAGGACCTTCAGTCATCTATTGGATGTGAAGCAAATAATTCTTCAATGGATTGGATTTTAAACTAACATTTTATTGTGAGTTTCACTGTAGATGCTATCTTGATGGGAAAAAGGCAAGATAAAGATGAGAAATTTCCCAATAGTTTGCTAAATGAAGCTTCTTCATGGAGTATCATAGAGACAACCAAGACTAGCAAGTCATATTCTGTCAAATATAAGTTGTAGCCCGTATGCCAAACCATCAACATTGAGCCCCTTCCCATGCCCAGTTTGTTTTTTTGGAAGAATATATACCATGCTTTCAGATGTGAAATGATCAAGCCCTTATGTAAAGTTTCATTTGGATTTTACAATAATAGAGATAAAGACAACTGGACAAATATTAAAGGCATTATAGGTTTACTCCATAGGAAAACACGAGACACTGTCGTATGTTTGACTGAATAATACGTATTCACCTTGGTAAATATTTTGTTTCAGATAATCTTATTTGGAATTGAATACTGAAGGTGAAAACTTAATAGACTGCCATTGGGAAACACTGTATATCCCAACACACAATTAGAATGCTTCCATGGAAATGAATTAACCCCTACTGTAAAACATCTGTAGAAATATTGGGAGCCGAACCTCTTCCCATTGCAAGTTTGCTTTTTGATAGATGTCACCAAGCATATGTCTTGGAGATGTAGAGCAAGTGAATCTTAATGAATAGTTAACTAAAAAATGGAATGATGAAACTGTTGGCTAGCTAATGAAGTTATGGAAGATTTTGCTGAAAGAAAAACAGAATATCCAAATAAAATGCAATGCAATGTTTGTGGAAATATTGATTTATTCACTCTCTTGAGAAGCATATAGAGATTAAAAGAAAATATGTTCTATTTACAAAGGAGACCATATCATCCTAAGGAATGCATACATATTTTGATGAACATGGAACACCCTTACATAGGACAATCACTGGATATGCAGAGAAATAAAGTTTCAACTAACCATGATAAGATGTGAAAAAGATAATATAAAATGATTTGTATAAAACATTGTATCACAGTAAAAGAATGAGCTATTATGCTATTCTTGTGCTGCTAGTTTTGATCTTATCTAGGAAATGCTATTAAATCAATTTGGATCGAGAACTGTCTAACTTCACAGAAATCTCCATGGGATAGTAACCATAGCCAACATGAACAGCTACAAACAAGCAACATTTACCTATGCTCCACTAACTGTGCTTACATGAAAGGTATAGCATCCGCCCTCTATACTATAAGAACCTTGGATATAGTTAAATAAAAATATCCTCTAAAATATCCAAAACAATATTTGTTTCTTTATCTCCCATCAGATAGAACATGTAGCTTTCATATACATAGCTTAGCTGTTAAATAATGTCAGAAGATTTTGGCCCATTGTAATAAAAGCATGCTTCCACCAAAGTCATACAACAGAACAATATAAAGGGAAAATAAAGGCAAAGATTGTTTCTGCAACTTGATTTGGTGACTTTCTTGCTCATGGTATAAAATTTGTAATCAAATAAAAAATCACCAATTAACAGTCACTCCATGTTAGTAAAAGGTTCATTTCTCACTAGTATTCCTACAAGTACTTTAAAGTTTAAACAATATAGATTAGTAGTTTGCCATCTACAAATAATAATAAAAGAAAGACATGATTTGTCCTTCACTAAGAAGTAGGATGATCTACTCTATCTGTGTCTGCATAATTCTCAATTCATGACTAGTTTATCCTTATCTGTGAAATAGAGTCTCATTTCTATGCCATGTACCATTAATAGTTTGTCATGGACTCATCACAGCATGTTCAAATCTATCTCTCTGACTTCTCTCCAGTCATTATGTATCCCATTTCCTGGGACCACTTCCATATTATGAACCCCTCTATCATCACCTATCTCCAGATTATGGTCATCATTCAAAAAATCCTTAGAGGGCTCATCATCATCTTCCCTCTACAAAGTACCCCAACCATGCAAACAATGTATTCCATGTTTACGCTTTGTTCTCGATTAGGAGGCTCGTACACATTATATCATCATTTTTGCTTCTGTTGTCTCCCTTCCTTCTTTATCTCTAGCTTGAATTTTTGCCTGGGTTTCTATTAGCTTCTACCTCTAAACATGAAGGATACAATTCTCTTACCATTGGTATTTTCTCTAATCGCGTATCTCCTTGTGCTCTCCTTCTTAAGAGGGATTTTTCTTCTCAAAAAGTCCAATAAATTCACCAGCTTTGGAGGCTATGTTCTGAGCCCGGAGTGGAGAACATGACAACAACTGACATGTTCTATCAAAGTCCAGTATTTTATCATCTTCATCATCTTAATAGTTTGCTACAAGATCATAAGGCAAAATCTAGCAACAAAATTAGCATAACATGTTTCAAAAAAACATGATGGATCACGCAGATAAACACTTACGTCTGAATTTTTTCAATTTTCCTGGTGTTATTCTCTCAAATAGGAGTAATATTTATTGATGAAAATTGGGGCAGCATGTGCAGAGGAAGTTCTTTTGTACTCAGATGGACATATTGTATTTGTACTCAGATGGACATATTGTATTTTTATTTTCTTGGGACATTGGCAAAGCAACAAATAACCAAGCGAAACTATATACCTTGTAGATGAGATTGGAAATTGTATTCAACTTTTAGATTCAGAAAATCTTGATTATTGACGACTCTCTTCTGTCATCAAATAGACTCTCTTCTCGTCATCAAATAGAAGGGCATGAACTTTTCAAGAAATTTTGAGAGGATTTATTGACATCTCAACCAAATCAGGGATTCCAATCTATTACATGTTCATCGGCATAACAATTCCATTGTTGATCACCTAGCTAATGAGGCGACCAAGTTGGATAAGGGAATAATAGTTACTGATTAAACACTGAGGCAGCATGTGCAAAGGGAGTTCTTTTGTTCTCCAACGGACAGATTGTATCGACTTTTTCTTGGGGCATTGGCAAGGCAGCAAATAACCAAGAAGAACTATATACCTTGTACATGGATTGGAAATTGTCTTCAACCTTCTAATTCAAAAAATCTTCATTATCGATGACTCTCTTCTCGTCATCAAACAGGAGGGAACAAATTTTTTCAGAACTTTTGAGAGGATCTATAGGCATCTCAATCAGATCAGGTATTCCAATCTACTATATGTTCATCGGCATAACAATCCAATTGTTGATCATTGTTATCACATATGTTGTAGCTGGGAGCTACTACCTATTTTTCTAGATCAGATGTCAGTTTTTAGACGAGTCCTTACTTTTGAGGCAGATGAGCACACCAGAGCACATCATTGGTGGATGATTTTATATAATTATGAGCAGCTGGATGGTTCAGGGGCAGTAGTTATGGGGCCAACCTAGTCTCCCTCTTCATGACATCCCTTGTTAGGCATATTCAGACCTTGGTTCACTAGAGCATGGCAGTGAGTTGGATGTACTTCTTCCTTGCCATGCAGATGGTGACAGTATAGGTGGATTGCAGGTTCAGTACTAGTTTTTGAGCGGGTATATGGCATGACGTATATGATAGATTTCATACTTGTATTGGTAGACTAACTATGCTAGGTTGTCGTTGTGCATTGATAATCATTATTTTATTTTGGTTGTTATAGTTGGGCTTGCACTTGAAGTGATATAGTGTCTTTAGTGTTAAGTTTCGTTTGCATGCTTTCTTTGGGTTAATCCATATGTAAAGTATAGATCAATTCCCTCTCTCCTGTTCGACATCACTGTGGTCTTATTCTACCCATTCTTTATTTCCGTTTGATTCTTAAAATACTTTGACTCGGATTTCACTAATAAACCCGAGGACCTCCCCCACTGTGACCTCTTTGATTGGACAACCTCCATGTTTTCATGTGTCTCGACTCTGAAGCATGTGGCTTTGTCTTCAGTCCTGTCAATCTCTTTCATCTTGCACCCAGGATGATTGAGTGCAGTTAGGTTGGCTTATGTCATTGGTATTGATTTTTGGTTGAGCTTTGATCTTTAATTCTTTTAGATGCAGAGACTTGAAGCAATGAGACAATTCAATCACATAAAATTCATACAACCATAACAAAAGATATACCGTGGGGAAAATCCTTAAAACTACGAGAACAAAACCCCCGACAATTATTCTCAGTATAATATAATGGATAGTAGAGAATACTTTCTTTTACCACATAGCAGATTGCTTTCGGAAGATAAGAGATCACCAAACACTCTTGTTGAAGATACAAAAAAAATAGAGAAGAAAGATCAGTTGGAGAAGCGCCTTTCCTTCAATAATAATATCCTGCACACAAAGAGAAGTGCCTTACCTTCAAAGGAGAAGAGAATTCGCTTCACATTGAATTCATCAATCCCGTATAACATATTTATACAGTCTTCTCATGCATCAACTTCTTCTAACTTCAGGATGAACTCACCGTCAAACTGGATGTATCAATCTTGCATGAGGAAGTGCGCTCCACTTCTCATGGAGTGATTTATCTCACTGAGCTGTCACTTAGGATGAACTCGCCTCTTAACTGAAAGCTTGCCCACTTAGTTAGGTGGCTAAATTAAGTGTCAACATGCAAGTGTCACAACTCACATGTCGTATTTTAGTTTAACATAAGTGTCATGATGCAATAACACTTAGTTAACTAGTTCTTCTTTGTTGTCACTTAGTTAACTTTCTTTAACTGAAGCGTCGTCTTTTAGTTTAACTAAAGTGAAAACACTTTAGTTAACTAGTACTTCTTATTTAACACTTGGTTAACTGAAATCACGCTGATTGATTTACTTGAAGTGACCACTGTGAGTTCTTTAGTTAACTGAGGCATATCTTTAACTGAAGCATTGATTGAGGCATAAATTGTTACTTAACCGAAGCTTTAACAATTCGAGTTATCTTTAATTAGATGAAGTGTCTGCACGGGAAATTTTGAATTCTCTTGATCTCTATGCTTTATCTTTTATTTCTTTATCTCTTACTGCATGGTCAATATGTGCTAACTTTAATTATCCATCACATTACATTATACTAAGAAGAATTATTGGATGTTGTGATCATATTATATTATTCCGGACCAAATGATCGTAAGCCAAAGTAATTTACTTTAGAGGTGATCAATCTCTAAAGGAGATTTAATAGAAACTGGTGATCATGGTTAATAATATATCACACAATATTAAATGCTTTTAACAAGTAAAGCATGACCTTTATATGGAAGGTCCACCTCTATACGGGAGGTTCATCCCACAGATACCTTTATACAGAAGGTTCACACAATAATTATGACTTGACACACAAGTTCGGAGCCTTGTCCAACAAGACTTTACAACATCATTACTTTGATCAATTGCCTCTTTATAGGAGGAATAACCTTTACACGGAAGGCAATCAAAATTCTCACCTCTATACGGGAGGATCAATATTGGCTACACAAGATTGGTTTGGAGAATGTCTCCTGATGCTGTATATTTAACACTCCCTCTCAACGAGGGAGGCATTCTCTGCCATACCAAGCTTGTATCGTAAGTACCTGAACTTCGTCACTGACAGAGGCTTTGCTAACACATCTGCAATATGCTCATCAGTAGCAATGTACTGAAGTTTCACTGTACCTTTCTAGACCATGTCTCGGATGAAGTGATACTTCATTTCAATGTGCTTCGATTTGTCATGAAACACTAGGTTTTCAGAAAGCTTGATGCAACTCTTATTGTCACAGCTAATAATTGTAGGCTCAAGATTTTCACTAAACAACCCTGCAAGTAGCTTTCTGAGCCACACTGCTTCTCGATAGGCAACACTAGCAGCTATGTATTTTGCTTCGGTAGTGCTAGGGCTACGGATCCCTACTTCCTGCTGGACCAAGATATCATAGTTGATCCTAGGCTACAACAGTAGCCGAATGTACTCTTACGGTCCACAATGCTTCCTCCCCAGTCTGAGTCTATATAACCAAGTAACATGACTCCTCCACTGGAGGCATATCTGATTCCATATGAAATTGTACCTCGAAGGTACCTAAGCACATGCTTAGCAGACGTCTAGTGTCTGTGTCTCGGATCAGACATAAATTGACTCAGAATTCTCACAACATAACATATATCAGGCCTCGAATGTACCAAGCACATTAGAGAGCCTAACTCATGAAGTTTCCTCAAATTGGAAATCATCTGTGTAGTAATAGATTTACAATCTATCATGCCAAACCTGCGCAATATATCCACAATGTACTTCCCTTGAGATAGAAAAATTCCATCTTTTCTTTGCCAGATCTCAAGGCCAATAAAGTAGTGCATTAGACCTAAGTCTTTCATCTCAAACTCTGAGGTGAGCTCCCTCTTGCACCAAGCAATCATATGTTTCTCTCCAGTGAGAAACAAATCATCAACATATAGAACCAATATCAACGGTTGGTTTTGTTGCCATCGGATACACACCTCAGGGGAAAGGGGGTTAGTGTGGAAGAAATCTCCAATCCACAAGATGCGTCCTTGGGGGCAAGCAAAGATTTTAGATACTGTCACTTAACACTCAACTCCTCCTTCTAGGTCAAATCCTAGTGAAGGCAAGGGGGATGGTCCCTAATAAAGAAAAACTATGGCTTTATGCTAAGTTAAAGAAAAAAGATAATCTAGGAGTTTGAAATAAAAGTAAATACTAAAGCAGATAAATCAGCTATGAATTAAAAAAATAGCATGATAATGATAAATCCATCTAACACATTGATTCACTTAATGTTTGATTGTTTGCAGATTAGACCAATGCCGAATGGAGTCACATGAAATTATGGAAGTGTTGTTGTGCCATGGAAAGTGTTGCAAGTCTTGTTGGTCAGTTTTAAATGTTTTATTATGATACATGAATTAAAGATGAATTAAAGAATGGGTTAGTTTGTGGTTTGGCCCAATTCCAACTTAGGCCCTCAAACTGAGCATAGTGACAACTAAACCAAGGGTCCAATTGGGCGAGGCATAACCTGCTTAAAGTAGCCCATTGATTATGTAGTTAGTTTTACGCGACCTCCCGAGTTCTAGAGCTCAAGTTTTTGTTGGATTTCCCTATTAAACTATCCACTCAAGTCCCTTTCTGATTGACCAACTAATCAGACTAAGCTGCAGTGGTCAAGAGCATACTCAGAACTTCAAGCCTTGGTAAATTTTATTAAGTGTTTTGGGTGAGTTGATTAACTATTCTAAACCCAAGAGTCTCTTTTCCACACACCAATGATTGGTGCAATACTTTGGGAAAGCAAGGGTGCAAATTTTATTTGTTAATGATGTACAGAATTGTAAAAGAAAGATTGTAGCAGTAAAAAATAAAACTAACTAAGCATCCCTATTGGGGCGGATTGTGTGCATGTGATAAAAGATTGCATAATGAAAACTAATCTAAAACAAAAGAAAATAACAAAATTAACCAAGCCACAAAAGACGCAGATCCCGCCATGGGGGATGGGGTGTGGGCATTGAAGTAGCCCACTTTCCCTTATTTATATTTTACAATAAAAATGTGCATGCCTTTGGTCCTTATTGATCTGGATCCAAACGCCTTACAAGTTTTTTAAAAAAAGGTACAAGATGGAGGTATGTGCTCCGGGAAGCCTTGTATGGTTTAGATCTCCAATTTTTCGGCAACACCTCCACTTGTTATGGTGATAAAAATAAAAAACCAGTCACCTAAAATGCACCAAATGTGCCAAATAAAGCATTAGAAGCATAAAAACCTTAAGTACTGAAAGATAATAAATATTCACAAGTACTTAAGCAAACTAAATTTACTAAAAAGAAGCTTTAAATCCTAGATCTAGTAACATACTTAACTAAATCAGCTTTTGAAAATATTCTTTTCAAATGAAACTAATTTAACTAAGCATGCAAGTAACCATAACCAGAAAAGCTTGAATTAAAGTGAAGGAGAGGGAGATAGCAGAATAGCCATAAGCTTGGGAATATCTGAGCTGTGGAGCCTGCAAGTGGAAGGCAAAGGGACTATGCGAAAATTGTCTGAATATTGGAGGAGTCAAACTAGATCCACCAAAAATTCGAGCTAGATACATGCATCAACTCATAACTTCTTGCATACAAATGGTTAAATCAAATATTGGTGCTGCTTACAATGGAAACTTAGAAAGCATGGAAATCAAACTAGAATACACATGCACATCGAAGAGATCTAAACTAAACTAACAAAGAGAATAATCAAAGTAGAAATTCTCCTACCTACCAGGAGATACCTCCCCTTAAAAGGACAACATTCAACCACAAAATGCAGGAAACTAAAGGAATACAGATTACCTCATAAGAATATGCAATGTTCATCCACACACAATGATGCCCAACACAAGAGATTTGCCTTCAAAGCCTTCTTTATTCCAAAAAACAATTACAATAGTAGAGTACAAGCTTGACTAGCTTTTCGGTCCTCTCCGAAAATAAGCAAAAGAGATCCGAATGCTTCGTTTAAATAACAAATGGAGAATGGGGGGGGAGCGCACTCAAGAGGAGATCATGAGGGGGGCACATCTCTCAATTTTAGGAGTGATTTACTCCATGAATCGAGTGATGGGGAGATGTGGAAGCCACCTCATAAGAGGGGCACCCCTTTATACCTCGTAAACTCCTCCAACGACCCACACTATGCCACATATGAAGAGGGATTCCCACACGTGAGCTTTATGGAGGATGGCACACCTCTCAAAAGATCCACTCGTATGCTTAATGATTTGACTTTAAATCCACATGATTTAATTACCTCATGAGGTTTCCTTTCACTTGGAATAAGTTTCCAACTCATTCCCACATGTTTTAATTATGCTTTCTTGATTTTCTAACTTTGTCACTTTGTGCATTTTGTAGCACTTTTAGCATTTAATTGACATTTTGTCGCCTCCTTAGGAAAAAATGCTCTAAGTGATGATTTAATCACTCGAAACATAGGAGAAGTGGGTCCTAGGGTAAATAGGATGTTATGAGTGTTAAAAATATCATCCCCGCACCAAATTCTGCCTCCAGATCATACATTTATTACAATTTGAAAATTTTCATTTAAACCATTAAAAAATGGTCTAAATTTACGAGAAATTTTATTTTTGCCAGAATGAACTCAAACTCCTAGGGGAACTAGTGAGTGTCCATACGACTCATTATTGATGTCTAGCATGTTAAAAACACATAGACTATTAGAATTTAATAACCTCCCAAGGTTTGACCACCAAGGAAAATACCCCAGCTTTGGAGGTGTGAGTGAAAAACTCGGAATTTATACGTCATTGAAGAGCAACGCATAATTCCTAAGGAAAAAATACTCTAGAGTATCCCCTTGACAGATAAACCTAAGGTAAGCCAAGAATGTTACAAAAGTACCATGCTTAGACAAACTTATTACAATTCCCCATGGGGGTATGGACATGCAATTGTTTTTAAAAAAGGGGCCAAAAATTAGCCCGATGGATCATGGAACACTAATGATGAACGATTTGATGGTTCACACGGAATCCACAAAGTGCAATTTAATGGATAACATCTAGCTCCAACTACGGGACGTGTGCTCGATCTGGCCTTCAGCCAAGGAGAAGATGAGAGAACACCAGAATCTTTGGTTTATACAACCTGTAAAAAAATCTAAACTTGACTAGAAAAACCTTCAGCAACACGAGTTTTATGAAGAGACCAATGAATCACAAATTGCTTCTATTCATAAAAACTAAAAAGTAACTAAGGAAAAGGTTATCATTCCTAAGTACTGGAAAGTAAATGCTCACTTTGAGGAGCTTACTTTCCTACTCTAAGCACGGTATAAAATAAAATGCTAAGTGTAATTAGAAATCCAATGTAACCATTTAAGCATTTCATCAATATAATAATTTTTTACCTTGTCTTTGGTTACCAACCAAAGTAAGGACATGCTTATCAGAAAGTGCAAACCTGCATGGATATTTTGGATGGGAGGGATGGATGGGAAATCATAAGTATGTGATAGATCTTTGAAGTGATTCCCCAAATTGTAAGTCTTCCTGCATGCTTCTTCTATCCATGAATGGATAGGGCTGAGAAAAAACTCAGAATGATAAGGCAGCCCAAGTACCTCATCATACTGATCTAAAGGGATCTTCTGATAGTAAATTTATTTGAAAGAATAAGCCCCAAGCTGCTCCAAATCATAAGGAACCTCTATATGCATAGACGATGGCTGAGACTGCTCTTCAATAAGCTGTATCTGATCTGATTCTTTACTACACTACTTCTTCAGGTCTTCATTGTTGATGCGCATGCATGGCTCATATTGATTATATAAAAAGATTTCATGCTCCTTCTCCATGCAAATATATCCCAAGGTATTAAGGTCCATGATTCCTTCTTTGAACACCTCATAAATGGGATTTTCAATAAATTCATCAAGAGCTTCTAACTTAAACTCTCTTTCTTCAGATATGTCATAAATGGGATTCTCAGTTATGCTCTCAAAATATTCTAGCTCATCATTTACTTCTTCAGATATGGCATAGATGGGGTTCTTTATAAATGTCTAGTTATCATCATCAACATCTATGTCAGTCGTGAGGGACTCCTCGTCACTTCAATCATGATCCAAGCTATATCAGTCTTCTTCATGCTCATAATCCTCCTCTTCAGAAAAAAAAGGTCATAAGGAAGTAATCCTTCCAAACCATCATCGTTATACATATTACAAACTTCCTTATGAATTTCAATATGGGCTTCTGTAATGGTTTATTTCGGAGGTGGATCAGGAGTACAAATGTGCTCATCATCACTGAAATAGTCTTGAAAAAATTCCCACTCATCAATGTTTTCTGTCATGGTGAAATGAGGAGGGTCTTCAGTAATATCTTCAATGAATGGCTCATCATTCTCTTCAATGGGATCAACATGAATCTCTGAAAATGGAATATCATACATCATGTTGACATTAGGTAACTCACGCTCTTCTTATGAAATTCTTTCGAAGGAAAGAAGTAAGCAAGAGTGTTTCTAATGTATAATTCAATATCAAATAACCCAATATGATCATATATATGCCACTTCCTCAAAAATGTCTCAAAGAAGTTAATGAGGGAAGTAATAGATTTATGAGGAAGGCCCTCATAAAACCATCTTGAGGCATCCCCCTGGAAAGAAAAAGCAAACATATGCATCATATGATCTTCATGGTGTATGTCAAATTCACTCATTTGTGAAATGAACATCACAATATGGAATCTTGCTGAGTGTTCCCCATCATGACCATAATAAATAGGAAGGGAATAAGATGTATTTTCACCCTCCAACTGATTAGGAAAGCCAGGAATTTTGAAGTAATCAATGGGTGGACATGCAAGGGAGATCTAAGTATCAGTTTCTCTTCTCTTAATATCCATATCAGAACAAATCAATGACCTCAGCTCAACCATGAGCCTTTAAAATTTTATGTATTTGTATGGGCTCATCTACACACAAGAAGTTTCAACAATATGTATGAGATACAAAGGTTTTATCCCTTCAATGGAATCGCCATGTGAGAATAAAAAATATACTTTGAAAATACTCACAGAAATTTTTGTTTTTTGCTTTTCTTTGAATTTTTATAGAAAGGGAAAAAAATAGTGGAGTCACGAGATGAAAAATACAGATCTACTCTAAACATTCATCAAACAAACAAAAAACAAAAAGGTTAAAGAAAACAAAAGTCGAATTCCTGGAATACATTTTTTTTATCCCGGCAATGGCACCAAAAATGTGGACATCGGATACGCACCTCGGGGGAAAGGGGTTTAGCATGGCAGAAATATTCAAGCCACTGGGTGCGTCCTTGGGGGCAAGCAAAGAGTTGAGATACTGTCACTCGACACTCAACTCCTCTGTCTAGGCCAACTCCTAACGAATCCAAGGGGGGTGGTCCCTAATAAAAAAAAACTATAGCTTTATGGTAAGTTAAAGAAAGAAGATAATCTAAGAGGTTTAAATACAAGTAAATACAGAACTAGAGAAAGCAATTATGAATTAAAACAACAACATGATAATGATAAATCCATCTAACACATTGATTCACTTAATGTTTGATTGTCTGCAGATGAGACCAGTTCTAAATGGAGTCACATGAAATTATTGAAGTGTTGTTGTGTCATGGAAGGTGTTGCAAGTCTTGTTGGTCAGTTTTAAATGTTTTATTATGATGCGTGAATTAAGGAATGGGTTAGTTCATGGTTTGGCCCAATTCCAACTTAGGCCTTCGAACTGAGCACAGTGACAACTAAACCAAGGGTCCAACTAGACGAGGCATAACCCACTTAAAGCAGCCCACTGACTCTATAGTAAGTTTCACGTGACCTCCCGAGTTCTAGAGCTCAAGTTTTCGTTGGATTTCCCTATTAAACTAGTCACTCAAGTCCCTTTCTGATTGACCAATTGATCAGACTAAGATGCAGCGGTCAAGAGCATACTCAGAACTTCAAGCCTTGGTAAATTTTATTAAGTGTTTTGGGTGAGTTGATTAACTATTCTAAACCCAAGAGTCTCTTTTCCACACACCAATGATTGGTGCAGTACTTCGGGAAAGCAAGGGTGCAAATTTTATTTGTTAATGATGTACAAAATTGTAAGAGAAAGATTGTAGCAGTAAAAAATAAAACTAACTATACAGCCCTATTGTGGTGGATTGTGTGCATGTAATAAAAGATTGCATAATGAAAACTAATCTAAAACAAAAGCAAATAACAAAATTCACCAAACCACAAAAGGCGCGGATCCCCCTAGGGGGGATGGGGTGTGGGAGTTGAAGTATCCCACTTGCCCTTATTAATATTTCACAATAAAAAGGTTGATGCCTTTGGTCCTTATAGATATGGATCCAAAGGCCTCACAAGTTTCGAAAAGAAGGGTACAAGATGGAGGTATGTGCTTTGGGAAGCCTTGGATGGCTTAGATCTTCAATTTTTTGGCAGCACCTCCTCTTGTTATCGCGATAAAAATAAGAAACCAACCACCTAAAATGCACCAAATGTGCCAAATAAAGCCTTATAAGCATAAAAATATTAAGTACTGAAAGATAATAAATATGCACAAGTACTTAAGCAAACTATATCTACGAAAAAGAAGCTATAAATCCTTGATCTAGTAACATACTTAACTAAATCAACTTCTTAAAATATTATTTTCAAATGAAACTATTTTAACTAAGCATGCAAGTAATCGTAACCATAAAATATTGAATTAAAGTGAAGGAGAGAGAGATAGCAGAAAAGCCATAAGCTTGGGAATATTTGAGCTGTGAAGCCTGCAAGTGGAAGGAAGAGGGACTATGCGAAAATTGTCCGAATATTGGAGGAGTCAAACTAGATCCACCAAATATTCGAGCTAGATACCTGCATCAACTAATAACTTCTTGCATACAAATGGTTAAATCAAATATTGGTGCCACTTACAATGGAAACTTAGAAAGCATGGAAATCAAACTAGAATACACATGCACGTCTAAGAGATCTAAAGTAAACTAACAAAGAGAATAATCAAACTATAAATTCTCCTACCTACTAGGAGATATCTCCACTTCAAAGGCCAACATTCATCCACAAAATGCAAGAAACTAAAGCAATACATATTACCTCATAAGAATATGCAATGTTCATCCACACACAATGATTCCTGACACAAGAGATTTTCCTCCAAAGCCTTCTTTATTCCAAAAAAAATTAGAATAGCAGAGTACAAGCTTGACTAGCCTTTCGTTCCTTTCTTATCAAAAGCAAAAGAGAGCCCAATGCTTCATTTAAATAAAAAATGGAGAATGGGGGTGGCGCACTCAAGAGGAGATCACGAGGGGGGCGCATCTCTCAATTTTAGGAGTGATTTACTCCATGACTTGAGTGATGGGGAGAGGTGGCGGCCACCTCATAAGAGGGGCGCCCCTCTCTACCTCGTAAACTCCTCCAATGATCCACGCTATACCACATATGAAGAGGGATGCCCACACATGAGCTTTATGGAGGATGGCACACATCTCAAAAGATTCACTCGTATCCTTAATGATTTGACTTTAAATCCACATGCTTTAATTACCTCATGAGACCACCGTTCACTTGGGATAAGTTTCCAACTCATTCCCACATGTTTTAATTATGCTTTCTTGATTTTCTAACTTTGTCACTTTGTGCATTTTGTAGCACTTTTAGCATTTAATTGACATTTTGTCACCTCCTTTGGAAAAAATGCTCCAAGTGATGATTTAATCACTCGAAACACAGGAGAAGTGGGTCCTATGGTAAAGAGGATGCTCTGAGTGTGAAAAAGAGCATCCACACGCCAAATTACGCCTTTAGATCATACTTTTATTACAATTTGAAATTTTCCATTTAAACCATTAAAAAATGGTTTAATTTTACCGATAAAATTATTTTTGTCAGAATGAACTCAAACTCCTAAGGGACCTAGTGAATGTCCATACGACTCATTATTGATGGCTAGCATGTTAAAAATACATATATGCTTAGGATTTAATAACCTCCCAAGGTTTGACCACCAAGGAAAATACCCCAGCTTTGGAGGTGTGAATGAAAAACTTAAGAATTATATGTCATTGAAGCGCAACGCATAATTCCTAAGGAAAAAACACTCTAGAGTATCCCCTTCACTGAAGCGCAATGCATAATTCCTAAGGAAAAAAAACTCTAGAGTATCCCCTTGACAGATTAACCTAAGGTAATCCAAGCATGTTACAAAAATACCATGCGTAGACCAACTTATTACAATTCCCCGTGGGGGTATGGACATACAGTTTTTTTTAAAAAGAGGCCAAAAATTGGCCTGATGGATTATGAAACACTGATGATGAAGAATTTGATTGTTCAAGTCTTCAACGGTTCACTCGGAATCCACTAAGTGCAATTTAGTGGATAACAGGTTCTTCACTACTTTGAGTACAAATTTGGATCAGCTTCACTCTTACATAAACCCAGTTTATGAAGGTAGCTATCAATTTTGGAGTACCAAGCGTTGGGGGCTTGCTTAAGCCCATATAGATATTTCTTTAGCTTGCAAACATGGGACTCCTTCCCATGCACTGCAAATCATTTAGAATGTTGAATATAAACCTCTTCCTCAACCTCACCATTGAGAAAGGTTTTCTTCACATCCATTTGGTGAAGTTTCCATCCTAGAACAAATGCAAGTGCAATCATTGTTCGCATTGTGGTGTACCTTTCCACAGGGGAAAATGTCTCATCATAATCGATGCCTTCTTTCTGAGAGAAACCTATGGAAACGAATTTGTCTTTATACTTATCAATGCTACCATCCATGACATGCTTTATCTTGCAAAGCCATCTGTAAGTCACAATGGACTTCTCATCAGGTTTGGGAACAACCTCCCAAACATCATTCTTCATTATAGAGTTGTACTCTTCTATCATTGCATCTTTCTGAACTTGCTGCTTTGCAAATTCTTCATATGAGGATGGTTTTGAATCACTAATGTAACTCATCAATGCAACATACCCTGAATATCTGTCAAGTTGCTTGCACTCTCTGGATGAGCCTACTTGTGCTCCATGTTTCTCTTCATTTTTTAAGATATCTCGACACCAAGCAGATCTTCTTTTAGTGAGAAGTTCATCATGTGACCTCTCAATCAGTTCTATTGGTTCTTCAGGAGCTAGTGAATCTAAGGCATATTTTGGTTTCTCCCTCTCAAACTCTAAAGGGGGGTAATCAGATTCGATATCCTCCATCTTTAAATCACATTGAATCTCTTTCGATATTTTGAAAGCAACTTCCTCATGGAAGGTAACATCTCGACTGACTTCAATGTGTCTCTCACTAGGTACATATATTTGGTATGCTTTAGATGACTCGCTATAACCCACAAAGGTCCCTTTCTTTCCAAAAGGCTCCATATTTGTTCTCTTTTCTTTTGGTACATGAATGTACACTGGGCTCTCGAAGATCCTCAAGTGTGAGATGTCTAGATTCTCATTGGTAAACACTTCTTCTTGTGTCTTCTCATCTAGAATGGCATGCGGGATTCTATTTTGGATGTACATAGTTGTACATATGGCTTCTTCCCATAATGAGGTAGACATATCTTGATCATGTATCGTGGCTTTTGCAGCCTCACATATGGTTCTATTCTTCCTTTCGGCAACCCCATTTTGTTGAGGGTTGTATGGTACTGTTAACTGTCTACATATTCCTGCATCACTACATAGCTCATTAAATGCATGTGAATCAAATTCACCTCCATGATCAGACCTTAATGCATGGATGTGATTTTCTTTTTGATTTTCAACTAGAGCTTTAAACTCTTTAAATTTTGCTAAGAGTTTCACTTTTAGCCTTCATGAAATAAATCCATGACTTCCTAGAAAAATCATCTATGAACAGTACATAATATAAGAAGCCCCTCAGAGAGGGGGATGACATGGGACCACATACATCAGAATGTATTAAATCTAAAATCTCTTTAGATCTAGTAGTATTTCTAGAAAAACTTTTCTTAACATTCTTCCAAAGTGCACAACCCCAACATACACTATCATGCTCAAAATCAAATACAGGCATACATTTTACCATCTTTTGAAGTCTTGGTAGTGATTTGTAGTGTAGGTGTCCAAGCCTTCGGTGCCATAGCTCACATGGAATGATAATGTAGTGAATCATAGTTTGAATGTACTTACCGAGTACGTTGTAGAGTCCTCCCTCTCGAACTCCAATCACAACAGCAGATTCTAGGCTTTTGTTCTTCGGCCATAAAAGTGCTTTGTTATCCATGAAGATAACTCAGAAGCCTTTGTCTTCAAGAACTGAAACTGAAAAAAGATTCTTCTTCAAGCCTGGAATATATAGACTGTCCTCCACATGTAATATATCACCAGTGCTCAACTAGAATAAGGTGGATCCAACTCCTTGGATCAAATATGTTGAGTTGTCCCTCAAATCTACCATGCATGTGAATTCTTTCTCCTTTAAATTAGTGATGGCACTCTTGTAACCAGTCATATGTTTGGATGCACCCCTGTCAATCAACCATGTGTCTGCACTTGTGATGAGGGATCCTGAAAGGGATGAGATAAGGTAATACTCCCTCCTTGTCTCCTTTTCTTCGGATGCATTCTTTTGAGTGATTTCATCTTCTATGGCAGTAGAAGCATGAAACTTTCATTTTCGCTTTGCTTTGCACTCTCTTGAGAAATTTCCTTTCTTGTCGCAATTGAAGCATCTAGATTTTGACTTGTCAAATCCTTTGTTGAATTCCTTCTCATTTTGGAAGAAGGGTTTCTTTCCTTTCTTCATTCTTGCCGTGAGGGAAATGTTTTCTTCATTCATGCACATTGATCAAGTTATCTTTTACCGAATCATAAATGATCTGTTTGGCCTTAGCTTGATTCTTCTTGAATTTGATGTTCCCTGCATTAGATGTAGGCTCCTCCACCATAGTAGATACGTATCCATCCAATTCATGTTCCTTTAGGATGTTGAGAATCCTAGTCTTCCAAGTGTTGAAGTTTGAGGTGCCCTCAAGATGGTCTTCAGGTCATATAGAGATTGATGCCATATTCTTCAACTCTTGTGCTCAACTTATCAAGATCTACGTAGGCTCTAGATGGCATGCAAAAATGAGCTCCTTCACGCCCTGAGCTCTAATACCATATTGATTTTTGGTTGAGCTTTGATCTTTAATTCTTTTAGATGCGGAGACCTGAAGCAATGAGACAATTCAATCACATGAAATTCATACAACCATAACAAAAGATATACCCTGGGGAAAATCCTCAAAACTATGAGAACAAAACCCCCAACAATGTTTCTTAGTATAATATAATGGATAGTAGAGAATGCTTTCTTTTACAACATAGCAGATTGCTTTCGAAAGATAAGAGATCACCAAACACTCGTGTTGAAGATACAAAAGAAATAGAGAAGAGAGATCAATTGGAGAAGCACCTTTCCTTCAATAATAATATCATGCACACAAAGAGAAGTGCCTTACCTTCAAAGGAGAAGAGAATTCGCTTCACATTGAGTTCATCAATCCCGTATAACATATTTATACATTCTTCTCATGCATCGGCTTCTTCTAACTTCAAGATGAACTCGCTCCCAGACTGTATGTATCAATCTTGCATGAAGAAGTGCACCCCACTTCTCATGCAGTGATTTATCTCATTGAACTGTCACTTAAGATGAACTCGCCTCGTAACTGAAAGCTTGCCCACTTAGTTAGGTGGCTAACTTAAGTGTCAACATGCAAGTGTCACAACTCATGTGTCGTCTTTTAGTTTAACATAAGTGTTATTATGAAATAACACTTAGTTAACTAGATATTCTTTGTTGTCACTTAGTTAACTCTCTTTAACTGAAGCGTCGTCTTTTAGTTTAACTAAAGTGAAAACACTTTAGTTAACTAGACCTTTTTGTTTAACACTTGGTTAACTGAAATCATGTTGATTGATTTACTTGAAGTGACCACTGTGAGTTCTTTAATTAACTGAGGCATATATTTAACTGATGCTTTAACTGAAGAATTGATTGAGGCATAGAGTGATACTTAACCGAATATTTATAACTAAAGCTTTAACAATTCGAGTTCTCTTTAATTAGCTGAAGTGTCTGCATGGGAAATTTCAAATTCTCTTGATCTCTATGCTTTATCTTTTATTTATTTATCTCTTACTGCATGGTCAATATGTGCTAACTTTAAATATCCATCACATTATATTATACTAAGAAGAATTATCGGATGATGTGATCATATTATATTATTTTGGACCAAATGATCATATGCTAAAGTAATTCACTTTAGAGGTGATCAATCTCTAAAGGAAACTTAATAACACCTGGTGATCATGGTTAATAATATATCACACAACATTAAATGCTTTTAACAAGTAAAGCATGACCTTTATATGGAATTTCCACCTCTATACAGGAGGTCCATCCCATGGATACCCTTATACGGAAGGTTCACATGATAATCATGACTTGACACACAAGTCTGAAGCCTTGTCCAATAAGAATTTACAACATCATTACTTTGATCTGTAAAATCTCTATCACAGTAGGATATAGCTACTATAGATACCTCACAATTGAAATATTTAACTTACTATGGAAGAAACAAGTGCATAAACAATTCTGGAAAAACAAATGATAAAAAACCAGCTATAAATTATCAAAAACTAGTAAATAAATGATCAAAAACCAGAAACACAAATGATCAAATATCAGATTTTATTAACTTTCCAACCCAACAATGAGTTTGGATCATCCTTATATAACAATAGGAAGAAATCGAATGCCTTAGAGGCTATGACATGTGGCTAGCTTACATTGGACCTCAATCCCCCGTAGGTTGACCAGAAGGCTCCCAAATTATCCCAAACAGTTACGAATTGTCCATGTGAACATTAGGTGAGCATGGGAATACATCAATGAGGATCATACATGTGAAGGATATGATTGGGTGGTGGTTTGGTATCTAAGAAGAGGCCAAAACAGCTAGAAATGGGCCAAAATGACTAGATTCAGTGCATGGGCGCCTAAGTCAAAGACAGTTTCCCTAAAATAGGGAAAGAGGGCGGCTTTGCTTAGAATGTGGTAATAAATGTTGGAGGTGGTCATAATTAGGGCGCCAACGGTTATATTTGACCAATGCTGGCCCATACGTTGGTGGACAAGTCATTATTTAGCCTAACTAACTCCTAACAACCTTCTAACAACCTTGGATTGTAATTATTAACTTGTTTTGGACCAATTAATCAACAATGTGATGTATGAATAAGTTCCTAAGGTGTAATAATGTTCTAAAATCCCCCATAAGCTGGACTTATGTAGATAATAAAAAATAAGGCCTTGGAAAGTAAGGCTCAAGTCACCTTTTACAACATCAATTTTTATTTGTCCATGTAACCAAGGTAATGAGGAAAACCACATGGGAAATAAAACCTCCCCTCAAAAATGGACATGTGGCATATCTAAAAAATACACCAATATTCACCATGCATCACTCACCCCAAGGAGTGATCTAAGGTAAGTGAAGGTCTTCTCAGTAAAAATCTTGGTGAAGATATCAGCAATTTTCTCAACAGAAGGGAAATACTGCAATGCAATGATCTGGTCATGCACCAAGCCTAGAATGTAGTGCATGTAAATATCTATGTGCTTGGTCCTCTATCTCTATACTGGATCAGTGGAAATATTGATTGTGGTTTGATTATCACACCAAATGATTATGGGTGAATCAAACAAAAATCCAAACTCTCCAAGAATTCCTTGCAACCACACACATTGTGTAGCTACATTCATTTCTCCGCTATATTCGGCCTCAGCTGAAGATAAGGAGATGGTGTGTTGCTTCTTGCTTGACCAGAAAATGGGACCATGTGCAAGCATAAACACATAACCAGAAGTAGACTTTCGATCAGAACTATCACCATCCCAATCAAAATCAGTAAAACCAACTAGTTCAAGAGATGAACCAGCAGCATAGTGGATGCCAAAATGTTTGGTACCCTATACATAATGTAGGATCCTCTTGGATGCCTTCCAATGGACCTCATGAGTCTCTTGCATGTGCCTTGCAACAGCCCCAATAGCATAAGACAAATCTGGTCGAGAGTGAGTGAGATACAACAAGCTCCCAACTAGTTGTCTATACAATGAGCTGTTAACTAGTGGTGAAGAACCCTAATCAGTAAGGTTAACTCCAGAAAGGAATGGGAATTTTTCAAACTTACATTCATCCATCTTGAAATTCTGCAGCAGATCTGAATCATATCTTGATTTAGAAACAGAGATCCCATCCACAGTTTGATCAATTTCCAAACCCAGAAATTGTTTCAACAATCCTAGATCGGTCATGGAAAATGCACTGTGCAATGTAACCTTAACTGAGCCCAATTATTTGGTGCAACTACCAGTGATCAAAAGATCATCAACATACAGTACTATAATCAATATCAGGTCCCCAACATGTTTCATATAGACATTATGATCATACTTACATCTCTCAAAGTTCAAAGATAGCAAAAAATTGTCCATATTGGCATACCAAGCTCTAGGAGCTTGCTTGAGACCATAGAGAGACTTCTTCAACCTGCACACAAGTGTATGATCTGAAATGAAGCCTCCAGGATGTTGCATATATATCTACTCATTAAGATACCCATGAATAAATGCACTCTTCACATCCATGTGATGAACCTCCCATCGCTTGGAAGCAACAATGGCTAAAACTAGCCTGATTGAGTCCATCTTTGCCACCGGTGCAAATGTCTCTACATAGTCCACTCCATGGAATTGATAGAAGCCCTTAGCCACCAACCTGGCCTTATACTTTAGATCAGAGCCATCATATGCCACTTTGGTTCTATAAACCCATTTACATTGCACTAGTTTCCTCTTGGGAGGAAGATGGACCAAATCCCATGTTTCATTGTTATGGAGGGAGTTCATCTCTTCTTGCATGGATTTTTTCCATATTGGGTCTTTTGAAGCTTCTGAATATTATTGAGGATCATATCTAACCATAAGAAAATATCTACCATGCATATTTGAATCACAAGATGCAAAATCATTGTGAAATTGACATCTAGTTTTCCTAGGATCTTGAGGATCTCCTGCAAGCTCACCAGTAGCTTGTATGGTTTTCTCATCCCACTTGGGCCTCTAGGGAGGGTCATGATCAGAATCCATTTAATCATCATCATCATAAATCTCATAATCATAAATATCAGAAAAATAACCATCACTTACATCATCATCAAGAAGAGGATATGAGCATTCCCCTTCACCTTGATTTGTAACATGCATGGGCTCTTCTTCTTCGAACTAAACACTTATTTCAATGAATGTTTTGTGAGATGAGGGATCAAAGAGATTGTATCCCTTTGTATCTTATGCATATACAACCATGATAAAATCCTTACTTTGGGGCTGCAAAGCCTTTCTCTTCTCTGGTGGAATTCTAGCCCAAGCCCTTGAGCCAAACACCCTGAAATGAGAAACATTGGGCTTGTGGCCCATCCAAGGATTTATGAGGTGCTCTGTTCTGAACATATGAATCACAATTCATATCTTTAGCCCATATCTTAGGATACAAATAATATCCTCCATCATGCATGTGGCCATCTCCTTCGATGTTGCATTCTTGCGCTCTCCAACACCATTTTGTTGAGGTGTGTAGGGCACAGAATGTTGCATTTGGATGCCATACTCTTCACAGAGGTGTTGCATGTCCTTATTGACATACTCTCTTCCATTATCAGTCTTCAATACCTTCATATTCCTCCCACTAAAGTTCTCCACATAGTTTTTGAAAACTTTGAAACATTGGAAAACTTCATATTTTTGCTTGAGAAAATACAACCAACAATACCTTGAGAAATCATCAATGAAAGTAAGAACATACTTTGAGCTGCCATAGGAGGGAGTGGGAAGAGGATCAATCAGATCTGAATGTACTAAACCAAGAGGTTCAACAGATCTCCTTGCCTTCCATTTCCCATACTTCTTCTCAGCATGCTTCCCAACAATGCACCCTTTGCAAGTGCCATTGTAAAATCTGAGTTTTGGAAGCCCTTCAACCATCTCTTCTTTGCTCAATGCTTGAATATATCTGTAGTTGAGGTGTCCAAACCTCTCATGCCATAGCTTGCTGAATTCATTACCATGTGATAGAAGTGCATTTGGAGAAGAATACTCAAGAAAATGAGAGAACGTGTACATCCTCGAATCATGGTCTGCAACACCCATTGCTAAAACTTTTTCAGTGGAAATTTCTGATATCTCCACATCATTTTGAGTGAAGATCACTCTCTTGGTTGAACCAATGTGGGTCATTTGGTACACAGAGAGTAAGTTTGCTGCAATATCTGGTACATACAGTACATTACTGAAGTACCCATTTTCCAGTGAGATTTTCCCAATGCCTCTAGCATGGATTTCTGAGTCATCTCCCATGAGAATGGACGAACCACTATATGGAGAAAGAGTAGAGAATAAATATCTTGAAGAATCCATGTCCCTTGAGGCACCTAAATCTATGATGAAAGAAGAGGACTCTGAGGTACTAGACATCAATTCATGGCACCTCTCCTTGTCTTCAGAAACACCCTCTTTCTTCTTCAAATTTTCTGGAAGAGGAATGTTGTTTTTCTATAGGAGATGGGTCATCATGTCAATGGTTTTCTTCATGCATGAACTCTCAGGGTTCCAACCCTTTTGAAAGTAGGAGCATTTTATCTTCTCCTTCTTCTTTCCCTTTTCCTTGATAGGATTCAAACCCCCAGCAAAATATTTGGGTCTCTCCTTGTATTTCTTCTTCTGTTGTGGTTTCTAACCCTTGGGATTTTGCTTGCTTTGAATCTCCAGTAGCAATAACTTGATATTTTTGCTTAATGGAACCCATCAAGACCAACTTATCTTGCTCTTGATTTAGCATCTCCATGAAATTAGCCAAGGATGGCATCTTCCAATTGCGAACTGTAAGTTTTGTGGAGTGAAATGTAGAGACAAAGACTGAATACTCAGGACCCAACTTTGAAATGATGGACAGAACCAACTGTTCTTCCTTCTTGTCAATGCCACATTGTTTGATTTGAAAAACCAAGCTCTTGAACTTGGTTAAGAACTCTTGGATGGAATCGAAGTTGCTTGGGCTGAGTGAGATTAGCTCATTTTCAAGTTGATGGACCCTCATATCATCAGTATTCCCAAACAAAGACTCAAGCTTGAGCTATACTTCATTTGGTGTAGCTAGAATTTCAACATGAAACAGGAGATCTCTTGAAATACTGAGACAAAGCATTCCAAATGCTTCATCCATTCTATTGAAGAACTTCGATTTCTCTACAGCAGAGTTCAGCTCAACCTCAGTACCCATGGTGATCCTGAAGAGACCCTTGGATCTCAACTAGATAACCATTTCGGCCTTCCAATCAAAATAGTTGAATGGAGTGAGAAAATGAGCATGAGTTTGCTACATCTTCTGTAGCTTGCGCACTTGGTGACAATGGTGCATTGTATATTTGCAATGAAAACTCTCAACACTTAGGAGGAGATCTACACTAACATATTCGAACCCTGTTTGATAGTGGGTGCATTCAGGAGAGCATCACACCTTGGATAGACTCCAATGGATTTCTCCAATGGATTCAATGCAATGGTTCCAGGGACTTCTGTGGTTTCTCCACTGCTTCTAGCACACCACTACAATAGTCTACTGGTTTGAATAATAGCTCCAAGAGCTTTGATACCATGTAGAATCTCTATCACAGTAGGATCTAGATACTATAGATACCTCACAATTGAAAGATTTAACTTACTATGCAAGAAACAAGTGCATAAACAATTCTAGAAAAATAAATGATCAAAAACCAATTATAAATGATCAAAAACCAGAAACACAAATGATCAAATATCAGAGTTTATTAACTGTCCAACCTAACGATGAGTTTGGATTATCCTTATATAACAATAGAAAGAAATAGAATGCCTTAGAGGCTATGACATGTGGCTAGCTTACATTGGACCTCAATCCCCCCTAGGCTGACCAAAAGGCTCCCAAATTATCCCAAACAGTTACGAATTGTCCATGTGAACGTTGGGTGAGCATGGGAATACATCAATGAGGCTCACACTTGTGAAGGAGATGATTGGGTGGTGGTTAGGTATCCAAGGAGAGGCCAAAACAACTAGAAATGGGCCAAAATGACTAGATTCAGTGCATGGGCGCCTTAGTCAAAGAAAGTTTCCCTAAAACAAGGAAAGAGGGAGCATTTTCTCAAAATGTGGTAATAAATGCTGGAGGTGGCCATAATTAGGGAACCAACAGCTATATTTGACAAATTTTGGCCCATACTTTTGTGGATAAGTCATTATTTCAACTAACTAACTCCTAACAACCTTATTACAACCTTGGATTGTAATTATTAACCTGTTTTGGACCAATTAATCAACAATGTGATGTATGACTAAGGTCCTAAGGTGTAATAATGTTCTAACATGATCAATTGTTAAATTTTCAGAATTTACTTCAAACTGATCTAGGATCTTAACTGAGAGAACATGTACAGCATATCTACAACATATCAATCATGGAAACAATAATGCAAGCACACAAGAGACACAAAGATTTACTTGGGGAAAACCATAAAGGTAAAAAACCCTAATAACTTCCTCAGAGATAGATAGAGCAATGATACAACCAAGAGATAGACATAACCTAGCAGCAGATCCTCCTCCTCCATAAGTGCGCCACTCCTCCTTGAGTGCATGAGTGAGAAGTGAGTGAGTAAATAGAGTGCCTCCCGCACTCTATTTATACTTGACTTGACTTGCCTTTTTACCTAACTCATGTAGGCTCGAACTTAACCACATAACATAATGCTGACTGGGCCGACCCCCAATAGGGTGGTCTAATAACCCTTTGACCCACATGGCTGACCCCCAATAGGGTGGTCTAATAACCCTTTGACCCACATGACTTATACAGGGCCGACCCCAACAAGGTGGTCTAATAACCCATCAAGAATAAGTTACGACATTTACAATATAAATGACGACACTTCCTTATAGAGGAATAATACCATCTCTATAGGAATACAATATACATATATGTGAAATACATTCCGAAGTTACATATACATCAACACTCCCTCTTAACTAGGAAGGTATTTCTCAACACAGTTCTTCTAGCACAAGTCATCTTCTCTGGATCATTGTCACTGCTGCTGCTATCTCAATCAATCTCTGAATCTACTCGTCATAGGAAGTTCTACAGAGCCAGTCCTTTTTTCATACTGGATGTAGGCCCACCACCTGCAGGTCTTCATCATCACTGGCCATACTGTGGAATCCTCAGGACTTATTACGTGCGTCACAAAACCTGGCTGCAGCATCCCAGGCTATTACGAGCACACAGCTCTACCTGTAGGATCTCCCAGGAGCACATTACATGTGACCCATCACAAAACCTGGCTGAAGCATCCCAGGCTGTTACGAGCACACGGCTCTACCTGTCGGATCTCCCAGGAGCACATTACATGTGACCCATCACAAAACCTGGCTAAAGCATCCCAGGCTGTTACGAGCACACGGCTCTACCTGTCGGATCTCCCAGGAGCACATTACATGTGATCTCACCACAAAACCTGGCTGAAGCATCTGAGGCCTTTTTCATCCTGTCCATATCTCCCAGGAGCAAATTACATGTGGTCATGGCAAAACCTGGCTGAAGCATCTGAGGCCTTTTTCATCCTGTTCAGATCTCCCAGGAGCAGATTACATGCCATAGGACAAAACCTCGAAAGAGCATCTTCCAGATATCCCAGGGCACCGAATTACATGCCATAGGAAAAACCTCGAAATACTATCTGTAGATCTCCCAGGGCACAAATTATATGTCCTCCCAAAGCAAAACATCGAAAAAGCATTTGCCAGATGTCCCAGGGCACCGAATTACATGCCATAGGAAAAACCTCAAAAGACCATCTGCAAATCTCCCAGGGCACAAATTACATGCTTACCTGCACAACCTGATCCATGGCCACAAAGTATCATCTGATACTCATCATACATCATCCTGATGTACACATGATCACCCTGATCATCATCACTGCAACATCCTGCTGCATGTCATCTGGAGAAGCTCGTCATCCACAATCATCCTAATCATACAATGCATCCATCTGATGCACACCAAGTATCTACCTGATACATATCATCATACATAGTGTATCCACCTGATACATAGATACATGATCCACACAATGTATCCATCAACATACATGATCTACCTGATCATACCTGATACATATCAATATACATAGTGTATCCACCTGATACATAGATACATGATCCACACAATGTATCCATCAACATACATGATCTACCTGATCATACCTGATACATATCAATATACATAGTGTATCCACCTGATACATAGATACATGATCCACACAATGTATCCATCAACATACATGATCTACCTAATCATACCTGATACATATCAATATACATGATCTACCTGATCATACAATGTATCCACCTGATACATATACAGATATATGGTCCAAGCATCCAACATGATGCATATACAAAATGCATACACATGATCCAACCGATCATATCCAGCATCCAACATGATGCGTACATACATACAAATGATCCAACTGATCATATCCAGCCTCCAACATGATGCGTATATACATATAAATGATCCCACTGATCATATCCAGCATCCAACATGATGTACATATACATATAAATGATCCCACTGATCATATCCAGCATCCAACCTTATGCACATATACATATAAATGATCCAACTGATCATATCCAGCATCCAACATGATGCACACATACATATAAATGATCCAACTGATCATACAAAGCAGAAACTAGAACATCATCCTGATGCTCATCATCCAGCGCTTACATCCATAGCCATGTGAAGGATCCTCCTTCCAATATGCTTGGAATGGCTTCAGCAAATGTGTCCATCACTTCTTCCTCGAAGTGTCATCAATCTGAAGAACACCAAGCCTCTCTCTGAAGTACTCAAACTTCACCCTGGCTAGTGGCTTCGTCAGCACATCTGCAATCTGCTCGTCCGTCGCAATGTACAGGAGCTCCACAGCTCTTCTCTGCACCATATCCCTAATATAGTGATATTTGATCTCTATGTGTTTTGACCTGTCATGAAACACTGGGTTCTAAGACAGCTTCACACAACTCTGGTTATCACAGAAAATACCAGTAGCATCCAACGGGAGATCAAATAACTCAGACAGTAGCTTCCGTAGCCATACTTCCTCACGACTAGCTGAACAGGCTGCAACATACTCTGCCTCAGCTGTACTCAGTGCTACGCAGGACTGCTTCCTGCTAAACCAAGAGATCACACCTGATCCCATACTGAAGTAGCACCCAGATGTGCTCTTCCTATATGCAGCACTGCCTGCCCAATCTGAATAAACATAACCCTGCAGGTTAAACTTTTGATTCGCTTCATACTTGAGCCCATAATCCACTGTACCCTTCAGGTACCTCAGAACATGCTTTACAGCAACAAGGTGAACACTCCTTGGATCCGTCAGGAACTAGCTCAATGTGTTCACCGCAAAGCAAATATCTGGTCTCATGTTCGTCAGGTACATCAAGGACCCAATCATCTGACGATGCATAGAGACATCAATCGGCTCAGATGAAGCATCACAAAGAAGCTTCAGATTCGATGTCATAGGTGTGGCCATAGCCTTGCAGTCCATTATCCCGAACCTCTTCAGGATCTCTACTACATACTTCCCTTGTCCAAGGAAGATTCCATCTGCACTCTGCCACACCTCCATACCTAGAAAGTGGTGCATCATACCCAAGTTCCTCAACTCGAACTCGGCAGCAAGCTTCTGCTATGTGTCGGCAATCAAGCTATGTTCACCTGTAACAAACAGGTTATCCGCATACAAAAGTAGTATCACTGGATTGCCTTCCTCAACCTTGTAGTAAAGGTTGGAACCCGCTTTACTCTTGATAAAGCCCAAACTGGATAAAAAGTTGTCTATCCTACCATACCAAGTTCTGCACACATATATGACTACACCATGCTGTCTTGAAATCCATCTGGTGCATCTTCTATTTCATCACTTTTATATTTCTCAATGCTGCCATCTGCAACATGCTTGATCTGATAGTTCCATTTGGAAGTCATAACAAACTTCCCTTCACGTCTTGGGACTACATCCCAAACATCATTCTTCATGATCGTTGGATCATGGCATTCCATTTCTTCATCCCAGATCCTGGGAACTTCAATATCTTCAATATCTTCAATAGATATCTTTGTTGCTGGAACAAATGTTGTAGTTCTTCTTTTGTAGGAGATGGCATACGATCTTTCCTACATAACAAGTTAAATTGCATGATTAGAAAACATCTCATAGTTTTCAGAACAAATTCTTACACATAAATAAATATGTCATACAGTCATGCAATTATCTTAGCCAAGGCTTCAATACAACATTTATCCATATTCCGTAACTTTCTAGATACCTTCCAATCTCTACCAGAACATTGTTAAGAGTGTGCACAACTCTCAACATGTCAGCAAAGAGGTTTCATTATAGATAAGTAGCAATGGAATGTTGTACAGTGCCATAGGCCACTTACCCATGCATATTAGTAGTATACTGTTCATCAATGCAATTATTCTAATATGCATAATACACAACCTAATTCTAGGAACATCAGTATATACATTATTGAACAGTATTATTTAAGAAATGACAATTAAAATACTTATCTTTGTTTGTTCGTTGGGTGGACTCCCTCTGAGTCTTCGCTTCCTTGCAGGAGCTGCTGGAGTCCTAATCTGAAGTAGCTTCTTCTACACCTTTCTGTTGTGGAATGTAGAGAGATGGTCAACTCCCTCTTGAATATTTGCATCCTTGCAGAAACTACTGAAGTGTGCTCCCTCTTGATCTTTGCTTCCTGGATTACCTGTCCTTGAACTTATATACATTCTCGATCCCTATGCATGCTTGTTAGTATCATCATTGTGTTATCCTCTAGGTCTCATACATAATTCATTAGTATAATTTATCAAAACACAATAATCTCAAGCATGTATAGTCAGGATCATTTCAAACACAGATAATAAACATTAGTATTCAAGGTTTCTGGGAAGTCTTCTTTTACTCATGCATATTCTTATTTGATCATAGGACTCTTTTGGTTAGTTAAATCATCAATCAAGATAAGAGATATAATATGCATAAAACCCGTGATTACTCAAACCTATACCTTCATGATTCTTCTGGTTAGTCATATCATCAATTATGGTAAGAAACATAATATGCATACAACCATGACTATTCAAACCTATGACTTCATGAATAATCATTATCAACAACACAACAGTATAAGATCCTAACACAAGGTAGGATTCTATCTTGATATAGGAAAAACATACCTGGATTAGCATGCTAGCTAGTTATGTCTAACATACTCACATGATGTCTTCTTGTTCTTCTTCAATGACTTGTGCTAGTAACCTGTATATCTCATAGGTTAACCATTATAAAACCAAGTTATACATACCTCGTAAATGGATCTTCTATGAGATCCATGACAATGGATGAATCTTTGTCCTCATGTCATCATGATCATATGTTCTTGAACCAGAACATGATTTGTCTTTCTTGGTGTACCTTTCATGTTAGTAGACAACATAAACCTCATACAACACCATAATGCATTAGTACAATCATAAGTGTCAACACCCTAATCAATGAATATTTTCTATCGTGCATTCATAATTTTATTAAGGTGATATGACAAGTCTAAAATCAAGATTGTACTAACCGTAATAACATGAAGACAAACATACCATAAACTTAATCATGAACAAATCTCAAAACATACCTCGATGAGTCATACCTGTCGAGATCGCTTGTAATCTTCTTATGTAAGGCCTTAGCCTCATCTCCCTCTGAAACAGGAACTTCTTCACTTATGCAGGTGACCAATCCATCTTCTTCTAGGATTAACCCAATCCACTTGATTTGCAAGAACTGGACCTTGATGAGCTGATCAAGCTGGTATATTCAGAATTTGAAAACTGCAAAGTTTCACTCCTTAATTTTGCCTTTGAAACTTCCAGATTCACTAGACGTGACCCTGAACTGGGGTTTGATGAATCCCACTCTTCTGCCCAATCAAAAGGTTTGATCCAAATCTCTAAGCTTCTATTTTTCTAAGGAGCTTCCAGCCGTGGTCACAGATTTCAAAAATTCCCATTTTTACAGAAGCCCTAATTTTCCACTTTTCTGATCAAAGTCCCGAACTAGGGTTTGATCAAGACCGGCCTTCTGCCCAAACAAAAATTCTAATCTTGGTCTATAAATTTTTATTTTGATGAGTATCATTTAGCCGTGGTATCCGATTACAAAAATTCCAACTTTCTCCAAAGCTCTAAATTCCGGAAGCCATGAATGAAGGTACTCAAAAATAATTCTGTTTTGACAGAAATATGTACCTGATTGTTTCTGGTGTAACTCCGAAATTTTCAATCCACAGGGTCTGAAAACCTTTCCTGAGATAGCCTGACCTGTTATCTTTCCATCCTGACAGGTCTTACCTCAATTGGATTCTCTGAGAGAGAGTTATGCCAAATGTCGCAACGTGACCTGTTTTGGGATAATACATGAGAGCGAATTTGTACGACATACCACGTGTCACTATTTGAACTTCGGCCTCTGAAAAAGTTTCCTGAGATATCTCTCCCTGCTATCTTTCCATCCTGACAGGTCTGACCTCCATTGGACTCTCTGAGAGAGAGTTATGCCAAGTGTCGCAACGTGACCTGTTTATGGGATAATACGGGAGAGTGAACTTGTACGGTGTGCCACGTGTTATTGGTTCAACTTCGGCCTCTACAAAACATTTATGAGATAGTACAGTCTGTGTACTACCTGTCACTTTTTACGAAATTTCATTTGGAGCTTCCTAGCCCAAGTTATGACCTTTTTCCCAAGGTCACCTGATTTTGACTCAGATCTGGAAGAGGCAGAAACCCTATATTGTACAGATCATAAATCACAAAGTACAATGAATTAGAGGTTGTTCTTTGAATAAAAGGTACCTGGAGATTTAATCTTCGACCTGTAAATATTTCAGATCCGAAACCTTCGCCAAAACGGATTTATAGAGAAAGTGCTACAACGACTGGTTTTTGCTATATCAAGCCCTAGCATCGTAAGTGCAACAAGTGTCATACATGCCATATCATGCCTTCTTTCAGGCTAGCTCTGATACCATGTTAAATTTTCAGAATTTACTTCAATCTGATCTAGGATCTTATCTGAAAGAACAACATATACAGCATATCAATCATAGAGACAATAATGCAAGCACACAAGAGACACAAAGATTTACTTGGGGAAAACCATAAAGGTGAAAAACCCCAATAACTTCCTCAGAGATAGATAGAGCAATGATACAACCAAGAGATAGACATAACCTAGCAGCAGATCCTCCTCCTCCATAAGTGCGCCACTACTCCTTGAGTGCATGAGTGAAAAGTGAGTGAGTAAATAGAGTGCCTCCTGCACTCTATTTATACTTGACTTGACTTGCCTTTTTACCTAACTCATGTAGGCTCGAACTTAACCACATAACATAATGCTGACTGGGCCGACCCCCAATAGGGTGGTCTAATAACCCTTTGACCAACATGACTTATACAGGGATGACCCCAACAAGGTGGTCTAATAACCCATCAAGAATAAGTTACGACATTTACAATATAAATGACGACACTTCCTTATAGAGGAATAATACCATCTCTATAGGAATACAATATACATATATGTGAAATACATTCCGAAGTTACATATTCATCAACATCAATTACCTCTATACAGGAGGAATAACCTTTACACGAAAGACAATCAAGATTCTCACCTCTATACAGGAGGATTAATCTTGGATACATAATATTGGTTTGGAGAATGTCTCCTGATGCTGTATATTTAACAATTGGAATTGTATCGAAGTGTATCCCATAGACTCGAAGCAAGTACTCCCAAAACTAGGAAATGCTTAAAAGTCCTTGAAATTAGTTAGTGGCTAAAGGGGTAGGTACTCATCCTTTGTATGATGTTCTGCCTACTTTTCTGTAAAAAGGCATTACTATGGAAACTCTGTCGGCGCTATGGACGCTCGCTAGCAGTGGAGCTCCGTTGGGGCAATGGACGCTCACTAGTAGCAGAGCTAAGGCCGTGGCAGTATTGGGGCTCACAAGGATTTCCAGGTTCGATACCTTTTAGTCCCGAAGCTAACTAAAGGAAAATCAAAATGAAAAAATGTGCTTCAATAATGTATGCAAAGAAATGGAAGTGAAATATTTGAAGTCAAAGAAAATGCAAATATAAAATGAAAATTCTTGAAATAAAGGGGACTTGTTAGAGTCGAAAGGGTGCCTTCTAAGCACTTTATCCATCTATAAGACACCTTTTTTCCTATTGTTCGCTAGTCCAACAAATATCACAGTGTCCCCATAAATTCTAGTTCTCCGAATGTGAATTAAGTCTATCCAAAATTCAAACCTCACTTTGACCAAAGCTAGTATTGTATCACTTTCCACCTCACCTAGGAGAAAGAAAGGGGATTGATCTGTGTTACATGGTACCAGTACCAACGCACCTGTAGATGTTCCCCAGGGAGAGAGGGTCATTTTTTCCTGACCATGAGGGGTGTTATCCAGTTTTTTCTGAGTGGGGGTTATGGCTAGACCCTTTGGTTTCTCCCCTAGGTGTACTATCTCTTAGTGGCATTACTGTCTGCCTCTTAAAATGGATTGAATCCCTGAGGTTGGTGTCTGGGGATCCCAGGGGTGGGTCATTTGGTCACATGACCCCCATCTTATTTTATCATTCTAGTGGCAATCATTTCAGCATTGAGGCTTATGTCTCTCCTCTAGGTCACCATCCACACCCTCCTGGTCCTTCATCATTGTAGCGCCCTCTCTCCTTCGTTGTCTTGTCAACATGACGCCATCCTTCTTTTAGGCCTACATTGCTTGATATGGGGGGGGACATTAAGGGATTTTCACCACTATTGGGGTTAGACAGGGCATGACATCCCTCCCTCACCACTCCAGCCTTTAGTTCGAAGTGATTTGCTCATTTTTAGCTATTTTAGTCATTTTTGGGTAAACTCGAGGGAAAATGCCCCAAGTTACCAACATATTTGATTATTTTATGTTACTTTATCTTATAATTTTAAGTTGACATGTTTTAATTTCAAATTGACATTTTAAAGCATGTAGGCTCTGGTATTTTGTAAAAAGTGGGTGTGAGATCATATAAACACAATCTCCTCACTTCGTTTTTACACACAAGTTATGGGATAAAATTCATTATGATACTCTTTTACTCAAGAAGGGGCTTATGAAGTGATGTGCACCTCTTGGAGGGACGATTCTTCTTGCTCTTGGGTGAAGTTGGATGCTTTCTTTGTCTTGCTAATGCTTTGTGGATGGTAGAACGGTTGGAATAACTCATGCTCAAGTAAGTCTTTTACATTTTTAAGGTTTTCTTGATGAATGGTAGATAAATTTTGCATCTTGAATAATTGAATGGTATCCCTAGGGATACATTCTCTTTGAATAAGGTTTTTGCATGCTATTCTATCATCATTGCATAGTAAAAACACTCCCAAAATGAGGTTTTTACAAAGTTTGGCATTGGATTTCCAACTTTTCTCTAGTTTAGGCTCTTGAAACCAACCATAGAGGTTGTTTCAAGAAGCCCTAACCTAGTAGCAATGAGAATTAACTCAAAGAGGAAGGCTTGTAACCTTCCTCTAAGGCTAGAGTTTGGGGTAACATCCATTAAAACCCTAAGTTATCAACTTTTACTAAATTTTATTTTCATTTTCATGTGTAAATTTGCATTTTCATGGTAGAATTAGGGTTAGAATTAGGTCTGCAATTTTATGATTAAAACCCTAGAAAATTACAAAAAAAAAATCGATTTTTTGGCCTTCCTAAAATTTCAGCCCTCTCTCCTACAATTTCACCCTGCCTTCTTTATCCCTAAAAACCCTAGGGAGAAATTTTAGGAAGCCCTAAAAATTTAAAAATATTACAAATTCCTAAAAAAACCATACAATTTTTTTTTTCAATTTTTAGCCTCCCTAATGTTTCAGCCCTCCGTCCTACAAATTCGACCTGACTTCTTAAGCCCTAAAAACCCTAGGGTGAAATTTTAGGAATCCCTAAAAATATATAATTTAAAAAAAAAGTCCTAGAACCTAATTTCTACCTTAAAATCAGACCTAGGGTTTCTCCCTAAACCCTAGCGACCTCCCCTTCTACCTTTGCTTCCTTCTTTCCTCTTCTCTCCTATACTTCTTTCTCCTATCATTCCCTTAACACTAATCCATCTCATCCCCCAAACTTGCGACCTACCCTAACAAGGCTTTAGCCTCCCCTTTAAGACCTCAGTCTTCATTCCTTTTGACTGTCCTTACCCCCACCCTTGATCAAATAGCTCTTGGTCCTCTTTAGGAGGCCTCTCCGAGGTCTTAGCAACCCTAAAACCAACCTCATTCATTGCATGAAATTTGCACACCTTTAACATTTATCTCTTTTATACCTTACAACTGCAGACACAAACACAATTAAGGTTAGTTGTTAGTATAATTTGTGTGACAATTATAGACAAGTACTATGAATGAAAGTTTGAGATCTACCTAATAAGAGGTCTGAAATTTGTCTAAAATAGGTTTGAAAGTCATTTTTACAGTATGCTAATATTGGTATCTTTGTGTGTCAAACAAATTAAACCTTGAAATCTTCATTGCAAGCAACTTTTGACATTGAACTTGGTGTTTACTGAAGATATACTACTGTTGTTAGTATTTCTGATATGCTGCTGTATTGCTATATTTCTGATATTTTGCAACTTAATTAATGGAAGTTGGATAACAAATTAGTTAATGCTGCAAGTAATATCATTAAAACTCACATTCTGTTGCAAAAATTTACATACAACATTTTAAAGCTTGCATTACAAGGAGTGATGATAGTGTTTTAAAGAATATAATGTTTCTCATCCTCATCTCCTAAGTATGATCTTGGCACAACTTCCATAATTGTTGTTGATCTGTACATGTTGCTATAATTCTAATGTTGTGAAGTTGGTTTGAAGTTGTTCTTATCCTTACTGCTCCTTATAAGTTGGTGTTAACAACATTGCCTCTAATATATCTTCAAAAAACTCTGATACAAATATTACTTGAGTGTCAGAAAGGTGCTTAAAGATTGAGGTTATTTCTATTGTCAGTGGTTTATTACATTGAAGTGGTTATCTTTTAGCATTTACACTTGTTTGGCAACCCATGAAATTTGATACTGAAAGTGATACTCATTGTTATGCTAAGTGATTATTGTATACTCAGACCTTTCCATCTGTACAAGTGCTTGCATTGTTACCACTGAATGATTATATGGTATGTCTTCTTCATTCGCGGAATCATGTTGACTAAGGCAATGGTCACTAAACGGGTCTTCTAGGAGACATAGTTGTTTTTGGTCATAAGTGTTTGCAAGTCATTGAAGGGCTCTCCCCTTGGAGGTTCCATCTCTTTGTAGCAGTCTGGGAAGTGGCTAAGGTGACAATGGTCACTTTCTCCTACAGTTGTATATTGGACGCTATCCCTACTAGTTCATCTGGTAACATTTTTGGCGTCATTGCCAGGGACATTTCAAAGATTGAAGTGGTTTATCCGAAGGCATTTACACCCTTGGAAAAATGACACTTGGTAAGAAACTCGAAGTAAGTCTTGGATTGGTATTTTGAAAATATTATTGAGGACTAATCTTACAGATCTTACCTAACAACTCCAATTAAAAATAATTTTGTTAAGTCTAGCAACACTAGTAACATTTTTGGCGCCGATGCCAAGAACAATCAAGTTCAATTGGAGTGACTTATCCTTGGTAAGAAACAACAATTCGTAAGTCTGCAGGTAGGTTTTATTGATTATTATTACATATCTTTAAGGACTAATCTTGCAGGATTTATCTAGAGACTCCACTCATCAGGAAGCAATTCCGGACAATCACCATTATCTCAGGTATGTCAGAGATATGGATCTAACTAAACTAGCTTACCTATCTATGCAAAACAATAATATAACAACAATAAGTACAGAAAAGAGAACAAGAGACAAGAGTAAACCAAATATATGTGGTTTACCCAATTGGGCTACGTCCACGAGAAGGTAGTCTTCTATTATCTCTAGAATATCTCCCTCAAACTTACAAGAGAGCAATGCCAATAACCCCAATACAATATAACTATACTTGTGTGAATAAGTATAAGATCATGAGTGAGCGATGTGACACCCTTGACTCTATTATATACTAAGAGATGAGGAGGAATTACTCTCACATATTATATGTGGGATAATGTAATTCTCCATAATAATATCTTTTTATGTAATAATGAATATCAAGAGTATACTTTACCATCATGAATATGGGATATAATATATTAATCTTTTACATAAGATTGTGGATATCTTCCGACATAATACAAAGACATTATTACCTTCCAAGGAATATAATATATTCCAACACTCCCCCTTAATAATGGTTGGGAGAAAATCCCACTAACAAAGGAAGGAAGGATTCATTACTGCTCCCCCTTGATGACAACTTCCTTCATCCCAAGTAAGGAACGAAGATGCACATACTTCGTTGCCGTTAAGGATTTGGTGAAGATATCAGCTTCTAGCTGCTCTGTAGAACAATACTCAAGAAAAAGAACACCATCTACAACAAGACCTCGAATGTAATGAGCATCAAGATCAAGATGCTTTGTCTTGGAGTGATATACTGAATTGTAAGCAAGCTGAATTGTACCCTGATTGTCACATTTCAACACAGTGGACGATTTCGGAACCAGACCAAGCTCAGTGAGAACATGTTGTAACCAAACTGCTTCTTTGGTTGCTCTATACTCTGCTTCACTCGAAGATAAAGAAAGAGTCTTCACCTTTTTGCTGGAGCAAGAAATCGGACCTAAACCAAGTTGAAATATATAACCAGCAGTTGACTGTCAATCATAACTATCACCTGCCCAGTCAAAATCTGTATAACCAAAAAGTGAAACTGTAGTACCGCTCGAATAAAAAAACACCATAGTACAATGTCCCCTGTAAATATCTCATAATTCTCTTTGCTGCTTTCCAATGACTTTCATGAGGTTGTTGCATGAACCGTGAAACCATACTGACAGCGAAAGAGAGATATGGTCTGCTGTGAGTTAAATATATCAAACTAGCGACTAGCTGACGATAAAGAGTAGCATCAACAAGAGGAGTAGTACACTCAACAGTTAACTTTACACCGGACTGAAAAGGTGTAGGAGCAGGGTTACAATCACTCATGTGAAACGAGCCAATAAATATGTAGCATACTTCGGCTGAGAGAGAAGAATACCATTTTCCATATTCCAAATTTGAAGAACCAAGAAATAGTGCAATATACCGAGATCAGTCATTTCAAAATGATTTTGAAGATCACTTTTCATACTTTGAATGAGAACAAGTTGGCTTCTAGTGATAATAAGATCATCCACATATAAAATAATAACAATGATATTATCATCAACATGTTTAACATACATGTTAGGATCATATATACAATGCTTAAAACCATTATTCAAGAAATATGTATCAATTTTATCATACCAAGCCCTAGGTGCTTGTTTAAGACCATATAAAGACTTGTGTAATTGACATACTAAAATTGATGATTCAACATTAATAAAACCAGGAGGCTGTTGCATATAAATTTCTTCATTAAGATCACCATTTAAAAAAACACTTTTAACATCCATTTGGTGTATTTACCATTTATAAGATGCAGCAATAGATAAAATGGTTCTTATCGTATTCATTTTAGCAATAAGAGCAAAAGTTTCATTATAACCTATACCTTCAAGTTGATTAAAACCTTCTGAAACTAATATAGCTTTATACTTTTCAATCTGTACTTTTGTAGTAAATTTAGTTTTATAAACCCATTTACAACCAACTAAATTATTTCCCGAAGGAAGAGGAACAAGAGACCAAGTCTTGTTCTTCATAAGACAATCATATTTGGTAGACATAGCTTGTTCCCAATGAGGTTTACCCTTAGCTTGAGCTTAGGTAGTAGGATCATCTGTGGCCAAAACTTTGGTCATAAGAAAAAAGTTAGATCTAGTTCTACGAGTATCAGAAGGGATTCTGATATCACTTCTTGCAGATTCAAGAGTTTTTCGTGCCCAAACAGGAAGGTTAGAAGGGATAGAAGTCACTTCAGGAGCTTCGAGACATTTAGGTGGAATACTTGAAGAAGAAGAAGAAGAGGAACTAAGATCAGTCACAAAAATGGAAGGAGTAACCATGATAGGAATAACAGGTGATAAGAGAATATTCAAAGTAACATGAGGTTCAACAGACTTAGGTGATGGAGAGACTTCAATAAATTGAACATCTCTTCTGATGATGACACTTTGATTAGAAGGATCAAACAACCTATAAGCCTTAGAATCCTCGGAATAACCAATGAATATACATTTGTGAGACTTGGGTTCTAACTTTTTCTGTTTTTCATCAGGAATATGACCCCAACGTTCACAACCAAACACTTTAAAGTTACTAATATCAAGTTTCCTACCATTCCATTTTTCCTCAGGGGTAACATGCTTAACAGCTTTTGCAGAAACTCTATTTAAAATCAAGTTAGCACAACTTATGGCTTCGGCCCAAAATTTCTTATGTAATCCTTTAGAATAAAGCATACATCTAGCCATTTCAACTAAAGTTCTATTTTTTTCTTTCAGCAACACCATTGTGTTGAGGTGTGTAAGGAATAGTCTTTTGATGTTGAATTCCATGTTTAGATAAAAATACTTCAAATTATTTTTTAATGAATTCCTCCCCATTATCAGTTCTTAAAGTCTTAATCTTTTTACCAAACTCATTTTCAACCAAGGATTTAAATACTTGAAATTTAGAAAAAGTTTCACTTTTATGTTTCAAAAAATAAATCCATGGACTAAAGTCATCAATAAAGGTAAGAAAATAGACTGCATTAGAGATAGAAGTAACTTCAAGAGGACCACAAATGTCACTATGAATTAATTGCAAAGGTTCTTTAGCATGCCAAGATTTACCTTTATCAAACATTTCTCTATGATGTTTACCAAGAACACAACCTTCATAAACATCGTTAGTAGACGAAATATTAAGCAAGCCAAGTACCATTTTAGTTAACATTTCCATTTTACCATAATTCAAATGACCTAATCTTTCATGCCATAATTTACTTAATTCATCAACATGAGCAACATAAGAATAAAAATGTTTTCTTTTAGTTGAATTAAAACCAGCAAATTTATATAAACCAGCAGTATGATCAACAGGACTAGAAGAAACTACTTTAAAATTATGGTTGATATATTTAAGAACATATTTATCAGGCCAAACTTCAAGTTTATATCATTTTTGACATGCACGATAAATATAAAGTAATTTGATTGGCATGTTTTCAACATGAAAAGCATCTTCCAATTGACCATTAGCAACATTAACATTACCAAAACCAATTACAGAAATTTGCTTACCATCACCTATAGATACTTTATGAGATGTGTGTTTATTATTGTCATAAGATGAAAATGAAGAAGCATTACAAGTCATATGTTTAGAAGCACCAGAATCCATTATCCATTACACATTAGAAGAAGAATTACTAGAAGAAACAACAGAAACACACAAAGCTACATGTGATTCGTTAAAACCATTATTTTTAGCTTTAGCCTTTAAACGTTTCAATTTAAAGCAATTCTTTTCAGGATGATTAGTTTTACCACAATGCTTACAAGGATCATACACTTGCTTCTTCTTACTATATTCAAGATGTGCAGTAGAAGCATTATCATAATTATTAGTAGGTTTTGAAGTGTGTGAACAAGAACCTTTAGCATTATTAAAAAATTTCTTAGGATTTTTATTATGTGCCATAAGAGCTTTATTAGGTGAAATTTGTCTTGAAACAATTAACCTTTCTTGTTCATTAATCAACCCTTTACAAAAATCATCAAAAGTAGGTTTCATGGTATTTGAAGACAATTCAAGAACTCTATTCCTAATTTGAATGAACATATAAAAACAAGATGGCAATTTTTGTTCTACAAGAATTATTAGAGCAGTGTCTGTTTTCTTGTAATCTTTACCACAATTATTTAATTTTTCATTTAAAGTTTTCACTTCAGCAAGATATAATTATACTCTATCAAATTTAGTAGGATCCAGCTCAAAAATCTTCTTTTCAAAATAATAATCAGAAACATCATCAGATTTATCAAATAAAGAAGTAAGAGTTTTCCATACCTCAAATGGGATGTCTTCTGCCTCTATAATTACCTGAAGACTATCGACAACCGTTTAACCAATGATCCCTCTTGCTTTATCACATCTATCTTCCCATATAGCCAAAGCTTGAGCATCAGCAGGTTTTGTGTTTTCACCATTAACAATCCTCCATAGATTCTTACTCCTAAGAACATCAATCATTTTCCTCTTCCATGCAAGATAGTTAGGACCAACAATTTCAGGAACAAAATCTACTTCTGAAGTCATAATGGTAAATAAATAAAACCCAAATGCTAGAAATGACAAGAGAAAAAAAGTGAATAATAGAAAACTGAAAATACTTTTACCGTACTGATCTGAATCTGCAGAAACACAGTTAGAAAAACAGTAAAGGAAAAGAGACTTTTTCTTACAACCCTTCTGAAAAAAGTGCCAATAAAATCCACTCGCGGGTCTGCCAACAGGAAACTAGCAAGTAAACACTAATACTCGCCGGTTCTACACGACAATGTCGTGGGTACGCGTGGGTTTACAGTAGAGTCATCCACGCGTTCGCAGGTCTGTAAAGGCGCAAGTTGTGGTTCTGATCGAGTTGTTCGCGGGTGTCTGTGCAGTAAATTTGCGACTATGTCGTAGCACTCGCGGGTCTCTACACAGGAGGGTTGCGAGTATCTTGAAGTAAGCAGGAGTTAACAGTGAGAACAGTCGCGAGTATGTCGTAGCACACGTGGGTCTGCTCACTGGAAGTCGCGGGTCTGTAGTATACTCGTGGGTTCGCAGTAGGCACAGTCGTGGTTAACCGTGGGTTCTACGAAGAAATAGTCGTTAGTGTCCAGTTTTAGGCCGAAAGGAATATCAAATCTGTCGAAGACGGAAACCTGCACAAATTCTACCAAACTTGGACGAAAACTGTTGTTTTGACAACCGGAAGATAGATCTCCTTGAGGAGAATCCAAAAAACATATAGATCTACAAAAATAACATAAGAAACCCTTGAAAAATTATGCAAAAAACTTCACAACAAGGTTAGGGTTAGAAAAAAAACTACAGAAATATGCCCAGATATGAAGAGAACCCTAATGGATACCAAATAGAAAGCAAATCTACAAAAAATAAACAATGCCCAAATGATAAAATATTGTTTTGAAAGCAATAGAAGGTGCTAGATCATAGCAACCAGCTCTGATACTATGTCAGAGATATAGATCTAACTAAACTAGCTTACCTATCTATGCAAAACAATAATATATCAACAATAAGTACAGAAAAGAGAACAAGAGACAAGAGTACACTAGATATACGTGGTTTACCCAATTGGGCTACGTCCACAGGAAGGTAGTATTCTATTATCTCCAAAATATCTCCCTCAAGCTTACAAGAGAGCAATGCCAATAACCCCAATACAATATAGCAATACTTGTGTGAATAAGTATAAGATCATGAGTGAGTGATGTGACACACTTGACTCTATTATATACTAAGAGATGAGGAGGAATTACTCTCACATATTACATGTGGGATAATATAATTCTCCATAATAACATCTCTTTATATAATAATGAATATCAAGAGTATACTTTACCATAATGAATATGGGATATAATGTATTATTACTTTTTTATATAATATTGTGGATATCTTCCGACATAATACAAAGACATTATTACCTTCCAAGGAATATAAAATATTTCAACAAGGTACGCCCTTGTTTTTGGTACTTTGCTGAGGTTTTTTTAGTTAACTTGGCAGGTCTCTCCTGGTGACTCCAATTCAAGAAAAATAATAGAATTACTATATAAAGACAAGGAAACCAGATGATATGGCATATTCTTACGAATTTTGGATGGATATATTGGATTTTTCATACATTCTGGGATATCGACATCAATATGTCATTGAAAATGATGGGAAAACACTTTTTCCATTATTTCGTGAATATAAGTATCATGCAGCAACACATATCTGGGCATTCATGCAGTTTCTCCAAGGAAGCAATATCATACATGAGGATATTAGAATTCAACTTTTTCTATTGTCTCTCAACTTAGAGGACAACTGGGATGTTAGAAATTGGTATGAAGAATTTCCTCATAAATAATTTTCTTCACTCAGCCAGTTGATCGATGCATTCAGTGAAGAATGAGATCATGATATGAAGGAACATGAAAGAAAGGCCATGATCAAACATATCTGGGAAGAGACCTTGGGAAACAGCCAGAAACAAGATGGTCCTAACGAAGAAATCGAAGAGGATATTCCATTTGAATTTAAAGTTCCTGATAATCCGACTGCTGCAGAGATGGAAATAGGTTTGGCTCCTCTTAACTTGTCAAACTTTCCAGGACATTCGGATGAGTTACTAGAGATATTCTGGCATGCCTTCAAGGGTGATCATGGTAATTCCCTACACCATGTTGAATGGTTTATGATGTTGGCTACAAAATATGGTATTAAAGAGGAAGAAGAGATTTGCATGAGAAAATTTGTTCTTCACCTGGGAGGAAAGGCTCTTACTAATGAACAATATTGTCCTTTGCAGAATTGGTAGAAACATTATGTAGCTACTAGGATCCAGAACGATGTAATAAATGGATGTCTCATGTCAAACATGCAAGGAACTTGTTCAGTAAATAAATACAAAGAAAGAGTCAGGTTGAAGAGGCCATTGTTCAAGATCCAATCAATGATATCTCAAGCGCAGTGTCCAGAGACGAAGTTACTCATGAAGATGAATATGATTGTGATCCTACATATGAAAACCAAGAAGTCCTAGCTGAAGAATTTGAAGAACATAAGGAAAGGGTGAGTTCTCCTTGCCACCACACAACAATTTCTTATGACATTTCAGATATCTTGGAGCATGATGACAGAATTGATCAGGACTATGATTATTGGAAAATTATGGGGCCTCCACTTTATGATTCTTTGAGACGTGGTAGTATTATTTCCATAATATGCAATGATGAAGAAGAAGTCAATCAAGTATTATGGCCATTCACAGAAGAATCAAAGGCTAATATGGATTAGTTTGAGCTATAATTTGATGTTGTTTGGGATGAGGAAGCCATCACTACCTCGGAAAAGGATATTGAAGACATAATCAATGAAATCCCTATTGAACAAGATACGATTATTCCATCTCCTCATGATGTTGATAATGAAGATTGGGTCAACCCCTTTGCCCTTACATTTGATGAATAAGTACCCCAAGATGTGGGTCCTCTTGTCATTATAGATGAATGCCATATGCAGATGTATTACTATGGTTTGGAATCCCATATCTCTGGTGATATCTCCGTGGGTTCAACTCAGTCATGCTTATCTAGCATGGAGGATAGTGAGGCAGGTTATATAGGGGATTCTCTTGCAGTTATTCAGAGCCCATATTATCATTCCCAGCTGTGTTCCTCGAGCAACATTCAAGAAGTTGTTCATCCTTTTCTGTCCAGTATCGGTAAGCTTCCAACATTGCTTTTCAATAAGACCAATATAGGTATGTGGACAGGTATGACATTATTTCACATTGTCACGATTTCTGTTGTTTATCTTTTCGCTTTAAATGTGAAGGCATAGACTATGTGGTTGACAATTTCAAAATTTTAAAGATTATTAGGGGTACTAACATGATTATTAAAAAAAAGAACAATATGCTCGTGTCTCCAAAGAAATGTTTAAGCGGTTGCAGGAACAGGTTGCAGCTGGCATATGGAAATTTGCAAGTTCCACCTCTAATAATGGCTTCCCAAGTTCAAAATCAGTCGACTAGTTTGAGGCAATTTTTTTTTCAAAGCAAATAAATGACGGAGATGGCCCATACATAAGTTCGGTAGAAGCATGGATAAATGAATATTTTCAAAACAATCCTTCTCCATGGCAACAATATCAAAGCTTCCAGGTCCTCATAGTCACCCAATCTTCATCTCCTATCCTGATGGAGACATTGGTACGTATTTGCTTCGTGATTGATGAGATATTATCATAGATTCTCTCTAAAGACAAAGGTAAGGGATCATGTATGAATTACTTAATTAGATGGTTACATTGGTGGTATGATTTCACTTAACCCTTCATGATTCTTATGTTTGACATAGGTAGGTTTAGGTTCATTTGAGTTAGGGGTATATTGTTACCCATGCATTGCATTTGTTGTTCCTCATGTTTACATAGGTTAGTTGCTTGTTCATTCAGGTTATTTTCCATATCATTATATTTAGAAAGATAGGGCGGAAGTGTTTGCCTCATGGTGTTGTTGATCTCCTTGGATATTTGATGTGTGTGTAGGTCTATAAGTACCCAGATGATTCATGGATTCTCGAGCACTCTCCGGAGGAGCACTTACCTCGTAGTTGGAGCCAGTTTTACGTGGTACCAGTACCAATACACCTGTAGATGTGCCCCAGGGAAAGGGGGTCATTTTTTCCTGACCAGGAGGAGTGTTAGACAAACTTTTCCTGAGTGGGGGTTATGGCTAGACCCTTTGGTTTCTCCCCTGGGAGTACTTTGGCTTAGTGGCATCGCTGACTGCCTCATAAAACGACTTGAATCCTTCAGGTTGGTGTCCGAGGCTCCCAAGGGTGGGTCACTACGTCACATGACCCCCACCTTGTTTTATCATTCCGGTGGCACTTCTTTCAACACTAAGGCTTATGTCTCTCTTCTAGGTCACCATTCACACCCTCCCGGTCCTTCAGCACTGCAACACCCTCTTTCTTTGGCTGTTTACTCATGTCGATTCCATCCTTCTTCCAAGCCTACATTGCTTGATATTGGGGGGGGGGGAGGGGGGGGCGTCGAGGGATTTTCACCACTATTGAGGTTAGATGGGGCATGACGTCCCCCCCCTCGCCACTCCAGACTTTAGTTCGGAGTGATTTTCTCATTTTTAGCTATTTTAGTTATTTTTGGGTAAACTCTAGGGAAAATGCCCCAAGTTACCCATAGATTTGATTATTTTATATTACTTTATGTTATAATTTTAAGTTGACATGTTTCAATTTCAAATTGACATTTTAAAGCATGTAGGCTTTATTATTTTGTAAAAAGTGAGTGTGAGATCATATAAATACATTCTCCTCACTTCATTTTTACACAAAACTTATGGGATAAAATTCATTATGCTACTCTTTTACACTAGAAGGGCCTTATGAAGTGATGTGCACCTCTTGGTTGTGGTAACACATATTTTGGTTTCCACCAAGGAAAGAACCATAAAGCCCGAAAATGGCTAGTTGCCAAGCGATTTCGAGCCGAGGGATAGAGCCACGATGAAAATAATGAGAAAAACCAGCCATAAAAGTGTTTTCCGCAACTAAAGGGGACTAAATGAGCTTCTTCCGCAACAAAAGAAGATTGGACGGATAGGATCTAGGAGCAGATCAGATCAACGGTTCAAATGGCGTTCCCGCAATCCGCATTGCGGATTGCGGAGCGACAATTTTCCAGAGCGCGAAAAGATAAGTTTCCACATCCCGCATTCCGCATTGCGGATTGTTGAGCGACAGTTTTCCAAATAGTGCAAAAGTATGTTTCCGAATCCCACATTCCGCATTTTGGATTGCGGATTGCAGAACGATAATTTTCCGAAAGGGCGAAAAAGTAAGTTTCTGCATTCCGCATTCCGCATTGCGGATTGCGGATCGCGGAAAGGTAATTTTCCAGAAAACACGAAGCCGAAATTCCAAATCTCGCATTCCACGTGGCAGATTGCGGATTGCGGAAGGGAAAATGTAGAAAGGACGTTGCGGAAGGGCAGTTGCAGAAAGGCAATTGCGGATCGAGTAAGGTTTCGCAAAGCAAATCGCAATCGTAGGGAACGAAGATTTTCACAGGAAAATGGCACATTTGAGAACGACGAAGGGGTCTATTTCGGTTACCTGTCCTAATCAACCTTAAACGACTTTATCCAAAGGGTGAGAAGGTGGCTTCCATGGCCCAATGGTGCAGTGCTAGCACAAGTGATTCCTTTCCTCCGTGCATGATAGAATCAGAGGTTGTCGATTCGGGCGGCCCAGCTCGAGCGGCCTCATCATTACCAGTCCGAGTTTGTTTTGAATTAGTTAGACGATTTTGATGTTTTGTAAGCCTATAAAGGCAGGTTCCGAAGAGGACCAAAGGGTTGGAAGTTTTGGAATCAGAGAGATTACTGCTCTGCGCTTGTATTGAACTCAACCACTTAATTCAATGAGCAGAATCAATTTTGGAGCTTGAGATTCCTGTGATGTGTTATATGATGTCTGTTATTTCCAGTGTATGTATTCCTGGTTTGTATTTCCATTAATTGTTTACTTCTGCAGTACCTAAAGATCAAGACTACATGGTCTGGAATTCATGCCCACATGCTCCAGATGCATATGACTAGGTATTCCACCCTTTTCCTCCTGAAGTTGCAGGTTAGAATTCATTTGCAAATGCTCTAACCTTACAATGGAACTTGTCTCCTCCCTCTGCCTTCACCCGCTGATTACTTTGACGTGAAAGAACCCCATCTACCTTGCCTCCTACCTCTGCAATCACAGTCTGAATCTGTCATTAGTGATTGTAAACCCACCGAAGTTGACTCCATTCCCAACTGTCCTCCTGTTCTTAACCCCAACCAACCAAAAAATCATTTTAATTCATTGTTTGAAGGTCTAGCCACCACTTTACTAATAACCCAGCCTATTTTAAGTTATACCTTGTTGTTGGAAGCACTAAAGAGAAATCCCTCTATGTGGTTGGAAAGGCTAGTTTCCGGCCGCTAAAGATTGGTTTGCAATAGTTACCCCATGGTATTTCCTACCACAACCCAGGAAAATATTGGGTGATAAAATTCTAGCGACTCCGCTGGGGAGAATATCTGGTTTTCACAGTATCAAATTGGACCTCTGAGGGCAAACAAAGAGTTTGAAATTCTAAGGTTGTATTAATTTCCCTGGTGACTCCAACTTTCAAACTGGTGATTCCACTGGAGAGCGAACTTACTGTAGAAGGATATGGAAAAACATTGTGGAAAAATCAGGTACTCAAGTGTGAGGTTTCTCCAAGATATTTCATTCTTCTTTATCAGTTATTTCTTGTCTTTTACTGAGTTTATCAAAAGAATCTTTCATGGTTTGCTACATTCCAACCAAGAATATCCATCCCCTTTTGTATATCCTCCATTACAAACTGTAGATATCTCTTCATCTTGCACACCTAGTTCTGACCATGATCAATCTTGTGAGCCCCATAATACCAAAGTTGATGCTGCACTCTTTGTACAAGGTATTTTTACATTAACCAGATCCCTTTATTTACCTACAAAGAAGGAACATGCCATAGAGAGTGTCTCTTCAATTTTAAGGACCGAGCCTTCCCCATTTAGGTCTAGATCTGAAACATATTTAAGAGAAGCCTTGTTTGACCAAAGAAGGTTCCAAACCCATTGTCTGAGTGCTTTGTGAGAAAATTTACAAGCCCAAAAAGCAAATAGTGGCCCATTTCCCTTCACTAAAGCTGCTAGCAAAAGTACCCAAGTCCTGATTACTCCTCCTACTGTTCCCAACGTTACCGTTGTAGTACCTATTGTTCCTCCTGCTACTTCAAAAACTCCCTCTTCTTCCAAGCAAAACCTAAGAGCTATGGCTACCAGATATGCCCCTTTATCCCTCCCAGTGAATCTCAATGACCTACCTGTGGGCTATTCCCAATGCCTCATGAGATTTGATGGGGAAGGAAAAGGTTCTGCACAACAGCATGTGGACGAGCTTAAAGATTTTATAGACCTAGAAGAGGTGGATGAAGATGATATCAAGATGAGGTTATTTTCCCAAAGTCTTGCAAGAGAGGTGAAGAAGTGGTTCAAAACTCTTCTGAATGGAGGAATTGCTACCTATGAGAGATTTGAACAGGCTTTCCTCGCCAAATGGCAGGATAAACCAAATCTTCTCCAAATTCTCACTCAATATGAAAACACAAAGAAAACCAATGTTGAGATTGTTCGAGAATTTTCAACTAGATTCATGAAGATGTATAATTCTATCTCGGTAGACATCAAGCCTCTTGTAGGGGCAGGAAAGCTTCATTATGCTAATTGTTTTAGCAGTGACTTCACTCTCATATTGAGGGAAAGGAGATCTGCCACTCTGCCTGATATATTAAAGGATGTTGTAGAAGTAGAATCTAATTTGATGGCCTCAAGTAAATTGAGACACATAAATGAAACTGAGAAAAAGAGATCTAATGAAGTTGCCCAACCTTCCACATCCCAATCCATTGATACCAAATTTGAGTAGATGATGAGGACTATGGAAATGCTCGTGGATAGGATCTCCCTTGACAATAGGCCTCCTGCCAGAGAAAACCCGAAGCCTCAAGCTCGAAATGATAATTACAGGAGGCCTCCTGCCCCACAGGGAAGACCAAGAGATCCTAAGAATGGTGAAAATCAACCAATCAGAACACCTTTTGTTGAGGACTTAATAGAAGGAGAAGAAGGGTATAACGATCTGTTTACTGAAGATTATAACCAGTAAGATCTTGTTACATATTTTACTATTGATGGCTCTCAAGAAAATTTCAACCTACCCATATATGATGAAGATGGGGGTGATTATATGGGTAGTTTACTTGAACAACCAACTGGAGATATTGCAAGTTTTCAGTCATTTATTAAAGGGAATCTGCCTGCAGTTCATAATCACAATGATGCGAACAAGGAAAGCAGTAAACCTGTTGAAGGAGACACTTTACCCTTTTGTTTCTCTTTATTTGAGTTGTTGAGAGATTTCTAGGGCTACTAATAAAAAGTGGAAATATATGAGCCTATGAAAAATTACACAGGGTTTCTAGAAGTGGATAATGAGATATGCCGACAACAATGGTCACAAGATCCTTATGTTCAATGTCAGATGCTTTCTCTGGAGGACGAAGAAAAGAGTGAGGATAGTTGTTCATTTTTTCCTTTAAACTTTTCTTTCTCTGAGATATTCAAACACATGAGAATAAAGAATTTGAAATCCCTTGTTTTGAAACCCTAGACTGTAGCCCAACTTATGATGATTATAATGAAGAGATGCAGGAAAATAATGAAGTGAAGAAGCTATCCTCATGTGCTTCTGAAGAGAAGGATTTGGCTAAGTCAAGTTCTCTATCCAGTCAAGATCAGGTTTTTGTTGGACAGCTGAATAGCATTCCAATTGATGAATGTCCAAAATACATGATCTTCCTTTCTGGCGTACAGGATCAAGAAAGTGATCAGATTGTTGTTATATGTTGTGAAAATAATTTTAGTCAAGAATCAGTTGCCATGGAAGAAAGACCTGGCATATTTCCTCATGTTTGTAAACCAAAAAAGGCATTAGGTGCAAATTTTCCCTCCCTCTTCATCGATCAACAAGTGGCATTCACTCCTGCTTTTCATGGTCCTTTTGCATCCTTGTTAAAGACATCAGAGAAAGAGTTTTTAACGGTTGGCCCAAAATCCATCAGTGAAATGGGTTCGTCAAAAAGGATGAGTTTTAAGAGTGATTCAAATCCTCAGTTTGAGTTGTTATAGTTTAGATTTATTTTCTCGATTGGAGGCCTTGAACGCATGCTTCAGTCAAATATCCATTTGTTGGATTGGTTAGATTGGCACTTTAGCCTCACTTGATTCTGGATGTCTTCCACCAAGTTAGGGTAGGTAGATATGAATAATAAGCTCAACACTCTGAGCATCTTTTTCATAAATAAATGTTTTCGGCTTTTGAAATTCGATTTGTACGTATGTCAGGAAGGTTTTGAAGTTAGTTTAGTTTTCAGTAGTATATGATGGTTCCAGTTCCGATTTGTAGTTTGGGTTCCTGTATGGTTGCAAAGTTCTCAGAGTTGGGAACAAGTTGCAGATGGATGTTTTGGAATGATCAAAGGGACCAGGCCACTAGTCTACATGTTCTTGTTACCTCGTAGGGAGGATAGCATCCCCGGTTGAAGCCATTGTTAACACCTATTTTGGTTTCCACCAAGGAAAGAACCAGAAAGCCCAAAAATGGCTAGTTGCCAAGCGATTTTGAGCCGAGGGATAGAGCCACGATGAAAAGAATGAGAAAAACCAGCCATAAAAGTGTCTTCTGCAACTAAAAGGGACTAAATGGGCTTCTTCCGTAGCAAAAGAAGATTGGATGGCTAGGATCGAGGAGCAGATCAGATCAACGGTTAAAATGGAATTCTGCAAGTCCGTTTTTCTGTTCCCACAATCTGCATTGCGGATTGCAAAGCGCCAATTTTCCAGAGAGCGCAAAGATAAGTTTCTGCATCCCGCATTCCGCATTGTGGATTGCGGAACGACAGTTTTCCAAATGGTGCAAAAGTATGTTTCGGAATCCCGCATTCCGCATTGCGGATTGCGGAATGATGATTTTCCAAAAGGGCAAAAAAGTAAGTTTCTGCATTGCAGATTGCGGAAAGGTAATTTTCTAGAAAGTAAGAAGCCAAAATTCCAAATCCTGCATTCCATGTGGCAGATTGCGGATTGCGGAAAGGTCGTTGCAGAAGGGCAATTGCAAAAAGGCCATTGCGGAAAGGCCGTTGCGGAAGGGAAATTGTGGAAAGGCCGCTGCGGAAGGGCAATTGCGGAAAGGCAATTGCAGAGAGAGAATTGTGGATCAATGAAGGTTTCGAAAAGCAAATCGCAATCGAAGGGAATGAAGATTTTCATAGGAAAATGGCGTGTTTGAGAACGGCGAAGGGGTCTATTTCGGTTACCTGTCCTAATCGACCTTAAACGGCCTGATCCGAAGGGCGAGCAAGTGGATTCCATGGCCCAATGGTGCACTGCCAGCACAAGTGATTCCTTTCCTCCGCGCATGACAGAATCAGAGGCTGTTGATTCAAGCGGCCCAGCTCGAGCGACCTCATCATTACCAGTCCGAGTTTGTTTTGAATTAGTTAGACGATTTTGATGTTTTGTAAGCCTATAAAGGCAGGTTTTGAAGAGGACCAAAGGGTTGGAATTTTTGAAATCATAGAGATTACTGCTATGCGCTTGTATTGAACTCAACCACTTAATTCAATGAGCATACCCGATTTTGGAGCTTGAGATTCATGTGATGTGTGTTCTGATGTCTGTTATTTCCTGTGTATGTGTTCATTCTTTGTATTTCCATTAATTGTTTACTTCTGCAGTACCTAAAGATCAAGACTACATGGTCTGGAATTCATGCCCACATGCTCCAGATGCATATGACTAGGTATTCCACCATTTTCCTCCTCAGGTTGCAGGTTAGAATTCATTTGCAAATTCTCTAACCTTGTAATGGAACTTGTCTCTTCCCTCTTCCTTCACCCACCAATTTCTTTGACGTGAAAGAACCCCATCTACCTTGCCTCCTGCCTCTGCAATCACGGTCTGAATCTATCATTAGTGACTGTAAACCCACCGAAGTTGACTCCATGCCCAACTGTCCTCTTGTTCTTAACCCCAACCAACCCAAAACCCCTTTTAATTCATTGTTTGAAGGTCTGGCCACCACTTTACCAAGAACCCAGCCTATTTTAAGCTATATCCTGTTACTGGAAGCATTAAAGAGAGATCCCTCTATGTAGTTGGAAAGGCTAGTTTTCGGCCGCTAAATATTTGTTTGCAATAGTTACCCCATGGTCTTTCCTGCCACAACCCAGGAAAATATTGGGTGATAACAGGACGGATGATTATTCTTGCTCTTGGATAAAGTTGGATGTTTTTTGTTGTCTTGCTAATGCTTTGTGGATAGTAGAATGGTTGAAATAAATCATGCTCAAGTAAGTATTTTACATTTTTAAGGTTTTCTTGATGAATGGTAGATAAATTTTACATCGTGAATGATTGAATGGTAGCCCTATAGCTACATTCTCTTTGGATAGGGCTTTTGACTGCTATTATATTCTCATTGCATAGTAAAAACACTCCCAAAATGAGGTTTTTATAAAGTTTGGTCTTGGATCTCCAACTTTTCCTTAGTTTAAGCTCTTGAAACCAACCCTAGAGGTTGTTTGAAGAAGCCCTTTAAACCTAGTAGAAAGGAGAATTACCTCTAAGAGGAAGGTTTGTCACCTTCCTCTAAGGCTAAGGTTTGGGGGTAACATCCATTAAAACCCTAAGTTATCAACTTTTATTAAATTTTACTTGCATTTTCATGTGTAAATTTGCATTTTCATGGTAGAATTAGAGTCAGAATTAGGTCTACAATTTTATAACTAAAACCCTAGAAAATCAAAAGAAAATTTTGATTTTTTGGCCTACCTAAAATTTTGAGCCCTCTCTCCTACAATTTCGCCTTGCCTTCTTTAGCCCTAAACACCCTAGGGCAAAATTTTAGGAAGCCCTAAAAATTTAAAAATATCAAAAATTCCTACAAAAAACCCTAAAAATCAGATTGTTTTTTTTCAATTTTTGTCCTCCCTAAAATTTCAGCCCTCCCTCCTACAAATTCGGCATGCCTTCTTAAGCCTTAAGAACCCTAGGGAGAAATTTTAGGAAGCCCTAAAAATTTTAAATTTTAAAAAAAGGTCCTAAAACCTAATTTCTACCCTAAAATCAGACCTAGGGTTTCTCCCTAAACCCTAGCGCCTCCCCTTCTACCTCCGCTGCCCTCTTTCCTCTTCTCTCCTATACCTCTTTCTCCTATCCTTCCCTTAACCCTAATCCATCTCATTCCCCAAGCTTGCGACCTACCCTAACAAGGCCTTAGCCTCCCCTTTTAGACCTCGGTCTTCATTCCTTTTGACTGTCCTTACCCCTAGCCTTGATAAAAAAACCCTTGGTCCTCTTTAGGAGGCCTCTTTGAGGTCTTAGCAGCCCTAAAACCAACCTATTTCACTGTTGTACCATGTCTACATGAAATTTGTAGACCTTTAACATTTATCTCTTTTATACCTTACAATTGCACACACAAATAAAAATAAGGTTAGTTGTTAGTATAATTTGTGTGCCAATTATAGACAAGTACTATGAATGAAAGTCTGAGATCTACCTGATAAGAGGTCTGAAATTTGTTTAAAATAGCTCTAAAATTCATTTTTACAGTCTGCTAATATTGGTCTCTTTGTGTGTCAAACAAATTAAACCTTGAAATCTTCATTGCAAGCATCTCTTGATATTGAACTTGGTGTTTACTGAAGATATAGTACTGTTGTTGGTATTTCTGATATGCTGTTATACTTCTATATTTCTGATATGTTTACAACCTAATGAATGGAAGTTGGATAACAAATTAGTTAATGTTGCAAGTGATATTTCTCACACTCCTTTTGTCCTTTCATTAACTTCGCATTTGACATCATTAAAACTCACATACTTTTGCAAACATTTACATACAACATTTTAAAGCTTGCATTACAGTGAGTGATGATAGTGTTTTAAAGAATATCATGTTTCTCATCCTCATCTACTAAGTATGATCTTGGCACAACTTCTATAACTGTTGTTGATCTCTACATGTTGCTATAATTCTAATGTCATGAAGGTTGTTTGAATTTGTTCTTATCCTTACTGCTCCTTATAAGTTGGTGTTAACAACGTTGCCTCTAATATATCTTCAAGCAAATATGACACAAATATTACTTGACTGTCATAAAGGTGCTTAAAGATTAGGGTTATTTCTATTGTTTATTGGTTTATTACATTGAAGTGGTTATCTTTTAGCATGTACACTTGTTTGGCAACCCATGAAATTTGCTACTGAAAGTGACACTCATTGTCATGCTAAGTGATTATTGTATACTCACACCTTTCCATTTGTACAAGTGCTTGCATTGTTACCACTAAATGATTATATAGTATGTCTTCTTCATTCGCGAAATCATATTGACTAAGGCACTGGTCACTCATCAGGTCTTCTATGAGACATAGTTGTTTTTGGTCGTAAGTGTTTGCAGGTCATTGAAGGGCTCTCCCCTTGGAGGTTCTGACTCTCCAAAGCATTCAGGGAAGTGGATAAGGTGACAGTGGTCACTTTCTCCTACATTTGTCTATCGGACACTGGCCCTAATAGTTCATCCGGTAACAATCTATAGTTTACATTTGTGGTTAATGTGAATTCAAGTATGTACTTGGAACTGTCACTTCTGTTGTTTAATCATACTTGGTAATGATTAAACAATAGAATTTGATCGCCATTGTAAGGCATAAATTAGCATTTAGTCATCTTTCAATACTTGTCATGATAAGGACTAACACCTTTTGCATGCAACATCCTTGATTTGTATGCTCCATCTCATTTTTTGTCAGTTTTGATTTGGTCAACGGGTCAAACCCGTAGCAGGACCCCACTACAGGTTGTCACTGTTCATCTTAGTGGTTTTGGAGGCCAGTTAAATCATTCCATACATTATATTGTGGAAAGTTGGTTTAATTCATGGTTTTATTAAGTTAGTGGAGATAATTAAGCCAATTTTTAAATAAAAAAGGAAAATTATTCACAGAAGCTTTGATAGATTGCTCCAAGGTGTATGAGTAGTGGATCCTAGTGGAATTGATGTTTGTGGATTCATCCATAAAGTCAAATTGTCATTTTGGGAAAATGAAGAGATAGTTATAACCATTTTGAAGATTTCCAAAGAATTTCAATTGAAAAATTAATTAATTAAAAGTGACCAAGGTATGATATATGTGGCAAGGACTAATGAGTGGCCAGATGTGACTTGGGTTATGTTAGCATGGCCCCCTAGATGTTATTGGACGACTTTCATGGCATATCTTCATGTCATCATAGCATGAGCTTCATTTCTCCCCATGTGGACATCTTTCTCGCTACAAGGGCAACTTTCACTATGGGTGACCTATGTATCACGTTAAATGTCTATGTAAAGTTGTAAAATAATTCTCTAGGGGTGAATTTAGCCCCCTATGATGATGCATGATGTATTATTTGTTGTTTTTTATGATTTGTATCTTGGGATTAGGAGGTAATTCGCCCCCCTCACTTAGGATTTGACTTATTTCAGCTTGATCCATGTATTAGTGAGATATCAAATCTCCACCATTGATCTTTTATTTTTATATTTTGATCTCAACCATCAATCAAAAAGTTGATTGGAGATTAAGCTAATTTCTTAGCTATGAAAGAGAGAGAGCTTCTCATTTGTAATAGACTCTTAGCTCTTGGAGAAAATAATACCAAACTATTTTGTGTTTGATATATCTTGCATCTTGGGGTTACTATGGATAGATTTTTATCTTTCTAAGCTCCTTCTCCACTAAATTAATTTTCTTTTTCTCTTAGGCAAACATTTTGTGTTGTTTCTATTGCAAGAAAGGAGGGGCAATTTCTCCAATTGGCGGCGATGACACATTAAGGACTCTCTCTCCAACATGGAGTAATCTGTGAATGAGAAATATTTGTTTCAACTATTTTCTTTTGCTATTTCTTCTATGTCACATGTCGATCAATTATTTGCAAAATTAATTAGATCATCATTTAGCCATTGCGATTAGCTTTCTAATCGGTTTCTCGATTTTGCAGGCAAATCCATTGGTTTGAGCAAGGGCAAATCGGGAAGAAGAGAAGGGTAATTTATTTGGGGCCGTTGGGCCAGGCGACGAACTCATCCATGATATCCCAGGCAAGCTAACTTCCAGAAAATTCTTAAATAAAAAAATAATTATTGGAGCATGATGACAGAATTGATGACAGAATTCTGACAGAATTCCAGGCAAGATGACATTTCAGATATCTTGGAGCATGATGACAGAATTGATCAGGACTATGATTATTGGAAAATTATGGGGCCTCCACTTTATGATTCTTTGAGACGTGGTAGTATTATTTCCAAAATATGCAATGATGAAGAAGAAGTCAATCAAGTATTATGGCCATTCACAGAAGAATCAAAGGCTAATATGGATTCGTTTGAGCTAGAATTTGATGTTGTTTGGGATGAGGAAGTCATCACTACCTCGGAAAAGGATATTGAAGACATAATCGGTGAAATCCCTATTGAACAAGATACGATTATTCCATCTCCTCATGATGTTGATAATGAAGATTGGGTCAACCCCTTTGCCCTTACATTTGATGATTAAGTACCCCAAGATGTGGGTCCTCTTGTCATTATAGATGAATGCCATATGCAGATGTCTTACTATGGTTTGGAATCCCATATCTCTGGTGATATCTCCGTGGGTTCAACTCAGTCATGCTTATCTAGCATGGAGGATAGTGAGGCAAGTTATACAGGGGATTTTCTTGAAGTTATTCAGAGCCCATATTATCATTCCCAGCTGTGTTCCTCGAGCAACATTCAAGAAGTTGTTCATCCTTTTCTGTCCAATATCGGTAAGCTTCCAACATTGCTTTTCAATAAGACCAATATAGGTATGTGGACAGGTATGACATTATTTCACATTTTCACGATTTCTGTTGTTTATCTTTTCGCTTTAAATGTGAAGGCATAGACTATGTGATTGACAATTTCAAAATTTTAAAGATTATTAAGGGTACTAACATGATTATTAAAAAAATGAACAATATGCTCGTGTCTCCAAAGAAATGTTTAAGCAGTTGCAGGAACAGGTTGCAGCTGGCATATGGAGATTTGCAAGTTCCACCTCTAATAATGGCCTCCCAAGTTCAAAATCAGTCGACTAGTTTGAGGCAATTTTTTTTTTCAAAGCAAATAAATGACGGAGATGGCCCATACATAAGTTCGGTAGAAGCATGGATAAATGAATATTTTCAAAACAATCCTTCTCCATGGCAACAATATCAAAGCTTCCAGGTCCTCATAGTCACCCAACCTTCATCTCCTATCCTGATGGAGACATTGGTACGTATTTGCTTCGTGGTCGATGAGATATTATCATGGATTCTCTCTAAAGACAAAGGTAAGTGATCATGTATGAATTACTTAATTAGATGGTTACATTGGTGGTATGATTTCACTTAACCCTTCATGATTCTTATGTTGGACATAGGTAGGTTTAGATTCATTTGAGTTAGGCGTATATTGTTACCCATGCATTGCATTTGTTGTTCCTCATGTTTACATAGGTTAGTTGCTTGTTCATTCAGGTTATTTTCCATATCATTATATTTAGAAAGGCAGGGCGGAAGTGTTTGCCTCATGGTGTTGTTGATCTCCTTGGATATTTGATGTGTGTGTAGGTCTATAAGTACCCAGATGATTCATGGATTCTCGAGCAATCTCCGGAGGAGCACTCGCCTCGCAGTTGGAGCCAGTTTTACGTGGTACCAGTACCAATACATCTGTAGATGTGCCCCAGGGAAAGGGGGTCATTTTTTCCTGACCAGGAGGGGTGTTAGACAAACTTTTCCTGAGTGGGGGTTATGGCTAGACCCTTTGGTTTCTTCCCTGGGAGTACTATGGCTTAGTGGCATCGCTCACTACCTCATAAAACGACTTGAATCCTTCAGGTTGGTGTCCGAGGCTCCCATGGGTGGGTCACTAGGTCACATGACCCCCACCTTGTTTTATCATTCCGGTGGCACTTCTTTCAACACTAAGGCTTATGTCTCTCCTCTAGGTCACCATTCACACCCTCCCGGTCTTTTAGCACTGCAACACCCTCTTTCTTTGGTTGTCTACTCGTGTTGATTCCATCCTTCTTCCAAGCCTACATTGCTTGATATTGGGGGGGGGGGGGCGTCGAGGGATTTTCACCACTATTGAGGTTAGATGGGGCATGACGTCCCCCCCCCTCGCCACTCCAGACTTTAGTTCGGAGTGATTTTCTCATTTTTAGCTATTTTAGTCATTTTTGGGTAAACTCTAGGGAAAATGCCCCAAGTTACCCATAGATTTGATTATTTTATATTAATTTATGTTATAATTTTAAGTTGACATGTTTCAATTTCAAATTAACATTTTAAAGCATGTAAGCTCTATTATTTTGTAAAAAGTGAGTGTGAGATCATATAAATACATTCTCCTCACTTCATTTTTACACAAAACTTATGGGATAAAATTCATTATGCTACTCTTTTACACTAGAAGGGCCTTATGAAGTGATGTGCACCTCTTGGTTGTGGTAACACCTATTTTGGTTTCCACCAAGGAAAGAACCATAAAGCTCGAAAATGGCTAGTTGCCAAGCGATTTCGAGCCGAGGGATAGAGCCACGATGAAAATAATGAGAAAAACCAGCCATAAAAGTGTTTTCCGCAACTAAAAGGGGCTAAATGAGCTTCTTCCGCAACAAAAGAAGATCGGACGGCTAGGATCTAGGAGCAGATCAGATCAACGGTTAAAATGGCGTTCCACAAGTCCGTTTTTCCGTTCCTGCAATCCACAATGCGGATTGCGGAGCGACAATTTTCCAGAGCGCGAAAAGATAAGTTTCCACATCCCGCATTCCGCATTGCGGATTGTTAAGCGACAGTTTTCCAAATAGTGCAAAAGTATGTTTCCGAATCCCACATTCCGCATTTTGGATTGCGGATTGCAGAACGATGATTTTCCGAAAGGGCGAAAAAGTAAGTTTCTGCATTCCGCATTGCGGATCGCGGAAAGGTAATTTTCCAGAAAACACGAAGCCGAAATTCCAAATCTCGCATTCCACGTGGCGGATTGTGGATTGCGGAAGGGAAAATGTAGAAAGGCCGTTGCAGAAGGGTAGTTGCAGAAAGGCAATTGCGGATCGAGTAAGGTTTCGTAAAGCAAATCGCAATCGTAGGGAATGAAGATTTTCATAGGAAAATGGCACGTTTGAGAACGACGAAGGGGTCTATTTCAGTTACCTGTCCTAATCAACCTTAAACGACTTGATCCAAAGGGTGAGAAGGTGGCTTCCATGGCCCAATGGTGCAATGCTAGCACAAGTGATTCCTTTCCTCCGCGCATGATAGAATCAGAGGCTGTTGATTCGGGCGGCCCAGCTCGAGCGACCTCATCATTACCAGTCCAAGTTTGTTTTGAATTAGTTAGACGATTTTGATGTTTTGTAAGCCTATAAAGGCAGGCTCCGAAGAAGACCAAAGAGTTGGAAGTTTTGGAATCAGAGAGATTACTGCTCTGCGCTTGTATTGAATTCGACCACTTAATTCAATGAGCAAAATCAATTTTGGAGCTTGAGATTCCTGTGATGTGTTATATGATGTCTGTTATTTCCAGTGTATGTGTTCCTGGTTTGTATTTCCATTAATTGTTTACTTCTGTAGTACCTAAAGATCAAGACTACATGGTCTAGAATTCATGCCCACATGCTCCAGATGCATATGACTAGGTATTCCACCATTTTCCTCCTAAAGTTGCAAGTTAGAATTCATTTGCAAATGCTCTAACCTTACAATGGAACTTGTCTCATCCCTCTGCCTTCACCCGCTGATTACTTTGACGTGAAATAACCCCATCTACCTTGCCTCCTACCTCTGCAATCACAGTCTGAATTTGTCATTAGTGATTGTAAACCCACCGAAGTTGACTCCATTCCCAACTGTCCTCCTGTTCTTAACCCCAACCAACCAAAAAATCATTTTAATTCATTGTTTGAAGGTCTAGCCACCACTTTACCAATAACCCAACCTATTTTAAGTTATATCCTATTGTTGGAAGCACTAAAGAGAAATCCCTCTATGTGGTTGGAAAGGCTAGTTTCCGGCCGCTAAAGATTGGTTTGCAATAGTTACCCCATGGTATTTCCTACCACAACCCAGGAAAATATTGGGTGATAAAATTCTGGCGACTCCGCTGGGGAGAATCTCTGGTTTTCACAATATCAAATTGGACCTCTGAGGGAAAACAAAGAGTTTGAAATTCTAAGGTTGTATTAATTTCCCTGGCGACTCCAACTTTCAAACTGGTGATTCCACTGGAGAGTGAACTTACTGTAGAAGGATATGGAAAAACATTGTGGAAAAATCAAGTACTCAAGTGTGAGGTTTCTCCAAGATATTTTATTCTTCTTTATCAGTTATTTCTTGTCTTTTCCTGAGTTTATCAAAAGAATCTTTCATGGTTTGCTACATTCCAACCAAGAATATCCATCCCCTTTTGTGAGCCCCATAATACTGTAGATATCTCTTCATCTTGCACACCTAGTTCTGACCATGATCAATCTTGTGAGCCCCATAATACCAAAGTTGATGCTGCACTCTTTATACAAGGTATTTTTACATTAACCAGATCCCTTTCTTTACCTACAAAGAAGGCACATGTCATAGAGAGTGTCTCTTCAATTTTAAGGACCGAGCCTTCCCGATTTAGGTCTAGATCTGAAACATATTTAAGAGAAGCCTTGTTGGACCAAAGAAGGTTCCAAACCCATTGTCTGAGTGCTTTGTGGGAAAATTTACAAGCCCAAGAAGCAAATAGTGGCCCATTTCCCTTCACTAAAGCTGCTAGCAAAAGTACCCAAGTCCTGATTACTCCTCCTACTGTTCCCAACGTTACCGTTGTAGTACCTATTGTTCCTCCTGCTGCTTCAAAAACTCCCTCTTCTTCCAAGCAAAACCTAAGAGCTGTGGCTACCAGATATGCCCCTTTATCCCTCCCAGTGAATCTCAATGACCTACCTGTGGGCTATTCCCAATGCCTCATGAGATTTGATGGGAAAGGAAAAGGTTCTGCACAACAGCATGTGGACCAGCTTAAAGATTTTATAGACCTAGAAGAGGTGGATGAAGATGATATCAAGATGAGGTTATTTTCCCAAAGTCTCGCAAGAGAGGTGAAGAAGTGGTTCAAAACCCTTCCGAATGGAGGAATTGCTACCTATGAGAGATTTGAACAGGCTTTCCTCGCCAAATGGCAGGATAAACCAAATCTTCTCCAAATTCTCACTCAATATGAAAACACAAAGAAAACCAATGTTGAGACTGTTCGAGAATTTTCAACTAGATTCATCAAGATGTATAATTCTATCTCGGTAGACATCAAGCCTCTTCTAGGGGCAGGAAAGCTTCATTATGCTAATTGTTTTAGCAGTGACTTCACTCTCATATTGAGGGAAAGGAGATCTGCCACTCTGCCTAATATATTAAAGGATGTTGTAGAAGTAGAATCTAATTTGATGGCCTCAAATAAATTGAGACACATAAATGAAACTGAGAAAAAGAGATCTAATGAAGTTGCCCAACCTTCCACATCCCAATCCATTGATACCAAATTTGAGTAGATGATGAGGACTATGGAAATGCTTGTGGATAGGATCTCCCTTGACAATAGACCTCCTGCCAGAGAAAACCCGGAGCCTCAAGCTCGAAATGATAATTACAGGAGGCCTCCTGCCCCACAGGGAAGACCAAGAGATCCTAGGAATGGTGAAAATCAACCAATCAGAACACCTTTTGTTGAGGACTTAATAGAAGGAGAAGAAGGGTATAACGATCTGTTTATTGAAGATTATAACCAGTAAGATCTTGTTACATATTTTACTATTGATGGGCTCTCAAGAAAATTTCAACCTACCCATATATGATGAAGATGGGGGTGATTATATGGGTAGTTTACTTGAACAACCAACTGGAGATATTGCAAGTTTTCAGTCATTTATTAAAGGGAATCTGCCTGCAGTTCATAATCACAATGATGCGAACAAGGAAAGCAGTAAACTTTTTGAAGGAGACACTTTACCCTTTTGTTTCTCTTTATTTGAGTTGTTGAGAGAGATTTCTAGGGCTACTAATAAAAAGTGGGAATATGAGCCTATGAAAAATTACACAGGGTTTCTAGAAGTGGATAATGAGATATGCCGACAACAATGGTCACAAGATCCTTATGTTCATTGTCAGATGCTTTCTCTGGAGGACGAAGAAAAGAGTGAGGATAGTTGTTCATTTTTTCCTTTAAACTTTTCATTCTCTGAGATATTCAAAGGAACACATGAGAATAAAGAATTTGAAATCCCTTGTTTTGAAACCCTAGACTGTAGCCCAACTTATGATGATTATAATGAAGAGATGCAGGAAAATAATGAAGTGAAGAAGCTATCCTCACGTGCTTCTGAAGAGAAGGGTTTGGCTAAGTCAAGTTCTCTATCCAGTCAAGATCAGGTTTTTGCTGGACAATTGAATAGCGTTCCAATTGATGAATGTCCAAAATACATGATCTTCCTTTCTGGCGTACAGGATCAAGAAAGTGATCAGATTGTTGTTATATGTTGTGAAAATAATTTTAGTCAAGAATCAGTTTCTATGGAAGAAAGACCTGGCATATTTCCTCATGTTTGTAAACCAAAAAAGGCATTAGGTGCAAATTTTCCCTCCCTCTTCATCGATCAACAAGTGGCGTTCACTCCTGCTTTTCACGGTCCTTTTGCATCCTTGTTAAAGACATCAGAGAAAGAGTTTTTAACGGTTGGCCCAAAATCCATCAGTGAAATGGGTTCATCAAAAAGGATGAGTTTTAAGAGCGATTCAAATCCTCAGTTTGAGTTGTTATAGTTTAGATTTATTTTCCCGATTGGAGGCCTTGAACGCATGCTTCAGTCAAATATCCATTTGTTGGATTGGTTAGATTGGCACTTTAGCCTCACTTGATTCTGGATGTCTTCCACCAAGTTAGGGTAGGTAGATATGAATAATAAGCTCAACACTCTGAGCATCTTTTTCATAAATAAATGTTTTCGGCTTTTGAAATTCGATTTGTACGTATGTCAGGAAGGTTTTGAAGTCAGTTTAGTTTTCAGTAGTATATGATGGTTCCAGTTCCGGTTTGAAGTTTGGGTTCCTGTATGGTTGCAAAGTTCTCAAAGTTGGGAACAGGTTGCGGATGGATGTTTTGGAATGATCAAAGGGACCAGGTCACTAGTTTACATGTTCTTGCTACCTCGCAGGGAGGATAGCATCCCCGGTTGAAGCCGCTGTTAACACCTATTTTGTTTTCCACCAAGGAAAGAACCAGAAAGCCCAAAAATGGCTAGTTGCCAAGCGATTTTGAGCTGAGGGATAGAGCCACGATGAAAAGAATGAGAAAAACCATCCATAAAAGTGTCTTCTGCAACTAAAAGGGACTAAATGGGCTTCTTCCTGCAGCAAAAGAAGATTGGATGGCTAGGATCGAGGAGCAGATCAGATCAACGGTTAAAATGGAATTCCGCAAGTCCGTTTTTCTGTTCCCACAATCCGCATTGCGGATTGCAGAGCGCCAATTTTCCAGAGAGCGCAAAGATAAGTTTCCGCATCCCGCATTCTGCATTGTGGATTGCGGAGTGACAGTTTTCCAAATGGTGCAAAAGTATGTTTCTGAATCCCACATTCCGCATTGCGGATTGCGGAATGATGATTTTCCAAAGGGAAAAAAAGTAAGTTTCCGCATTGCAGATTGCGGATTGCGGAAAGGTAATTTTCCAGAAAGCAAGAAGCCAAAATTCCAAATCCCGCATTCCATGTGGCAGATTGCGGATTGCGGATTGCGGAAAGGTCGTTGCAGAAGGGCAATTGCAAAAAGGCCATTGCGGAAAGGCCGTTGCGGAAGGGAAATTGCGGAAAGGCCGCTGCGGAAGGGCAATTGCGGAAAGGCAATTACAGAGAGAGAATTGTGGATCGATGAAGGTTTCGAAAAGCAAATCGCAATCGAAGGGAATGAAGATTTTCACAGGAAAATGGTGTGTTTGAAAACGGCGAAGGGGTCTATTTCGGTTACCTGCCCTAATCGACCTTAAACGACCTGATCCGAAGGGCGAGCAAGTGGATTCCATGGCCCAATGGTGCACTGCCAGCACAAGTGATTCCTTTCCTCCGCGCATGACAGAATCAGAGGCTGTTGATTCGAGCGGCCCAGCTCGAGCGGCCTCATCATTACCAGTCCGAGTTTGTTTTGAATTAGTTAGACCATTTTGATGTTTTGTAAGCCTATAAAGACAGGTTCTGAAGAGGACCAAAGGGTTGGAATTTTTGGAATCATAGAGATTACTGCTATGCACTTGTATTGAACTCGGCCACTTAATTCAATGAGCATACCCGATTTTGGAGCTTGAGATTCATGTGATGTGTGTTCTGATGTCTGTTATTTCCTGTGTATGTGTTCCTTCTTTGTATTTCTATTAATTGTTTCTTTCTGCAGTACCTAAAGATCAAGACTACATGGTCTGGAATTCATGCCCACATGCTCCAGATGCATATGACTAGGTATTCCACCATTTTCCTCCTCAGATTGCAGGTTAGAATTCATTTGCAAATTCTCTAACCTTGTAATGGAACTTGTCTCTTCCCTCTGCCTTCACCCGCCAATTTCTTTGACGTGAAAGAACCCCATCTACCTTGCCTCCTGCCTCTGCAATCATGGTCTGAATCTATCATTAGTGACTGTAAACCCACCAAAGTTGACTCCATGCCCAACTGTCCTCTTGTTCTTAACCCCAACCAACCAAAAACCCCTTTTAATTCATTGTTTGAAGGTCTGGCCACCACTTTACCAAGAACCCAGCCTATTTTAAGCGATATCCTGTTACTGGAAGCACTAAAGAGAGATCCCTCTATGTGGTTGGAAAGGCTAGTTTTCGGCCGCTAAATATTGGTTTGCAATAGTTACCCCATGGTCTTTCCTGCCACAACCCAGGAAAATATTGGGTGATAACAGGAGGGATGATTATTCTTGCTCTTGGATAAAGTTGGATGTTTTTTTTGTCTTGCTAATGCTTTGTGGATAGTAGAATGGTTGAAATAAATCTGCTCAAGTAAGTATTTTACATTTTTAAGGTTTTCTTGATGAATGGTAGATAAATTTTGCATCGTGAATGATTGAATGGTAGCCCTATGGCTACATTCTCTTTGAATAGGGCTTTTCACTGCTATTATATTCTCATTGCATAGTAAAAACACTCCCAAAATGAGGTTTTTATGAAGTTTGGTCTTGGATCTCCAACTTTTCCCTAGTTTAAGCTCTTGAAACCAACCCTAGAGGTTGTTTGAAGAAACCCTTTAAACCTAGTAGAAAGGAGAATTACCTCTAAGAGGAAGGCTTGTCACCTTCCTCTAAGGCTAAGGTTTGGGGTAACATCCATTAAAACCCTAAGTTATCAACTTTTATTAAATTTTACTTGCATTTTCATAGTAGAATTAGAGTTAGAATTAGGTCTGCAATTTTATAACTAAAACCCTAGAAAATCAAAAGAAAATTTTGATTTTTTGGCCTACCTAAAATTTTGAGCCCTCTCTCCTACAATTTCGCTTTGCCTTCTTTAGCCCTAAAAACCCTAGGGCGAAATTTTAAGAAACCCTAAAAATTTAAAAATATCAAAAATTCCTAAAAAAAACCCTAAAAATCAGAATTTTTTTTTTCAATTTTTGTCCTCCTTAAAATTTCGGCCCTCCCTCCTACAAATTCGGCCTGCCTTCTTAAACCCTAAGAACCCTAGGGAGAAATTTTAGGAAGCCCTAAAAATTTTAAATTTTAAAAAAAGGTCCTAAAACCTAATTTCTACCCTAAAATCAGACCTAGGGTTTCTCCCTAAACCCTAGCGACCTCCCCTTCTACCTCCGTTGCCCTCTTTCCTCTTCTCTCCTATACCTCTTTCTTCTATCCTTCCCTTAACCCTAATCCATCTCATTCCCCAAGCTTGCGACCTACCCTAACAAGGCCTTAGCCTCCCCTTTTAGACCCCGGTCTTCATTCCTTTTGACTGTCCTTACCCCTAGCCTTGATAAAAAAGCCCTTGGTCCTCTTTAGGAGGCCTCTTTGAGGTCTTAGCAGCCCTAAAACCAACCTATTTCACTGTTGTACCATGTCTACATGAAATTTGTAGACCTTTAACATTTATCTCTTTTATACCTTACAATTGCACACACAAATAAAAATAAGGTTAGTTGTTAGTATAATTTGTGTGCCAATTATAGACAAGTACTATGAATGAAAGTCTGAGATCTACCTAATAAGAGGTCTGAAATTTGTTTAAAATAGCTCTAAAATTCATTTTTACAGTCTGCTAATATTGGTCTCTTTGAGTGTCAAACAAATTAAACCTTGAAATCTTCATTGCAAGCATCTCTTGATATTGAACTTGGTGTTTACTGAAGATATAGTACTATTGTTAGTATTTATGATATGCTGTTATACTTCTATATTTATGATATGTTTACAACCTAATGAATGGAAGTTGGATAACAAATTAGTTAATGTTGCAAGTGATATTTCTCACACTCCTTTTGTCCTTTCATTAACTTCGCATTTGACATCATTAAATCTCACATACTTTTGCAAACATTTACATACAACATTTTAAAGCTTGCATTACAGTGAGTGATGATAGTGTTTTAAAGAATATCATGTTTCTCATCCTCATCTACTAAGTATGATCTTGGCACAACTTCTATAACTGTTGTTGATCTCTACATGTTGCTATAATTCTAATGTCTTGAAGGTTGTTTGAATTTGTTCTTATCCTTACTGCTCTTTATAAGTTGGTGTTAACAACGTTGCCTCTAATAGATCTTCAAGCAAATATGACACAAATATTACTTGACTGTCATAAAGGTGCTTAAAGATTAGGGTTATTTCTATTGTTAGTGGTTTATTACATTGAAGTGGTTATCTTTTAGCATGTACACTCGTTTGGCAACCCATGAAATTTGCTACTGAAAGTGACACTCATTGTCATGCTAAGTGATTATTGTATACTCACACCATTCCATTTGTACAAGTGCTTGCATTGTTACCATTGAATGATTATATAGTATGTCTTCTTCATTCGCAAAATCATATTGACTAAGGCACTGGTCACTCATCAGGTCTTCTATGAGACATAGTTGTTTTTGGTCGTAAGTGTTTGTAGGTCATTGAAGGGCTCTCCCCTTGGAGGTTCTGACTCTCCAAAGCATTCAGGGAAGTGGATAAGGTGACAGTGGTCACTTTCTCCTACATTTGTCTATCGGACACTGGCCCTGCTAGTTCATCCGGTAACAATCTATAGTTTACATTTGTGGTTAATGTGAATTCAAGTATGTACTTGGAACTGTCACTTCTGTTGTTTAATCATAATTGGTAATTATTAAACAATAGAATTTGATCGCCATTGTAAGGCATAAATTAGCATTTAGTCATCTTTCAATACTTGTCATGATAAGGACTAACACCTTTTGCATGCAACATCCTTGATTTGTATGCTCCATCTCATTTTTTGTCAATTTTGATTTGGTCAACGGGTCAAACCCGTAGCAGGACCCCACTACAGGTTGTCACTGTTCATCTTAGTGTTTTTGGAGGCCAGTTAAATCATTCCATACATTATATTGTGGAAAGTTGGTTTAATTCATGGTTTTATTAAGTTAGTGGAGATAATTAAGCCAATTTTTAAATAAAAAAAGGAAAATTATTCACAGAAGCTTTGATAGATTGCTCCAAGGTGTATGAGTAGTGGATCCTAGTGGAATTGATGTTTGTGGATTCATCCATAAATTCAAATTGTCATTTTGGGAAAAGGAAGAGATAGTTATAACCATTTTGAAGATTTCCAAAGAATTTCAGTTGAAAAATTAATTAATTAAAAGTGACCAAGGTATGATATATGTGGCAAGGGACTAATGAATGGCAAGATGTGACTTGGGTTATGTTAGCATGGCCCCCTAGATGTTATTAGACGACTTTCATGGCATATCTTCATGTCATCATAGCATGAGCTTCATTTCTCCCCATGTGGACATCTTTCTCGCTACGAGGGCAACTTTCACTATGGGTGACCTATGTATCACGTTAAATGTCTATGTAAAGTTTTAAAATAATTCTCTAAGGGTGAATTTAGCCCCCTATGATGATGCATGATGTATTATTGTTGTTTTTTATGATTTGTATCTTGGGCTTAGGAGGTAATTCGCCCCCCTCACTTAGGATTTGACTTATTTCAGCTTGATCCATGTATTAGTGAGATATCAAATCTCCACCATTGATCTTTTATTTTTATCTTTTGATCTCAACCATCAATCAAAAAGTTGATTGGAGATTAAGCTAATTTCTTAGCTATGAAAGAGAGAGAGCTTCTCATTTGTAATAGACTCTTAGCTCTTGGAGAAAATAATACCAAACTATTTTGTGTTTGATATATCTTGCATCTTGGGGTTACTATGGATAGATTTTTATCTTTCTAAGCTCCTTCTCCACTAAATTAATTTTCTTTTTCTCTTAGGCAAACATTTTGTGTTGTTTCTATTGCAAGAAAGGAGGGGCAATTTCTCCAATTGGCGGCGATGACACATTAAGGACTCTCTCTCCAACATGGAGTAATCTGTGAATGAGAAATATTTGTTTCAACTATTTTTCTTTTGCTATTTCTTCTATGTCACATGTCGATCAATTATTTGCAAAATTAATTAGATCATCATTTAGCCATTGCGATTAGCTTTCTAATCGGTTTCTCGATTTTGCAGGCAAATCCATTGGTTTGAGCAAGGGCAAATCGGGAAGAAGAGAAGGGTAATTTATTTGGGGCCGTTGGGCCAGGCGACGAACTCATCCATGATATCCCAGGCAAGCTAACTTCCAGAAAATTCTTAAATAAAAAAATAAAAATAAAAATTTAGTTTTTTGCAAATCGCATGCTAGTGGAGGAAGCCGATTCCTCTTGGGAGTTTTTCATTTTGTTTGATTGGTCGTTGTCATTGACACTAGGCGTCACCTTTGAAATCCCTCACGATTTCACTTGAAAAACGATTTCGTCTTTAGTGTGGGGGGCGAATCAGTAGCAGAGAGGTCGTTTTGTCTCTTGGGTCGTCGTTGTTTCCATAGGGCTTCACTCTAAAACCTTCACGATATTACTTGGGAATCAGATTCCATTTCGTTATTTTTATTTATTTATAAAAATTCAATTTTTATCTTGAGTTGTCAGGGTCGAGTTTCCTAAGTGAGGGGTTGTTTCTCTCTATTGTTGTTTGCATTCACCTGAGGGCGTCATCTTGAGACCACACCAAATACATTTTAACTATAGTTGTTTCTCTCTATAGTTGTTTGCAGTCTGCTACCAAAACGAATTCGCCCTGGGGATTTTGAAGTCGAATCTTTTGTAGAGGGGTCATTTCTCTCTTAGATCACTTTCGTTTTCCCTTTGGACGCTTTCATAAAACCCTAGCAAATTCAATTCGGCCCTATTTATCCATTATTCTAGCAGAACGATTTTGCTAGAAGCCAAATTTATATATTGTTTGAGTGTGTGATCTATTGCTTGAAGCAAGTCGATTTTGGAACTAGGGCAAATATAAATTCATTTCCTAAATGGATCCTTTGGTGTTTCTCATAGATTTCACTTGCAACTAAAGGAAAGCGATCTAGAACCATACGCCCTAGCTTCTCCCTTCCTTGATCTCTTTAATCAATTCGTTGTCAAGCCATCCCTATTTGAATTGGTTGCTTTTTCTCATCATAAGTTTAAAATCTTAAGCCAATTTATTAAACATTAGCTCAATAATATTTCTCTGATCTTGGAAGCATTATCCTTAGGGTATTTTGTCTATTCTTTGTTTATCATTCACTAGTACCCTGTGGTCGTAAAAAAGGGGTTTGGCCTCTCTACTAAACTTGGGTCACCTCTCGTGGCTAGTCTAGTACACCTTAGGTGTTCTAGAAAGCCTAAAGAGAGAGAAGAACCTATCCGGTGTGACAACCAAGTATATCTTTGTAACCTACTTAGTACTGGAAAATATTTATGTTTGAGAAAAACATTATGATAAAGTTTTGTATTAAATGACCAAGGATGGTCATGGATGACTGTAATGGAATAATATTATTATTTAATAAATAAAATCAGGAGACACTCACCCAAGAAGGCTGTTAAAGAGTGTTCACTAGCCCACTAGGAAGAATGGAATCTAGTATTGGAGGCAATGGACAAGTGGCAGCATCTACAATGAATTCCTAGCTGTTGTCTTGAGGCAACTACACTATAATTTTGGTCATGATTCACCAGAGTGGGGAGGCTGAGCAGTTGGCTCATAATGACAAAATTGATCCATTAAAGACCTAGGCACTCTTTAAAAAGAGAAATCGAACTTGAGCAGGGGGCTTGATTTTCCCAGGGAGGAAACAAGATTACCTTGTGGTGTTAGAACTGAGCCCACAGGAGGTTCGATTAGGGTTGTCTAGTGAAGGATTTGCAAGAGTAAGCCTGCTGGTTATTACTGCAGAGTGCAGCACAGAAGCATGGCAGCAAGTCTCCTTGATTGCTGAAGGTTCAGATATTGTCAGGATCCTACCAGATTCTTTCTCTTGGTGGTTTAGTGAACAAGCTCGGGGGGTCCTGGAGAGCAAGTAGCTTGGCTACTCTACTGGAAAAAGGTTGGGAGGAACATCCCTTCCCGGGTGTTTACCACCCTATCGATTGACAGGTTCTGTTTCATTTATGCATCTTATCTTTAAAAAGTTCCTAAGACTGTTTTAAATAATAGTATTGCACTAAGATAGATTGAATCTGTTCTAGTACTTGTATTTGATCCATTTTAGATATCTACCTGTATTTTTCCTGCCATCCATAAGATGGTGTACTCCAGTACAGGTATACTCTGGTTGAGTAGAGTTAGAATTATTTATATCTGTCATGGTTAGAATATTACTGGGCATATAAGTTTATTTCCAATTAGAAATATGCTGAAGTATACTGAAGAAACAGACTAGGTTGCAGAAGACAGATATATTTTATTACATATAGAAAGCCTTTATTTTATGTAGGTTTTCAAATCTGCATGCAAGATCCCTTCTTCCTGGGCATTCAAGTAAGGTTCATCTATACTGACGAAAGGAAATAATGTTACATGCATGTAAGCATTATAGGGTGCATGTATGCTTTTAACAGTTGCAAACAGAATGCCCTCATGAAAACACAGAGTTTTTGAGAACCGAAAGTCAGAATGCATGATAATGTACTCTTAATTTATATCACAGAACCATAGCGGGAGTTGCAGAACTTATACCAACTACGGTTTAGAATATATCGCTTTATTTCTCCTTTTGAATACATCCCAAAAATGCTTACCTTATAACTATGTAATTATGGGGAAGTCCATTATTGAAAATTTCATCCATCAACCTCTTTGTTACTGAAACAACACTACTAACACAGAACCAAGAATGTGTAACAGAAAACTAGTTCAAGACACAGAAATATGTATGTGTTATTGATTTAAACCGGGCCACCGAAACCCTGTTTTATGTTTCCCTTCTAAGCCTATCATCTTTCTTTTTTTATGCATACAATATTTTTAAGATTGAGATTTAGCAGAAACAAGACTATGGAAGTTATAATATTTTATTTTATTTATAAAAAGTCTTTTATTCAAGGTACAGGAACGTTATTCTGTTCTTTAAAGAACTACCCTTGTTTTCTCGCAACATCGAATCCCTTATAAAAACCCTAAGTCCTAAGTAATATCTTGGGTGAATTCGCATCATCACCTTTTCTTTCTTTTTACACAAAGAGCCTAACCCGTTCTTAGGATTCACTGCTGTGCGATTAAGCACTTCATATCTTTGTACATAGTTAAATTCTTATCTTGAAACCCTAACCCTCGTTAGTTGGTTTCCTATTTTCTTCTAGATGCCAATAATTAAATTGTTTCCCAAACCCTGTTAGTTTTACGACCGAGTTTTCAATTACAAACATTACTGCGAAGTAACCAAATGACCTAAGCAGGAATGTCTGTGGGCGAACCCTTGAGGACAAAACACCAACTGCTAGGAAATTAACTTACGACCCTTACCCACAAGTTTTTCTTTTACGGAAACAATGAAGCCTTAAGGCTAATATTTTCAACGTACAGAGAACCCAATACTTAGTCTTAAGCAGACAAGGTTCTAGAACAAAATTATGTTCACGGCCGAGCCTCGTGACTGTTGGAAACGCATAGCATAAACACAGGGGCCTTTCAGCGAAAGCATTGCAAGTATACAAGAGTTCAGACAAAACAAATTTTTACGTATCCTATTTATTATCTTTTTAAAACCAAATTCTTCTTAACTTATGCAAGATTACAATCGCAGGTTCCTGCACAGGAGGGACGAGTTTCCCCTCTCTAAAGCCTTGCTTTAAATAAAAGTTTAAGCACAGTACCGAAATATTACATTGATGAAACCCTACACCCTGAAACCCAAAGTAACGGCTTATGCACCCTAGCCACAGGTCACGACTAGCCATTTCTTCATCGCTTGAAACTCACAGCTGGAACTGTAACTATTCACTGTCCAAACACCACTGACCAGGTGAACAAAGTTACCACTGAAGCTTACCGGTGAGGGCGCCACGTTTCCTCTCTATGACTCCTTCCCCCACGATATAGATGAACCCCTGCCAACACACAAACGCAGTGGTTAAACATCAAGAATTGAATGCCAACCTTTAAACGTAAGTCAAAAGAAACTGTAGCAAACCAAGTTTTAAATTATCGTAGAGTGTAGGCACGTCCATACTTTACCTCGAGTGTTGGGAGTCCACAAACGAGCAGGTAATAGCAGCATTGATGGTGGGGCGTAGCTACCCATTCTCTCAGCGCATGGTGGAACATGGCCAGGGAGGCGGCCGAGAGGCCAAGCCTCCTCCTTCACCAACGCGTTGAATGCCTTGGGGGTAGCCAAACCCATATTTTTTGGTAGGGTTTCGATGTTGAAGCCACTTGGCACATCCACAACCTCGATGGGCTGTCTTCCACTATCTTTTAGATTTTCACCCTCTCTCTATAGTTTGAGAGCGAGTTGTGGCGTGGGAGCATGGTCAAACACTTTAGTGTCACCTCCTAGGTTGCGCACCTTTCCTCCAAATCTTATGGCCCTCCTTTAGTCAAAACTTCATTTTATCATCATTTGAAATTTCTACCTTAGCTTTGGCAAGTTTTATCTATGCTATCCCTTAGTATTTGACAAACAAGCCTTGGTCCAGCCCTACTTAATTACTCTTGGGTCACGAAACAATATTTCACATGTTTGTGCATTTGGTTAGGAAGTACGTAGAGGGTGGTGTCACCATGGGACATGGTGACCACACCATCATAAGGATATTTGTACTTGATGTTTAAAAATGTTATGACCATCTTCCCTTAGTGCCTTCAACACAAATATGAAGCATGGCTTTTTAATCTTCATATCTAGAATCTGGAGATAATCCTTTTAAGCATAAATGCATAAAACTTGTAAACCTGGTCACAATGCAAGTATAAAAGCTTTAGCAATAAGCTAAGTAAGCTCCAGATGGCAACAGTTGTCCCTAGTATGCAGTGTTTAGACAGTCTTGTACATTCTCATAGAAAAACAATAATTGCATAAGAGCAAGATCACCCTTAAACATGATCATCCCCGGATGTTAATATTACAGCCATTATCTTTTATGATGTATAATGTTGTTTAACAACCTTAATTATTTCATGTTAAGTGAGTGATTATTGACCTATAAAAAAATAAAAATAAAAAAATTTGCAAATTTGGGGTCGTTACAATCTTAGGGTGTAGGCTTTATGAGGTGTTACAGTCTTAGCAACTAACAATATTTGCCATCCTAAATAGGATCATTGAATTGGGTTGCGACAAGATTTGTGATAACGATCACCTAGCTAATGAGGAGACCAAATTGGATAAGGAGGTATATATACAAAATAAGGGCCATCCTGAATAGAGGTGGCTCCCCTAGTTTTTTACGCGTGGAAGGGACCTAGAAGCATGTTTTCCCCTCTCATTCAAACAATACATAGAATTTCCCCTCTCATTCGAACAATACATGGAATTGGCGGCATGGCATACAAGTGTCGGAAGAATGTTTTCCCCTCTCATTCAAACCATACATAGAATTGGCGGCATGGCTCCCCTAGTTTTTTGGGCATGGAAGGGACCTACAAGCATGTTTTTCCCTCTCATTCAAACAATACATAGAATTTCCCCTCTCATTCAAACAATACATAGAATTGGCGGCATGTCAAACCATACATAGAATTGGCGGCATGGCTCCCCTAGTTTTTTAGGCATGGAAGGGACATAGAAGCATGTTTTCCCCTCTCATTCAAACAATACATAGAATTTCCCCTCTCATTCAAACAATACATAGAATTGGTGGCATGTCAAACCATACATAGAATTGGCGGCATGTCAAACCATACATAGAATTGGCGGCATGGCTCCCCTATTTTTTTAGGCATTGAAGGGACCTAGAAGCATGTTTTCCCCTCTCATTCAAACAATATATAGAATTGGCGGCATGGCATACAAGTACAATTGGCGGCATGGCTCCCCTAGTTTTTTAGGCATGGAGGCGGCATGGCTCCAATACATAGAATTGATGGCATGGCATACAAGTACAATTGGTGGCATGGCTCTCCCCTAGTTTTTTAATTCAAACAATACATAGAATTGGCAGCATGGCTCCCCTAGTTTTTTAGGCATGGAGGCGGCATGGCTCTACAATTGGCGGCATGGCTCCCCTAGTTTTTTAGGCATGGAGGCGGCATGGCTCCCCTAGTTTTTTAATTCCAACAATACATAGAATTGGCGGCATGGCATCCCTTTAAGCGAGACATCAAAAGACATTAATGGGAAGCGGGATTGCTAAAGCACTCACTCGTGCTTTCTCCTCCCTTCTCATTTGCTTAGTAAATCTTTTATGGCCCTCTTCGGATGTATCCACTATGAAGGTGGGATAAGTTTGGCTGGAGTATGCAAGGGTACAGTGATTCTGGAAATGCAAGGCAGTCAAGCAGCTTGTGGTTTCCATTGTCTATGCTCAGCCTACCTCTTTGAGGTGGAGCAAACTAGTAAGATTTCTCATTATAATCTAATTGCATTTGAGCAGCAATGGGAGTGTGAAGAATTTGCTCTTGGCTCCAGTCGTTTGCTGTTTCCTCTGGCTGCTCTTTTAGGTTGTGTCTTTCATGGTTTATCACTTGTGTGAAGGAAGGCTGTGTGTGTGTTTTGTAGTTTTTGATTTATGGTATGGAGGGGCACTTGAATTGGTGTGCTCCTGGTGGATATGGTCTTTCAAGAGATTAAAATACTAATGCGGAAAATTTTGAATTCTAAGTTGGACAGTTTAAAGGGATTGGTTGACAGAATCAATACCTATATCGCTCGCGAGGGAAGATGCTCTTGAGAATACAGTGAAGGAGCATGGGGAAAAGATCACCAAGCTCGTAAGAGATTATGAGATGCACTTCAATGTAAGTATGGGCCTCTCTTATGAGATGGACTTCAATATAAGTATGGGCCTCTCTTAGGGTGCATAGTCTCATAAAGTCCATTCGGTGGGCTCCAAGCTAATGGAGGAGGACACAGTTTAGAAACCTGTTGTTGTTGTTATGGATATTTCTAGCTCTAGGGATACCAGTAAAGCTAAGCAACATCCAAAAGGCCGCAATGAACACATGTTTACTTAAACTATGTTGTAATATGGTTTATACATGCTTTTCTTTTGCTAGGGCAGTTTGTCCAAATATATAATAGTCAAGTTTTAGTGAACTTAATAGTGTGATAATCTGCAGTAGGATCTAACAACTGTAACAAGCCTCACATAAACTCTCAAGAAGTTGCAGAGAAGAAGAGAAGAATGCACTCAATAATCACTCATGAACACAGAAAATGGAGAATAGTAGTATCATACATCAGCTATGAGCTGGCACTCTGAAAACTGAATACAATAATGAAAAGTGTGTAGAGAATTCGAATTAACCAAGGAGTTCATTCGAATCATGCTCAAAGTCTAGCTTGGAGTACAATGGAGACATCATCCAGTCAGTAGTATCAGTCATAAATGGTAATAGTCAGTCAAGTGAGTCTAACTGAGCCTAACAAAACCATCTAGGCATAAATCAGGGAATGGAGACTCCAAGGAGGGCACATGAGGTTGTCAAAGTAGTCAAGAGGCACTCAGAACTAGCTAACTAGAAGCTACAGGCAGTCAACATGAGCAATCAGTGGAAGAACTGCTCAATCAATGCACTAACTGAATGATAACTCCCGGTAGGTGAGATAAGGCACCCTAACTGAAAGATAATTGGTGGTAGGTGAGCAAAGGCGCACTAGTCATGCAGAACAGTCAAATAGGGCGCATCAGGTAGGTAGGAGGCCAACTGGGGGCTAAAGACAAGCTCTAGAGAGCTAAAAATAAGCTCTAGGCGCTGGGAGGACCACCAACATGATGACTGGATGCATGCAAAATACAAAAATGATGGTGAGAATATTCCAACAAATAGTTGTACTGTCATGGATATATATAGAGGAGGAACTTGTGATGTAGCTCTATAGTTGATAGAGCCCTAATTTGGCACAAATTTTGATTGTGAATCTATGGCTTCCTAGTCCTTTATAACACAAAATACATACCTGTTTTGTTTTTGTGTTTTTAAATAGTTACAAATGAAGCAAAGGGATTGATAGAAAAATGAAATTCAGTGATTCTTGCAGGATACTTTATTTCTGTGAAAGATACTTCTTATTTAGACATAAAATATTTACATCAGGATTTGCAGAAAAAGAAAAAAGGTATGTACAGAGACCCTCATACCCTCTTCCTGAGAGCCACTAAAATAACTATAACATTAGAGTAGGAATTTGGATCTAACAATTTAGCATCCTTAATCAACAGAGCTCCTTTGGCTAGGAGTTGCATATGAACCTCATCGTGCCATAATTGAGAAAACACATCAAATGGACTAGTCTCATTATCAAAGACATGCTTGCAATGTAACATCCAAATAGTATATAAATCCATAACTCTCAAACAATGCCAAATACCAGATAGGGAATCCTGAATCATAGATCTAGAGTCACCTAGTAGAACCACACACCAATGTAGATAGCCCTGGAGAATATTTGTCTATTGTGTTCAAACTTGAGTCCAACAAGAATGAGCAAAAGGACATTCCCATAAAATATGTTTCACTAACTCAGACCTTGAACATCGAGGGCAAAGGCCATATGAAACTTTGAAAGACCAATTTGGCTAACCGAGCCTTATAAGGGAGACCTTGATGTATCACCAACCAAGAAAAGACCTGGATATTATAAGAAGATCTAATCGACCAGACATTATGCAACCGTCGAATCCACCGGCTCTCGGAATATGTAAAGACCCATCGAGCATTAAGGATAAGAGAAAACTCATGCTGCTGATGCAGGATGCAGTAGAGTTTACGCGAATCATACTATGACAAAGGAAAATCGAAACTCCACTCCCATTCTCTCCAAAAGTGGCTTGTCATATCAATATTCATCTTAAATAGATCCTCCTGAGGAATAAACCCAATGATTTCCATAAAGGAGGGACGATTCCCAGAGGACAAAGCAAATTCCTGAGCCACAGTTCGCCAATTTTTCCATGAACGGGCACTGAAATCCCAAATATCCCTCCATAAGAAAATGTGCTTTTTGCTAAATCCTCTTTCCCGAAAATGGGGCAAGTCAGAGATACAAGTACCTTCTTACTTCCAGCTCCAAATAGACCTTTTGGCCAAATCCCATCTTGCTCTACTGCCAGGTATCTACCAACGAACCAAACCTGCCACCTTCTTCCATGTAGTCCAAATACTTTGGAAGATGAAAGACCCTGCAATTTGAAAATTATGATGGGTATAGATGATATCACAAAGACCAAACTGCCCTCTGATCTTGCCAACATTGGGGCAAAGAGCAATCTATACCGCATCAAAACTTGCCATGGGGAGGAGCCCTTTAGACATCTAATCACCCATTTAGCAGCCACAATATTGCCTTGAGTTGCTACATCAATCAAACAAAGGCCTCCCTCATCCTTGAGCATAATGCAAACTGCAAACATCCCAAGGGACCATGGGAAGGCCACGAACTCCACCATACTTCGCCCATAAGTAAGAATGTAGAATCTGCTCCAATCGGTGGAACTGGGTTATGCTAGGGAGCCAACAAAACACATAATAAATGTGGGAGGCCTGCAGAATCCTACTCGCCACAATCAGCTTGCCATCAAAGGGAAAATCCTTGTGCTTCCAAACCAGTAATTTGTGTTGTAATCTATCTAGACACCAATCCCACATTGCAACCGGGTAGAGGTCCAACCCAAAAGGAATACAAAGGTATCTCACAACACCCCCGGTCGAACCAACTTCCAAGAAGTTGGAATCCACTCAGGCACCTCCACACCATTGAGCCAGTAATCAGTCTTACTATCACTAACAATAGCCCCTGAAGCCTCTCAAAACACTGATAGGAAATCCCTGGTAGCTGCAACTGAGTCCTGTTCAGCAGAAACCGACAAAAGGGATTCGTCTGCAAAGTGATTATTAACCATCTCCTCCCCCTTGGGTAGAGAAATGCCTTGGGAGTTGACCCTCACAGCGCGCAACTTCTAACAGATACCCAAGAGCATCTACGCTAGCACATAAATATAAGGAGCCAATGGGCATCCTTGTCTGATTCCGACAAGATACTTGCAACTCCAAATGAACAGAGAATTGTGACTCACAATCAAAGTTTTATTCAATGGGCTTCACTTTTCATTTACAGTTAAATCAATTGTATTCATTTAAATGTAAAAAACCATTTACAGTTAAATCAATCTGTATACATTTAATGCAAAAAACTATGTATCAAGTGGCACCATAAGGTATAGAAGGAGAGACTGTTGAATAACCACAAAAATATGCACTACAAAACTAATTGTAGCTCCTCAGAAACCATAAACAAACAAACCAACATCTGTAATTGGCAATGTCATGTGCAATGAAACCATTTACAGTTAAATCAATCTGTATACATTTAATGCAAAAAACTATGTATCAAGTGGCACCATAAGGTATAGAAGGAGAGACTGTTGAATAACCACAAAAATATGCACTACAAAACTAATTGTAGCTCCACAGAAACCATATATAAACAAACCAACATCTGTAATTGGCAATGTTGTGTGCAATGAAATAATTTACATGCTCATGCTCTATGTGATTATTATGTATTATTTACTATTTATCATTCGTAACTTAAAAGCTTCTTTAAAGCTGCTTCCCACCAAGAAAGTTTATTCCATATCTGATTTCATCCTTCTCAGTTTTTCCCATTCCTGGTTCGTATAAGAATACCTTGTTATTTAATAGAAGAACCCTGATCTACATTTGGCACTCGAATATTTTCTAACCACAGTTGCGTTTAATTTTTTTATGGCTAAGTTAAACAAGTCTTCCACTTTTGAACACTGCTAATATTTCCAGTCGAGAGGCCAGACCTGATTCTCTGCATTGATTGATTCTTGGACCTCTGACAAACATGTTTTCTTTGTGGATTTTTAGTCATGAAGTCCACCATTAAATCGTGCTCAGCTACAAGGGAAACACCACATAAATGCACATTGCAGGTTCTTTGGCCCCTGTTTTAAATTTCAATCCTACATTAACCTCTTTCAACACGCCATAGTTCAGCAGGACCTCTTTCGTGAACTTTCCAAGGCCAAGACGACTGATTTTTGGCATATGATTTCAACTCATTTCAAACCCTTTTCAAATTTGTGAAAGATTAAGCTAGAATCATCAGGAAAATTTAATATATAAGATATGAGAAATAAATACATGTAACACAACACTAAGCAAACCAAGAAAATGGACCTCTCAAGCCATTGCTAGAACATGGGTGCTTATCATGCATAGAGTTAGTTATGTGAGCCCTAAGCTCTGCCAGCTCAAAGATTAATATATGAAATCACCTCCATTTTCTTCTTGCTTAGTGCTGAGCAAGCAATAAATGATAAGAGAGCATAATTGCATTTTTAGCAGCTCGTCTACTCCTATTTATACTCAACGACCTCTTCATAAAACCACTTCCATAGAACCATTAGGTTATATTTACTATATCTTCTTTACTAATAATTTCAGCCCCCATCATCACATGTTTCCTTGTTTCCCTATATGAAGGCTCCTCGCTCCTCCACATTAGACTACTAAGATTCCATTCATTTATTCCAGATTGTGCTTTTAGATTTTTCTGTATGTTCATGTATATCTTCCATCCATTCTTAAAATGGATATACATTGTATACAATTTTGATTCACTTAGATGGCTCAAGAGGAAAAATATTTACAATAAATCAATGAAGGCGATAAAAATTGTAACTTAACATTACCAAAATGTTCAGAGAAAGCAAAAGCTGTATAGCTTGAAATATTAGATTTTGTCATTAAAAACTAATAACAATGATTAAAAATGAATAATCATATGTATCATACCCTCCAATACCCTGAGTTACCTACTAAACAAAGATTTTCCATAAATTCTACTTTCTTAAAATTCAACAAGCATTAATGGATCTGAAAACTCTATTTGTCCTGACCAAAAATTTTGAATCTTGTCTGCCCAATGCCAACAAATATTTGAACCTTACACACACAACAAGAATTGAAATTGAATTATCCACCAAATGATCTTAAAGCTTCAAAAACTCATGTTAGCTTACTAGCATATTAAGTTCTGCTTTAAATTATGCTAAGTTCTTGTGGCATTCCAGTTTTAGAACCAAGACTAAATTTTTTTTGAAACATTTTGAGATTTTGACAGCCATAAATAATGAGATCTGCTAAAGCCCCACTAAGATTTGTTATGATTAGAACCAAAACTCTAAACAAAAAGATAGAAGAGAAAACAATTGGAAATAAACCTATAGAACTGATGATTCATGAAATTAAAAAATAAAAATAAAAACAATTTTATCATTAAATCCATTATTAAATATGAGGACCAACATAGATCTATATTAATTCTAGCATTATCAAGAGCTAAGGGGGATCAAATCCTTTAAGGTGCAAATCCCTTTTAAAGTCTTAAACTTGAGAAAAAGTTTAAAAGGAGTTTGAAGAGATTAAAAGCCAGAATTAATATGAATATATGCTAGTTTGATAATAACAGCCGACTATGAAACATTATGTTCCATTTCTTCAACATACCCTGTCAGACCTAATGATTCCTTATAAATAAAAGAGTATGGTTAGGTTTGTCATGTTTGTATAGCAAGACACTATTAAAAGTATCTTGGCGAAAGGCAATCCTCATTTTGTATACCAAGACATTCTTACAATGATCTTGGCGAAAGGCAGTCCTAATTATGTTTGGGATGCCTGTGTCATAAGAAGAAAAGAGATCGAAACCCACACACCTGTGTATCATTTGAAATGTATACTGTTTCGTTTTGTTTTTAGAAAATAATTCAATTGGCCTCCTACAGCAGTAGGATTGGTGGTTTGATTTGCTATTAACGTGTCTATGTATTGATCACGGCATTTCAGATTCAATTGGCCTCCTACAGCAGTAGGATTGGTGGTTTGATTTTCTAGTAACGTGTCTATGTATTGATCACGGCATTTCAGATTCTAGTTTACTAACTATAGAGGTGAGTATTGATGATATGTGGCAACGTTTCTGAATCTGGATATTAAGGACAATCATTTGCAGCTTGGTATGTTTTGGTTTTTAATTCATTATTGATGCAGGCACCTGGTTTTAGCATCGCAGGCCCTCGTAGATTTGTTCAAAGCAGGTTAGAGCTGGTGACTGCAAGAAGCCAGTTGCAGGAGTAGGATCAACCGAGAGCAAGCCATAGAGCTTCAAACAAAATGGCTTGCAGAGCTGCATCTTGTTGATAGAAAGAGATCGTAGCTTGTACCTGTAGATACTCAAGTTTCTATGACTTCGACAAACTCCAGCGCGGCTCACCATTATCAAAATCAGTTTTCAAATGGACCCAATATTCATTCAGAAAAGGACGCTGAAGGTCAATAGCCCAGTGAAATTAGTTACCCACTAGTTAAATAATTCATATAACTAATTCATATATTCCATCCGTATTGATTAACTCATAAATATTTGTATATTAATATTTGATTAACTCGTAAATATCTGTCTCCTGTAGAATGCAACTGTTCTTTTATTAGCAGAATGTCTTGGTTATGTGCTACAGGTTTTAGAGAATGAATTAGTCTATGAGGAATGCTCAAAACATGTAAACGATGACCACGATAGGTAAATATAGGTTAAAACTTCTGGTACCTTAAGCAAATACAATTCAGCTTAAAAATAAAATATTTGATACATACTTAAATAAATGTGTTTTTTTATATCTGCCACATCCCCGTTACAGATATAATACATCTTACCCATTTGGATTGTAGAAAGTGTCTCTATGTTCAATAATGGTATTTGGGTTTCACATGTGTTTGCCCACCTCAATATTTATCTTCTCCTTTTATGCTTTTATATTACCTAGTGTAATTATTTGGTCAAATTAAAAACTAACTACTTTTCAAAAGTTTAAAACAATGTCAAATATATATATATATATTATTTTTAAATTAAAAAAAAACTAATCATCAAATTATTTATTCCTAAAGGAGAAGGTGATATTAGGCTATCATATATCAAAGTTTTATCAAGTGCAATACATATCTAAAATAAAATGCATAATCGACAAGGCTCTAAATGATATTAGGTTATCATATATTAAAATTTTATCAAGTGCAATACACATCTAAAACAAAATGCATAATCAACAAGGCTCTAAATGGATGGCTTTAAATAGCCTTTATAATCCAAAAAACATGCTACAAGCTACTAACCTATTACATATGACTAATTAATATGATGAATCATCAAACTATCACCATTGTTGGAAATGGGATCCTCCAAATCATCCTCTAGCTCAGGGTGGGACCCCTCAAGGACATACACAACTATAGTGATAATACTATAGAAGCACAATGAGGGCCTACCATGTATGGCACTACTCCAATTGATGGATCTGAATCCAAACCAATTCACCCTAAGTCATCAATATTAAGAACAAACTCTATCAAGTGAGTCTCTTCTACCCATTTGAGGTTGGATCAATATCATCCAACAAAATTGGATCTATACCGGGTCTTACCATAACTAGAGTAATTATTTTCATATTTTTGAACTTCTATTTTTTAGGAGTCAAAACTATTCTTCTTTTACATGTTTATTTTTAATAGATGTAAGGTGACAATGATATACTTTGATGATTTAGCGAACTTGTCTTCAATTCAAACTCTAAAAACTATAAATCTACTAAAATTTGGATGGGATGTGAAGTTATATTTTCATCATATGAGCTTCAATGAGGTTGGAACCCCTCTCAAACATCCTAAAACAATTAATGATAATATAAAAACATTCAATAAAAAGGTAGAAAAGAAAGTATAAAGAAAATGTTTGCGGCTCCAAAGAGGGCTCAAGGGAGGTTTTTATATTGTTCTTTTTAGGTTTCATGTGAGAGAGTTTAGTTTGGGTAAAAGGTGTTGTGGGGAAAATGCACCTATAATTCAAGGGAGAAACTACCAACTTACGGTGATAAAGATAGAATTACAAGCATTCTGCAAATACAACAAATAAGTGAAGAGATTAGGGTTTAGAGATGTAGGCACCTCATTCAGAAGGTTGATCCTAGCTTTGCCTCCTTCGCTCTTCAATGCTTATCCAGTGTCGCAATGCCCAGACCTGCAAAACAACTTGATACCTTTCTCAAATACATTTGACTACATATATAAGACTAATATTCATAATAGAAGAAGACATCAGATTATAAACAAACTGTAATCAAATTTGAGACACACATAACTAGGTCATATTTGGAAAGAGAAGAACGTCTGATCTTTATTAATAAATGAAAGCAAGTACATAAAGTTATACCTTCCTTCAAGCTTGGCATTTCATGAAACCTAGATTCAAGGTCTCCTGCTTCCGTTCTCCAAGGATCCCAACCTCTAATCAACTGTGCTAGGGTTTATCAAAACTGAGGCACAAAAGAGGGGGATGAGGGTCTCCATTCCTCCAACATAACTTTGTTATAGACTTGGTCCCCTCACATGGCCCTTCTACCCTCCTTATATAGTCAGTGAAGGATAGGAAAAGAAGTTATAACCGAGTAGGAGGTTTCCCAACCAACTTAACTTCCCAAAATTTCGAGATTTTGACTTGTACAGGAATGTACGCTACTATTTCACAGTGGAGTAGCGCCCAGGGCGCTACTATAGTGTTTTACAACTAATGCTCATGTGAAAAATGACCAAAAACAGGTTTTTCTGCTAATTTTCAGGAGATGGTTTGGTCTGGAAAAATGTTCCTAAGGGTTGTAACCATCAAATGGGTCAGGAGTGAAGTAATTTCAACCATTTTTAGTGTCCCAAATGACTCCTCCATCCACAAATGTCCTGTTGTGTAACTAAAACTTGATCTCAAGAAATGTTGTCATGCGACCAAGGGAAGCAAGTGTTGTCACGGACGGAGAGGTGTCATTTTAAGCCATAACAGATGCCCCCTAATGCATGAGGTCAGAGGGACTGAGGGAAACGATGGCCGAAATACATTATAAATACCAAAGAGTTGAATCATGGAGGAACCGGAGAAACCAAGAATCATAGGCTCAAATGAAGTACCTGAAAGCAAAGGCAATGTCAGAGAAACTTATCCTTGGAGTAACTGTCCATGTTCAAATAATGGAATATGACCTCCAAGCGGATACACTAATGATCCAAAATACTGATGCATATATCATGGCCACTAAAATACAAGCATGGATCCATGAGGAACATAAGTGTAAACATAGCCACATAAATACAAGGTGGATCTATGTCAAAACTGGAGAACATAGCCATAGAGAACAAGCTGGATCTATGTCTCATCAAGAGCCCAAAAAAGTGTGGCTCAATCTTGCGCAACTTGGGAGATAACATAAATGAGGTGATGCTATCGAGAATCCCAAGGTCTTCATCCAAAAACAACCCAAGGTATAAACCTATCCATGCGAATAAATGAGTTGACGTCGAACATGGGAGGTATCGTTTGATTACCGATCATTGATGTATACCGTTAACAAACGTGAGGGTGTCCACCAATATTGAAAATGGAACCCAAGGTACCTAGTACATTCAAACAAGTGCGAATAAATGGTCTTGCCATCGAACACTTGAAGAATCCATCGGATAGGAGACATTGATGTATTCCCATCTATCCAATAGCGAGAGAAACTGCCACTAATGACTGCAATCCCCAAGGTACTAACCGAAACTCTAAACTTCATTCCCAGAGCACAATGAGTTGTAGTCGATGGGAAGAAGTCCGTTGGAAGGGAGGCCTTAATGCATCCTCCATCATCTAACATGAGGGACACTCAAAAGGTATGAGCTGATTTGGAGTAGGATTCAACACATGATGAAACATACTGACACCAAGGAATGGCCGACACATGAGGTCAATGCAACTGCAGAATGGCCGACATAGGTTATATCCTTGAACAATGAGCACGACACAAGAGTGACTTAGGCAGCTTTGAACACAAAGAGACCACGATACAAATCTGCAATGTAGGAGACATTAACAGATTCTCCATATGATTGGAAGACTAACCAAACGAAGGAGTAAGAACTTTGATATCAGGTTTACCCTAGGGCCAACACTAGAACCCAACTTGTTTGATAGACTCAAAACAGGTGCTTTGTTCAAGGAGATAGTTGACTTGCTGCCATCATATTGAAAGATATTTTAACATTCTTCCCTTCCCTTTCCTTTTTCATTTTTTAACGAGCTTGACAAAGAACTAAAGCATGCTCGACGATATTTTCATATTTAAGGAGTCTGAAAAACCTAGAAGAAAACTCCATACACCTATCCGTGGATTTTATATCGAGCCTGGATTGGTCTGTGCTCGGCGGTGTTTTCTTGCTTATAGAGTTGAAAAACTTAAACAGTTCTGTATACACCTACTCGTGGATTTTAATATCGAGCCCAAGTAGGTTAATGATCGCCGGTGTTTTCTTGTTTATAGAGTCTGAAAAACTTAAACAATCCTCTATTTACCCTCTCGTGGATTTCACATCGAGCCCGAGTAGGTGAGTGCTCGCTTGGTGTTTTCACATTTCGAGAGTCTGAAAACCCTAAAGACGACTCCAAAGGTCCTTTTTCGTAAAGTTAGTCTCCTTCCCCCAAAAAGTGTAAAATGATGGAAGAAGAACTCTTCTAGCGCATACAAGAGTATACCTAGAGTATACATTTTCCGTAAATTATCCACCAAGGCCCGGAAAAGGGGTAATTCTATACCTAAGTGGATGTCAGTTCAATTATTTTAACGAGCCCGAAAAGACAACTATGCTCGGCAAACTTTTCCTATTTAAGGAGTTTGAAAAGGGCTTAAAAGAACTCCATAGGGATCTTTTCCGTAAAGATTTAATGAGTCTGAAAAAGTAAACTCATGACCTCCTTAATGTTTTTAACGAACTCAAAGGAGATACAGAAAATGCTCACAACTTCCTTACTATTTTTAATGAGCTTGAAGTGAAGATGAAAGAAATGCTCATAGCCTCCTTACTGTTTTTAACGAGCTCGAAGTGAAGGTAGAAGAATGCTTGTAACCTACTTACTGTTTTTAACGAGCTCGAAGTAAAGGTAGAAGAATGCTTGTAGCCTCCTTACTATTTTTAGCGAGCTCGAAGAAAAGGTGGAAGAATAATCGTAACCTACTTACTATTTTTAATGAGCTCAAAGTAAAAGAAGAATGCTCGAAATGGGGGGAGACGAGTGTCAGGGACATGCAAAAAGAGCTCCAAGCGCATGGAACAAAGCTATGCCTAATGCAAGGAATATGAGCAAGATGAGGACACTCAGGGTGTGTCTCTTCTAGGTAAGAGGTGTCAAATTGCGAAGGAAAAATGATACAGGGCTTAGTGGAAATGAGGTCAGAGATAGAGGCTTATACAACGAGCTAAAAGCGTGGAAGCCGGCATCAGGCTCATTAGTGGAAGCAGGATCATAACATATGCACATGCAACTTGAACACAAATATGGGAGCCTTATCAGGGATGGCCAGAAGTATATGAGGAAGAAAGATATGAGGCTTCTTCCCAAAGTCATGGTAAATCTAAAAAGGCTCCCAAGCCTATGAGAAAAACTCAGCATGGGCACCAAAATGGCATAAGGGTGCTGACTAGGGTGACCCATGTTAGGTAGGCTCTGCTGTCGGACTGGTGCACGATGCATAAAGAGATGGCTAACACACCAATATCCAACAGGTTCGACCCTATGGCGAATTCGGATGGCAGAAGGTTCAAATGCAACATAACAGCAGGGAAGCCTAAACCTTGCAAGGTTCCGAATATACCTGACATGGTCGCACAAGGTGTCGAAAAGGACCAGTAAGCAAGTATAAATCCAACTAAGAATCCTGTCTCCAAGAAACATCAGTACCAAGATCATATCTAAAACATATGTAAATAAAGACCTGATACAAGTCACTGTGGTAGAAATACTTTCAACTTCACTATCATCAACAACAGGCATAAACAAGGCAGAGTTTTCAAATGAAAACTCTATGGTACCCAAGCCCGAGGACTTACAATCAACAAGATCGACTTCAGGATGAAGATGAAAATTGAAGGAGATGATGGAATTTGCAGAAACAAATTCATCATCACGGGAGTTGAAAATTCTAGAAGCAGAATCAAACTCAGCAGGAACACCGATTTGTGGATCTATAGGAGAGTCCAAAGACTCAACAGTAGGAAGATCAGACTTTAAGGTCAAACCGGGATTGGACATGACTGCGACTGGATCAACATCCAAATGAATGGAAGACTGTACTATGGACTCTAGGAAAACTTCATCAGAAGGAAGTATATCGTCCCAAATATAACACATATCTAAACATTCAGATGGAGGTGTCACTTGGTCAAAAGTTGGGACTAAGTCCCGAGAAGGTAAGCATGAACTCAGAGACTCCTTCTCAGTAGCAGTTGAACTCAAAGAACAATATGCCACAAAATTCCCATGTGACATAGTAGTGCCTAATGATGAGGAACCCGACTGGTCTACAGTTGGGTAATAAGGAGGATCAACGAATGCAAGCTGGTCGATGGTGACAATGTTTTCGTTATGAGGGAAATGCATCACACGAAAAAGCGTAGACACCACAACATGCATAGCATAAACGTAATCACGCCCAAGGATCATATCAAAGTCCACAGGGTCCTTTAAAACCATAAAATCAACTAAGACTGTTTTTCCACCCAAAGTAATAGGTACCTGACGGAGGAATCCGATCGGTTCACTAGGTCTTCTATCGAAGGTCAACGACCAATTAACAGTTGGAATAACATTAGGGAAACCCAAATCTCTCCAAGCATAAGCGGATAATATACTAACAGAAGCACCTTCATCAACAATGCATCGATCAACCGTATGGTTCCCGATATCAACCTTTATCTGGAAAGGTGTCGAAGAAGGAAGACGAGGCTCGGCCAGACTATTCCAATCAAAGGAAACAATCCTAGGGCTTGGTAGGGGTTCACATGGCACAGATGAAGTACCCCCTTTTTCAGGAACATCCAAACTGGTAATGCAGAAGACTTCCGCAGTAGGTGCATCAATCTTTGCAGGACTGATGGGATCGGTCGAAGATTGCATCGATTCGATCACTTCACTCTCCGAAGGAAGAGTGGGGTCGACCAAAGATTGCATTGGTTCAACCACTTTATCAACCAAAGGTTGATCTGACTGTAGGGAATCTATAGACAACTCAAGAACAGAGGTTCCTTCATACATGGACCACACTCTTCGTACCTCTGGAATGGCAGGGCATCGGTGAGTAAGGTGATCTCCCTAACAAAGTTTACAAGGGAACTTTGGTTTCCGTCCTATAGGTTGAGACTCTTTTACAACGTTGGTATTCTCAGCATGACTAGCATTGGTTCACATCTTGCCCCCAGCATGACTTGCAGTGGCTGGTTGCTCAGAAGCAGAAGACTTTTGAACTAAGGACCAAACTTTTTGCACTTCTGGAAGTACAAGGCACAAGTAAGTAAGGTGATCTCCCTCGCAAAACTTACAAGGGAACTTAAGCTTCTGTTTGTTGGGTTTGTCGACAATGTCAACTCCCTCAGCATGATTTGCAGTGGCTGATCTGGTGTCTCCAATATGACTCACAGGAACTGGTGACTTGTCATTAATATAACTAGCAGTGATCAATGACGTGTCCTCAACATGATTGACAGTGGTTGAAGACAAAATTTCAGTGTGATTTTCGGTGACTAAAAGTTTTCTCCCAGCATGACCTCCAAAGGCTGGGTAGGTTCCCCCTGCATGACTTGCAGAGATAGGGTGCTTGCCCCCAGCATGACTTGCAGAGGCTGGGTTGCTGCTCCCTTGTTTTGGCATCTTCTTCCTATTCTTCCCCCGTCTATTCCTTTTAGACTATTGGTTACTAGTATTGCTACTTTCTCCACATGAGGTAGAAGGAGGAGGAGAAGATGTTATTGGCAAAGAAGGCCCAGGGTTCTGATGCTCTTGATTTGAGGTGCTTACAAAAGAAGCGTCAGGAGCATGCAAGGCATTCGGAGTGGAAAACAACCAAACCGGCAGCCCTATAGTGAATCTAGGAAGATTCAGAGTAGCCATTAAGGGAGTACCAATGTTTCCAATGAATGGAACAACACAAGGATCCCCCGGAATAGGGGTACCTTGATTGGCGCTCATCGGAATGCTACACATAGTTTCCTACTCAAATGAGCAAGAAGTTCTTTAAGGCAAACTAAGACAAGTAGCACAAAGAGCACACCACTAAAAAAAGGGTCCTAGGTAAATCAAACCAGGAAAACATTTGCTTTCCGGAGAAGAGTCTGGGATGATAAGGACCCAGAACAGATCAACGAAGGATGAAGAACAGTTACCCGGGGTCCACAATACAATGACTAAGGGTGCAAGCGCTAGAATCACCCAACTGCCCTCCCAAAGACCTGCAAGGGATTTCCTCCCACGTTTGTCCTAGGTACAACAGATATACCCTCCACTGTCACCTGTGTATGAACCTATGGTCAGATACTAAGGATACCACCACACCGAAAACTCATGGGGGAACAGTCTCTGGTCGAATCAGAAGGTGTGGGCAGGGTAACTGAGCTCGAAACTCAAAAGAATCCCCAAACACAGTCCAATCCTGGTATATGCTCAAAACAGAAAGTAGGAGGAGTATTCCCAACAATCTGATCTCACAAGACCTACTGCATAGATCCTAGGAAAGCTTTGAATGAAGTGGGTTTACCTTCGATAGTCGAACTACGATTTTTGTGTAATGTGTGAGCTTGGGTGGTTTAAGGTGTTTTAAACCCAAGATCCTAACCAAGACTAGTTGGTGTAGTGTAACCTAGAAAAGAAAGTGTTACTAGTACATTTTATTAGGGTTCATTTTAAAGGTTACTTGCTTACTCAAAAAGGTAGTGGGTGTGTGAGAATGGTTATAATAGAGATAGAGTACTGAAAATGAAATATTTACCACCAAACAAATCTTTTCTTTTCAATGCAAGTCTTAAAATTATGATCTAGAATGCATATGCAAATGCAATTTTTAATCTTTCGAATGCAAAAAAGGTAAAAATAAAGTCTAAATGTACCAAATTAAACTCAAAACCTAAGAATGCAGCTATTCAAACCAATAAGTATGCAAAAGAAAACTTATTCTTTTTTATGCAAATCACTCTAAGATCTTTTAAGCCACTTGCAAGGTACTCTGTTCAGAAAATGAATCAAAATTCTTTATGTTTTCCAAAGGTAAGAAACAAAACTGAAACTAACCTACTATCAAAGCAAAGCAAAGAAACTTTCAGGTTTTCTTTATTGAAACAGTAAAAGCTACCAAATATGACTTTCAAATTCTTATTGATGTGAGCATGCCAAACATTGGGAAAAGAGTACAAAAACTACTTTTAGACCCAAACGAAGCAAATGACCTACGAAGAAGTATGGTTTGGTAAAGTCAGGTCTACACATAAACAATGCAAACAAAGTCTTGAACAACAGCCAAAACACTTGAGCTTTCACTACAAAAGAAAACTTAAAAGCATAAGGGAGGATAAAAAACCAATCTAAAAGAGAAATTTCACTCAAATAGATACAAATAGGGTCAAGAAGACTCAAGAGGTTTCAAATCCAGTGGAAATGGGGCAAGCAGGTTCAGTCAGACTCAAATTAGGGTACAAAACACCAAACGGGTCCACAAGCCCCCAACTTGGGTCAACAAGCCCCAAAACTTTTCAAACAAGCCCAAATTGATCAAAAGAGGTTCAAATCATGAATGTAGGATCAATACAAGGATGGGAGACCACTTACAGTGGTTTAACTCAGACCTAGGGTCATCGGGGACCCCAAAAAATGTAGCCACAACCCCCATATTTGGGTCCACAATCCAAAAACTCAAAAAATTCAAACCCAGATTGTGGGTGCTACTGTGTATGAGGCATACCAGCGCCCATAGCAGGGTGGGCGCTACTGTGTAGAGGAAAACTAGCATATGGGCACTACTGTGCTTCACAACAGTAGCGTACAGGTGGGAAGAGTTGAAAAAATGGGGTTAAAACCCCCCAACTGGGTCCACAAGAGTTTGCAAGGGCTGGAAATGGTATGTAAAAAGCCCAGGAGGGTCAAACAGAGCCTAAGAACTAATTCTAATCAAGAAAATGAACAAATACCATCAAACAAGACTGAAGAAATGACCTTGTATACCCCTAAGCAGTTAGGCTTTCCCCAGCGGAGTCGCCATTCTGTTGTGGAGAAAATGCACCTATAGTTCAGGGGAGAAACTACCAACGTACGGTGATAAAGATAGAATTACAAGCATTCTGAAAATACAACAAATAAGTGAAGAGATTAGGGTTTAGATATGTAGGCACCTCATTCAAAAGGTTTATCCTAGCTTTGCCTCCTTTGCTCTTCAATGCGTCGCAATGCCCAGACCTGCAAAAAAACTTGATACCTTTCTCAAATACATTTGACTACATATATAAGACTAATATTCATAATAGAAGAAGACATCAGATTATAAACAAACTGTAATCAAATCTGAGACACACATAACTAGGTCATATTTGGAAAGAGAAGAACGTCTAATCTTTATTAGTGAATAAAAGCAAGTACATAAAGTTATACCTTCCTTCAAGCTTGGCACTTCACGAAACCTAGATTCAAGGTCTCCTACTTCCGTTCTCCAAGGATCCCAACCTCTAATCAACTGTGCTAGGGTTTATCAAAACTGAGGCACAAAAGAGGGGGATGAGGGTCTCCATTCCTCCATCATAACTTTGTTATAGATTTGGTCCCCTCACATGGCCCTTCTACCCTCCTTATATAGTCAGTGAAGGATAGGAAAAGAAGTTATAACCGAGTAGGAGGTTCCCCAACCAACTTAACTTCCCAAAATTTTGAGATTTTGACTTGTACATGAATGTACGCTACTATTTCGCAGTGGAGTAGCGCCCAAGGTGCTACTATAGTGTTTTACAACTAGCGCTCATGTGAAAAATGGCCAAAAACAGGCTTTTCTGCTCATTTTCAAGAGATGGCTTGGTCTGGAAAAATGTTCCTAATGGTTGTAACCATCAAATGGGTCAAGAGTGAGATAATTTCAACCATTTTTAGTGTCCCAAATGACTCATCCATCCACAAATGTCCTGTTGTGTAACTGAAACTTGATCTCAAGAAATGTCGTCATGCGACCAAGGGAAGCAAGTGTCGTCACGGACGGAAAGGTGTCATTTTAAGCTATAACAAAATGATTATAAAAGCTTGTTTTTCTCCAAGATAGAATCATGGCCTATGGGAGACTAACCCTATAAAAATTGTACTAAAGAGGTACAAACTTGATCAAGTCAATAACCGCAAGTGTTAACTAAGTTTTAAAACATTGAATACTACTAGGTACAAATCCTTGACATGGTTTTGGCAAAAAAGTAACCTTATTACATCAATTTATCCAACTAAAATGCTTCTAACTAATTATTCACCATTCAATGGCAATCAACTTGTCATATATTCGAAAGTCATTTAACCGTCGACATTCATCTCAAATATGGCGTAACCACATATTACACATATTCAAGCCAATTAAACACTAGATTTTAAAAGAACCTAATCTTCTCCTAAGATACTCTCAATTCCTCTCCCAGTGGTAGCTGGGAAATGTCCCCTCAATAGAAAGACACAAATATACATCATACAATAGGTTTTAACTCCTCTTTATTGCTAATAAAGTTCAAAATAAATTAGAAATAAATCTTTTAATTAAAAGTGATCTAACTTGAGGTCACATTGTCAAGTTATCAAGTTCACAATTAAAAAAATAGATAGATTTTCCTTAAGTTACATATGCGATGGTGTCAAAAGGAAAGATCCAAAATCACAAAATTTATTTAGTATATCATATAGCATCAAGGAAAAATGTCAATATCAGATAAAAGGATATCGTTATCCGATGGAAAATAGGGTTTTCCATATAATCCCCATTGAAGTAACCAACGTGCATATGATTCATGAAACTCCACTGTAAATAACTTCCTAGAAGGATTTGGATTTGCTTGCTTTATTTATATGCTAGCAAAGTTGTACTGTATTCCAAAAAGCTTGCATAAGCAACACAGGCACATCATAAAATATAATTTTATTTCTAGACTTCAAGATTACCCAATTTACAAAAATCTCTCTGTGACTATTACTTTCTCTAACCATTGTTTGAAATCGATTGAAAGAGTGACACCATTCCAGTATCCAACACCTCACAAAATATAAATTTATTCATAGACTTCAAGATGACCCAATTTACAAAAATCTCTCTGTGGCTAGTATATTCTCTAACCATTACTTGGAAACCATTTAGAGAGTGACACTATTCTAGTATCGAACACCTCCTAGTAGTGTTCTAAATGTAAACAATAGTTCCATTCTATAGTGACAACCAACTAGTAGATGAACATGCTTTCACCCACCTCTTTGCACATCATACAAATGCCAAGTCCATTCTAAGTTTTTTTTTTACAAGATGACACAAGACTATAATTCTTTAAAGACACTAATCACTGAAAAATTCCTTCAAATAAAAAAGGTTTCCAACAAAATAAGAAAAGTACCCTAGATTTTGCTACAGAGGACAATGCTCTTCCATTATCAGTGGTAGAGGATGTGTTTAGTACTTGGACTTTTTAATATCTTTTTAATGCAATATAGAATTCATAAAGGCTAAGTACCACATATAATTGTTGAAGCAATACTTGATATTAGTATTTCTTCAATTCAACAAAGGGCCACTAATTTTTCTAATGTTGCAGAATTCTCTCCACTTCAAGCTAACTAATTTTGAATCACAACAAATAATGCTTCCTCCAATAGGAGATTGTTTGAAATATGGATGTGCATATACAAAATGTAATTTTGTTTATCCTAAAACAAAATTACGAATATTTTTATGAGGAAAAAGGAACCGAGGGAACTAGTTCGTAGCTAAGCCATCATGTGTTTTCACACCACGATGTGCTTAGTTTCAAATAGTCTTGAACTTTGGTTTCCCTTTGTTCATTAAATTTTTCTATGTAGAGTTTGTATTCCGTATGAGTATGTACCTTCCATTTCTCATAGTTGTAGCATTCCTTAATATGGTTTTTGAGGTGTTTTTTAATTTTTAGGATTGTTATTCACTATTTATGTCCCAATCCATAAGACAAATTCACACTACAGGTCCCACAATTTATTTTATCTTCTCAAATTCTCTTAGGCTATTTTCACTAAAAACCTCTAAATGTTCATGGTTGTGATTTTCTTCTTATATAAAATTATTTTTCTAAGAGCCTCCAACTCTACAATCCTACTTTCATAAGGAGTATCTCATATGGATGTTGTTTTCTCTCTTATGGAGTTCGTTATTAGGTGTTTTTGTAATCATTCTCACTGATTCTCTTACTTTTGGATGTTGATGTATATGTAACTTCGGAATGTATTTCATATATGTATGTTGTATGTACTCCTATAGAGATGGTATTATTCCTCTATACGGAAGTGTCGTCATTTATATTGTAAATGTCGTAACTTATACTTGATGGGTTATTAGACCACCTTGTTGGGGTCGGCCCTGTATAAGTTATGTGGGTCGAAGGGTTATTAGACCACCCTATTGGGGGTCGGCCATGTGGGTCGAAGGGTTATTAGACCGCCCTATCGGGGGCCGTCCTAGTCAGCATTATGTTATGTGGTTAAGTTCGAGCCTACATGATTTATGTAAAAGGCAAGTCAAGTCAAGTATAAATAGAGTGCGGGAGGCACTCTATTTGATCACTCACTTCTCACTCATGCACTCAAGGAGGAGTGGCGCACTTATGGAGGAGGAGGATCTACTGCTAGGATATGTCTATCTCTTATGTCTGGGTTGTATCATTGCTCTATCTATCTCTGAGGAAGTTATTGGGGTTTTTCACTTTTATGGTTTTCCCCAAGTAAATCTTTGTGTCTCTTGTGTGCTTGCATTATTGTCTCCATGATTGATATGCTGTAGATATGATGTACATGTTGTTCTCTCAGTTAAGATCCTAGATCAGATTGAAGTAAATTCTGAAAATTTAACATAGTATCAGAGCTAGCCTGAAAGAAGGCATGATATGGCATGTATGACACTTGTTGCACTTACGATGCTAGGGCTTGATATAGCAAAAACCAGTCATCGTAGAACTTTCGCTATAAATCCTTTTTGGCGAATTTTTCGGATCTGAAACCTTTACAGGTCGAAGATTAAATACCCATGTACCTTGTGTCCAAAGGAAAACCTCTAATTCGTTGTACTTTGTGATTTATGATCTGTACAATATAGGGTTTCTGCCTCTTCCATATCTGAGTCAAAATCAGGTGACCTTGGGAAAAAGGTCATAACTTGGGCTAGGAAGCTCCAAATGAAATTTCGTAAAATGTGACAGGTAGTACACAGACTGTACTATCTCAAAAAAAAATTTCAGAGGCCGAAGATGAACCAGTGACACGTGGCATGCCGTACAAGTTCGCTCTCCTGTGTTATCTCATCAACAGGTCACGTTACAACACTTGGCATAACTCTCTCTCAGAGAATCCAATTGAGGTCAGACCTGTCAGGATGGAAAGATAATAGGTCGGGCTATCTCAGGAAAAAAATTTAGAGGCCGAAGTTGAAACAGTGACACGTGGCACGCCGTACAAGTTCGCTCTCCTGTATTATCCCATAAACAGGTCACGTTGCGACATTTGGCATAACTCTCTCTCAGAGAATCCAATTGAGGTCAGACCTGTCAGGATGGAAAGATAACAGGTCGGGATATCTCAAGAAACGTTTTCAGACCTTGTGGATTGAAAAGTTTGGAGGTACACCAGAAACAATCAGGTACATATTTCTGTCAAAACAGAATTATTTTTTAGTACCTTCATTCATGGCTTCCGGAATTTAGGGCTTCGGAGAAAGTTGGAATTTTTGTAATCGGAGACCACGGCTGGATGCTAATCATCAAAATCGAAATTTAGAGACCAAGATCAGAATTTTTGGTTGGGAAGAAGGCCGGGCTTGATCAAACCCCAGTTCAGGGTCACGTCCAGTGAATCCGGAAGTTTCAAAGGCAAAATTGAGGAGTGAAACTTTGCAGTTTTCAAATTCTGAATATACCAGCTTGATTAGCTCATCAAGGTGCATATTTCTATCCTTTCAGAAGTTTGAAATTCAAAGTTTGAATTTTTGGGGTTTCTCTGACAAACCCATATCGAGCTCCAGGTCCAGTTCTTGCATATCAAGTGGATTGGGTTAATCCTAGAAGAAGATGGATTGATCATCTGCATAAGTGAAGAAGTTCCTATTTCAGAGGGAGATGAGGCTAAGGCCTTACATAAGAATATTTCAAGCGATCTCGACAGGTATGACTCATTGAGGTATGTTTCGATATTTGTTCATGATTAAGTTTATGGTATGTTTGTCTTCATGTTATTACAGTTAGTACAATCTTGATTTTAGATTTGTCGTATCACCTTAACAAAATTATGAATGCATGATAGAAGATATTCATTGGTTAGGGTGTTGACACTTATGATTGTACTAATGCATTATGGTGTTGTATGAGGTTTATGTTGTCTGCTAACATAAAAGGTATACCAAGAAAGACAAATCATGTTCTCCTTCAAGAACATATGATCATGGTGACATGAAGACAAGGATTCATCCATTGTCATGGATCACATAGAAGATCTACTTTCGAGGTATGTATAACTTGTTTCTACAATGGTTAACTTATGAGACATGCAGGTTACTAGCACAAGTCATTAAAGAGAACCAGAAGACATTATGCGGGTATATTAGACATAACTAGCTAGCATGCTAATCCAGGTATGTTTTTCCTATATCAAGCTAGAATCCTACCTTGTGTTAGGATCTTATACTATTGTGTTGTTGATAATGATTATTCATGAAGTCATAGGTTTGAATAATCATGGTGGTATGCATATTATGTTTCGTACCATAATTGATGATATGACTAACTAGAAGAATCATGAAGGTATAGTTTTGAATAATCACGGGTTTTATGAATATTATATCTCTTCTCTTGATTGATGATTTAACTAACCAGAAGAGTCCTATGATTAAATAAGAATATGTATGAATAAAAGAATACTTCCCTGAATCCTTGAATACTAATGTTTATTATCTGTGTTTGAAATGATCCTGACTATACATGCTTGAGATTATTGTGTTTTGATAATATTAAGATTATACTAATGAATGTTTGATTATGTATGAGACCTAGAGGATAACACAATGATGATACTAACAAGCATGCATAGGGATCAAGAATGTATATAAGTTCAAGGACAGGTAATCCAGGAAGCAAAGATCAAGAGGGAGCACACTGCAGTAGTTTCTACAAGGATGCAGATATTAAGAGGGAGTTGACCACTTCTCACAATCCACATCAGAATGGAGTTGCAAAGATTCAGAGGGAGTCCACCCAACAAACAAACAAAGATAAGTATTTGAATTGTCATTACTTGCATATTTTATTGTTTAAATAATACTGTTCAATAATGTACATACTGATGTTCCTAGAATTAGGTTGTGTATTATGCATATTAGAATAGTTGCATTGATGAACAATATACTACTAATATGCATGGGTAAGTAGCCTATGGCACTGTACAACATTCCATTGCTACTTATCTAGAATGAAACCTTTTTGCTGACATGTTGGGAGTTGTGCACACTCTTAACAATGTTCTGGTAGAGATTGGAAGGCATCTAGAAAGTTACGGGATATGGATAAATGTTGTATTGAAGCATTGGCTAAGTTAATTGCATGACTGTATGACATATTTCTTTATGTGTAAGAATTTGTTCTGAAAACTATGAGATGTTTTCTAATCATGCAATTTAACTTGTTGTGTAGGAAAGATCGTATGCCATCAACTACAAAAGAAGAACTACAACATTTGTTTAGCAATAAAATTATCTATTGAAGATATTGAAGTTCCCAGGATATGGGAAGAATGCCATGATCCATCGATCATGAAGAACGATGTTTGGGATGCGATCCCAAGAGCTGAAGGGAAGTCTGTTGTGACTTCCAAATGGATCTATCAGATCAAGCATGTTGCAGATGGCAGCATAGAGAAATATAAAGGTGATGAGATAGAAGATACACTAGATGGATTTCAAGACAGCTTTCTTGAATGGTGTAGTTGAAGAAGAAGTGTATGTGGTGCAGCCACTTGGTTCTGAGACACATGACAGGGAGTCATATATGTGCAAAACTTGGTATGATAGGATAGACATCTTTCTATCCAGTTTAGGGATTTACCAAGAGCAAAGCGAATTCCAACCTTTACTACAAGGTTGAGGAAGGCAATCCAGTGATACTACTTTTGTATACGGATAACCTGTTTGTTACAGGTGAAGATAGATTGATTGCCAACACGCAGCGGAAGCTTACTGCCGAGTTCGAGATGAAGAACTTGGGGATGATGCACTATTTTTTTTTGGCATGGAGGTGTGGTAGAGTGCAGATGGAATCTTCCCTGGACAAGGGAATTATGCAGTAGAGATCTTGAAGAGGTTCGGGATGATGGATTGCAAGGCCATGGCCAAACCTGTGGCATCGAATCTGAAGCTTCTTTGTGATGCTTCATCTGAGCCAGTTGATGTCTCTATGCATCGTCAAATGATTGGGTCCTTGATGTACCTGACGAACACGAGACCAGACATTTGCTTTGCTGTGAACACATTGAGTCAGTTCCTGACAGATCCGAGGAGTGTTCACCTGGTTGCTGTAAAGCATGTTCTGAGGTACCTGAAGGGTATAGTGGATTATGGGCTCAAGTATGAAGCGAATCAAAAGTTTAACCTGCAGGGTTATGTTGATTCAGATTGGGCAGGCAGTGCTGCAGATAGGAAGAGCACATCTGGGTGCTGCTTTAGTATGGGATCAGGTGTGATCTCTTGGTTTAGCAGGAAGCAGTCCTACGTAGCACTGAGTACAGCTGAGGCAGAGTATGTTGCAGCCTGTTCAGCTAGTTGTGAGGCAGTATGGCTACGGAAGCTACTATCTGAGTTATTTGATCTCCCGTTGGATGCTACTGGTATCTTCTGTGATAACCATAGTTGTGTGAAGCTGTCTGATAACCCAGTGTTTCATGACAGGTCGAAACACATAAAGATCAAATATCACTATATCAGGGATATGGTACAGAGAGGAGCTGTGAAGCTCCTGTATGTTGCGACGGACAAGCAGATTGCAGATGTGCTGACGAAGCCACTAGCCAGGGTGAAGTTCGAGTACTTTAGAGAGAGGCTTGTCGTTCTTCAGATCGAGGACACTTCAAGGAAGAAGTGATGGACACATTTGCTGAAGCCATTCCAAGCATATTGGAAGAAGGATCCTTCACATGGCTGTGGATGTAAGCGCTGGATGATGAGCATCAGGATGATGTTCTGGTTTTTGCTTGGATATGATCAGTTGGATCATTTTTACATGTATGTATGCATCATTTTGGATGCTGGATATGATCAGTTGGATCATTTTTATGTATGTATGTATGCATCATGTTGGATGCTGGATATGATCAGTTGGATCATTTTTATGTATGTATGTATGCATCATGTTGGATGCTGGATATGATCAGTTGGATCATTTATATGTATGTACGCATCATGTTGGATGTTGGATATGATCGGTTGGATCATGTGTATGTATTTTTGTATATGCATCATGTTGGATGCTTGGACCACGTATCTGTATATGTATCAGGTGGATACATTGTATGATCAGGTGGATCATGTATGGTGATATGTATCATGTATTTGTATTTGTATCAGGTGGATACATTGTATGATCAGGTGGATCATGTATGATGATATGTATCAAGTAGATACTTGGTATGCATCAGGTAGATGCATTGTATGATTAGGATGATCATGGATGACGAGCTTCAGGATGTTGCTCCAGATGACATGCAGCAGGATGTTGCAGTGATGATGATCAGGATGATCATGTGTACATCAGGATGATGTATGGTGAGTATCAGGTAGATACTCTATGGTCGTGGATCAGGTTGTGCAGATGAGCATATAATTTGTTTCCCTGGGAGATTTGCAGATAGTCTTTTGAGGTTTTTCCTATGGCATGTAATTCGGTGCCCTGGGATATCTGGCAAATGCTCTTTCGAGGTTTTGCTCTGGGAGGACATATAATTCGTTGCCCTGGGAGATCTGCAGATAGTCTTACGAGGTTTTTCCTATGGCATGTAATTCATTTCCCTAGGATATCTGGCAGATGCTCTTTCGAGGTTTTGTCCTATGGCATATAATTTGTGTCCCTGGGAGATCCGATAGGTTGGGCTGTGTGCCCATAATCAGTCCTGGGATGCTCTTGCGAGGTTTTGCCATGACCACATGTAATTCGTGCCCTGGGAGATCCTATAGGTAGAGTTGTGTGCTCGTAACAGCCTGGGATGCTCTTGCGAGGTTTTGTGGTGACCACATGTAATTTGTGCCCTGGGAGATCCTATAGGTAGAGCTGCGTGCTCGTAACAGCATGGGATGCTCTTGCGAGGTTTTGTGGTGAGGTCACATATAATATGGCCCTGGGAGATCCTATAGGTAGAGCCGTGTGCTCGTAACAGCCTGGGATGCTCTTTCGAGGTTTTGTGACACACGTAATAAGTCCTGAGGATTCCACAGTATGGCCAGTGATGACGAAGACCTGCAGGTGGTGGGCCTACATCCAGTATGAAAAAGGACTGGCTCTGTAGAACTTCCTATGACTATTAGATTCAAAGATTGATTGAGATAGCAGCAACAATGATGATGATGATGTATCGATGACAATTATCCAGTGACGATGATCCAGAGAAGAAGACTTGTGCTAGAAGACCTGTGCTGAGAAATACCCTCCTAGTTAAGAGGGAGTGTTGATGTATATGTAACTTCGGAATGTATTTCATATATGTATGTTGTATGTACTCCTATAGAGATGGTATTATTCCTCTATACGGAAGTGTCGTCATTTATATTGTAAATGTCGTAACTTATACTTGATGGGTTATTAGACCACCTTGTTGGGGTCGGCCCTGTATAAGTCATGTGGGTCGAAGGGTTATTAGACCACCCTATTGGGGGTCGGCCATGTGGGTCGAAGGGTTATTAGACCACCCTATTGGGGGTCGGCCCAATCAGCATTATGTTATGTGGTTAAGTTCGAGCCTACATGATTTATGTAAAAGGCAAGTCAAGTCAAGTATAAATAGAGTGCGGGAGGCACTCTATTTGATCACTCACTTCTCACTCATGCACTCAAGGAGGAGTGGCGCACTTATGGAGGAGGAGGATCTACTGCTAGGATATGTCTATCTCTTATGTCTGGGTTGTATCATTGCTCTATCTATCTCTGAGGAATTTATTAGGGTTTTTCACCTTTATGGTTTTCGCCAAGTAAATCTTTGTGTCTCTTGTGTGCTTGCATTATTGTCTCCATGATTGATATGCTGTAGATATGCTGTACATGTTGTTCTCTCAGTTAAGATCCTAGATCAGATTGAAGTAAATTCTGAAAATTTAACATTGGAGACACTTGAGCCCCAAATTTCATAGTGGTATAAGAGAACTAATGCTGTGAGGATTTGGAAAAGGGAATGTCACATCTTCCAATCCCATATATGAGCATAACTACATCTATTTTGCGTAAAAGAGATATTTCCACCCCCTTGAAGTCTTTCCTTGTGCACATACCCCAACTCAAGCTTTTGCTGGAATCCAATCACAAATATTTGTAGACCTAGATTACCACCAACAATTCTCCACTAAAGTTAGTTTGGGGTTGTGCTTTCTTTTCCCTTTGAGTGAGAACCTTATTACCTTAGTTTTACCATGGTTTTCCCCAGGTTCACACACATCCCCACATGTTTACAAAATGTCTCGAAGGCTTTAAGATGTGCTTATAAGATGCATATTGATCTTGTCATGAATGTCACATCATTCGTGTGAAGAACTATTCACGCACACCCCACCTTTCATGTTTATCTAATGTTTTTGTGTGTTTATGTAAAGCTTGAAAAGTATAGGGGGGGAGGAAAATGTTCCTTCATCCTCATATTACTATTGAGGCTCTAAGACAATTCCATGATGGTTTTGATTTTGACACTCGCCTATTCATATAGTCCCTTATTACTCCCTCCCACTATTTGAGATCCTCATTTATACTAACTCATCCCACAATTTCTCTCTTGGGATGATGTTCAAATAATTTTTAAAATCAATGAAACAACACCATAAATATCATGTTTGGGATTATTTACATGGACTAAATCATTAATCCATGACCTATATACATGAGTATTAGTAGCAATTGATATATTTTCTCATGACCTTGAAAATTCCACTTAACACTCATTACATTAGGTGATTCTCACAAGGGTGAATAAGTGGGATTGAAAGTATCAAAATGAGTCACATAGCCTGGGTCATTCCCAATGGGACTTGCAATCAATAACCAAGGTTTCCTAGGAAGGCCACCCATCCCAAAGCTCATATAGATCAAGTGTGCTTAACCATGGACATTTTCTCCATAATCAAGCTCACATAGCTTGCTACCCCATTTGTAAAAACTTAGGAAGTAGTGTGCCTTATGAACTAAAGGCTTCCTTGACACTTTTTATTTAAGCAGTGAAGGGATTTTGCAATCCAACATATGAGATATCATTTTTACATCATATGTATAGATTAATTCATTAATCCATGACGCATATCCATGATCATTAGTCACAACTAATTAATTTTCTCACATTTTGAATGGTCCATTTAGCAAGTTCATTTTATTAGGCAACGCTCACAATAGTTAAGAAGTGGGATTGAAACTAGAAAAATGAATCACATAACCTCAATCATCACCTTTGGGGCTTGCATATGGTAACTAGTACTTCTTGGGAAGGTCACCCATCCAAAAAATCTTCCAATGCTCCAATTTTCTCTTGTTTTGAACATTAACACTAAGAAGTCATTGCATTGAGTGATGCTTACAAGGGTGAATAAGTGGGATTGGAATTAGAAAAATGAATTGCATAGTCTCAATCATTAGCTTTAAAACTTGCACCTAGTAACCAAGACTTCTTGAGAAGGTGTATATACTGCCGATGAAGTACTAAGAAGAGGGAGAAAACTCATATAAAAATAAGGTCTTCGATCTATTCAACACATTGTTGTTCATGCACTAACAGATAGAAGGGAACGCGAAGGGAGAAAGGAGAAGTGGTGGTTATACTGGGTAAGTAATGCCTCACCATATGCGTGAATAATGATGGATGTGTCATTTTTTTCATACACTATAGCCCTATTGAATGCACGCTTCCGCTCATAAATTCTCCTTGCCTAGTGCCCGCCAGTTTCTTGATCTCCTGTGACCAAAGAAAAAGAGACTCTCACCACTTGTACCTCACTCCCCAACCTACCCAAAAGATGGATTAATGGTGGGGAAAATTTGCACGGTCGAGTCCCGTGATGGAAATGGAAAGGGATTGAGGGTTTACTAAGCCAATATAAGGAGAGACCCATCCTACAAGATGCATGTCTTACACGTAGGAAGAGTCAATAATCATTAAATTCAAACTCCAACCTAGAAGTAAGAAACACTATGTTGGCTCACCCCATGAAATGACTCTAACAACCCTTGGTGGTTTTCCCAAAGAATGGATTTGATTTCTTTAGGGTCTGAGGAAATGCTTGAAGAGTACTAGTGAAAGGCTAATGCACAAAGTTCCCTTCAATTTTGATATGCAACTCTCCTTAGAAGTAGGCAATTCTATGTGGGCTCACCCCATGAAATGACTCTAACAACCCTTGGTGGCTTTCTCAAAGAATGGGTTTGATTTCTTTTGGGTCTAAGGCAATGCTTGAAGACCACCATTGAAAGACTAATTGCACAAAGTTCCCTTCAACTTTGATATGCAACTCTCCTTAGAAGAGAACAGATGAACCTCATCATCCCTCTAGCATAGATAACTCTTTATAATTGTATACCCTAGGATTGATGGAAGCAACATTACCAATGCACATTGTTTTGTTTTATGACCACTATAAGTAGATTGAATTTAGTATGCAAATGATAAATTTGGGGATTATTTTCTAACAATGAAATGAAATTGTCTCTTGACACTCTTTGCATTCACAAGTGGTATCCTATTTTTAGCTAACATATTGTTTAAAATGGCCATGGCTCACACCTTGAGGAGAATAGGGCTTAGGGACTATGTTTGTCTATATTCATTGGTAAACTATCTTGTTTGTATTGGTATAATATTTATATACAATTTTACGCCCCTTCAAATGAAAACACAATGGTTAAAGCATTCTAAATATACAATAATTTATATCAACACTTGGTACGAACCACCAATCCCTATCCAACACATACGGGTAAAAGAACACTTGGTTGCAGTGTTTTGGATAAACATATGGCTCCTTATTTTCATCCCACATATTTTACATTTGATACATATTATCCCACTATCACAATATTCCTTTACGTTATTCCAGTTAAAAGTATCCCACCATTTGTACCTAAAAATAATGCATTGGAAAGATGAGAAGTCCACTTGCGTGATCTCTTGTATCTTTCCAATGTAACCTAGTTTCCCCTCTATTATGTTCTGATCATGATGGATAGCACAACTAAATTGGTCAAACTTGACCTCCACTCCACAATCAAATGTGACACGTCCATCATCTGTATCCTCGGCAAAAATGATGTCCATATGCCCACATGGATGGGAACAAATGCACCTAAAAAATACAAATAACTGACGTTAATAAAAACATAATACATGCTATTATTCAAATGTACATTATAAAATCAACAACGTAGACGGAGATATTATTACAGAGTTGTTGCACACAACCCCTATGTTTAAAATCCTCTTCGCCACGCAAGTAACAACCGGATGTGCCATATTTATCTTTGATCTTGTCATCCACCCAACTATTGGGACAAATCATTGGCATATTTTCTTTTAAATGATTCTACTATTCAACTGTCTAAATTATTTCATGTCACTGTTCCATTTCCTTCTCTTCTCTTCATACAATGTTGCCCATGGTTGTGTTTCCTCCGCATTGTAATGATTTTTTATTTATTTATGGCATCTATTTCGAAATTTGATGATGTAATTATGAAAGGAAAATTATTAGTATGATATCAAATATATATTATCAATTTCACTATAAGCACTTACTCTATATACAATTGAAAAAATATAATTGACTTACTCTTTATCATGCGTCATTTTCCATTCGTTTGGAGTAGTTCTCGTTCCCTTTTGTTCTCATATCATTGGTTGTCCCAAACCACTATGTCTGGTGTGTCATCAACTTGCTTGATGTATTCACTAGCGTAATAGAATGACTCATATACTATGTACCCCTCCTCCATAGACCCCTCGTGTTTTCCCCCCTGTATAACAATCCCCTTCAACTTTTTCATGTACCTATTCAAGAAGAATACCCAATGACATGGGACCACCCCAGCTAATTCAACCACATCAGGTAGGTGAATTAGAAGATGAAACTGTAAGTGCATGAAAATTGTGGGAAGTTCCTTCTCAAACATACAAACAATCTCAATGATCTCTCAACACCACTGTGAAATTCTAGCAATGTGTCTCTCATTTGATGTAATCCAACATATAAATGCAGATAATTTAGACATGCCTAGTTGTAGCTATTGGGAGAAGTCATGGTCCAGACAACAATGCACAAGTAAAGGATAATTATACACTACAACATAAACACGTAAGCAATTAATTGGCATAAAACTATGAATGCATGGAATATTATAACCTAAATTGCAAAAAAGAAGCATGTAATTGACATACATACCCTTATAAGTTTCAGATGGTCATGGGATTTCAACCTCGATAATTATCCTTCTACTTTGAAGTAGCATCATAGAGTCGACCCATATAATGAAGGCGTATTCACACTTAATAAGACAACATTTTCCAAATAAAGGTCATCTTTCTTCAAAATCCATGGGACATCACCCTCTTTGAAACACCAGGAGGTTCCAACCTCTCCTCTACTTTCATTTCTTGGACAATGTTTCATTTTAGTCTTCGATGAGACAACATCTCTCCTTACAGACAATGTATCAATTTTTTTCAATGATATGTGCCTCCATAAAAACTATGAAACATTTTTTAATATATGCATGGGATCCAGTAAGTGGGAAACCTTAAGATGCTCCTAATATGGAAGCTCATAAAACACAGATTTCCTTTTTCATCCCAACGAGCGTTTCTCAACATAAGTATCGAAAAATTCAAGATCATCAAGCATAGGTTTCCCATTTGAATTGAACAATTATGTGATTTTTTTCTCCTTCTATGTGTCATATGTCGTAAACCACTGTGTCAGTGTCATTATTTCAGGTCTCCCAGTTCGCTCTAGTAACCATTGAAAAAATATGTTTCTCTTCTATAAGGGTGCTCATTTGTAAGGAACATCCTCGAGCAATCCTACACTAGATTTAGTAGGTGTTTGGACCACCAATCCTTTATTGAAGGTACACAATATTTACATCCATGATACCATTTTGTTACAATACCTTTGATGTTATTATATATGGAGCACATTAGAAACAAATAAGGTGGTTGCACCAAATTAAGTTTGTCAAATAACATTTTAGATATAACCACATGAATCAACATGCTTACCAGAGAAAACTCTTAGTCCTGGATAATCATGCATGGTGTATGCACATATTCCATACAGCATAAAAGACCTCTCCATTGAGATGTGTCTTGATGCATCGTAAACCTATATCCCTTCCCATAATATCTTGAATTCGTTGATCAATGGTTGGAGGTAAACATCCATATTCTCCACTTGTCCTATACCAGAAAGTATAAGAGCCAACATAATATGTTCGTTCTTCACGGACAACCATTGAGGTATATTGTTATTGATCACAACCACTGGCCAAACAAAATAATTGGTGTTTTGGAGAGAATATGTGTTAACTCCATCCATGGCTATGCTCAATCGAAGGCTTCTTACTTCATCCTTGAATTTATTAGGCCATGTATCCTCTATATGCTTCATGTCTACTGAATCTACAAGAATCCACATAACTCCTGGCTTACTTTTGTGTGAGGCATGCCAACACTATAACATGGCTAATTCTTTGCAATGAAAAGGACTTTAAATCCTTGGGATTATAGGCATGTGCCTTATTATATTACGAGGATGGACATGTAAATTACCCTCTTTGTCCTCATATTCGTGTCTACGTAAAAGAAAATTATTCGAACAAACGTGGTATAATATGTACTCAACACCCAAAATTTTCAGCAACTACTTTGCCTCTTCGCAGCTGTCCGAGAGGACGATATTAACTGTAAGCACTTTTTCTTTGAGTAACCTGCAATTAGTGGGAAATATAAATATACATTATCACTAAGCATGCAACAAATCCCTTCTAATCATTGATTTGATGGGGACTTGATGGTTAGTTTCCTCAATAGTGTCGAGAAGCATGTGTCTGGCATACCGTACATTGATTTCAAGTTGTACCACAACATCGTTGACCCCATTTGGGTACACCTTGATCCATTCCCAAAGAGAGGGGTGGTGGAAGCAATTTTCAGGAATTCAAAAAAGGAATTGGCAATATTAGCATCATTCACTAGCTCATCTTGTTGGAATGCATTTAACAAAATTCCCTCCATGGCATGGGTATCCCGTAAGAAATCATCCATACCAACCTCTATATCAATTTTTCCATCCCCAACCCATGAACAACCAGTATTACTATAGATGTTTTGAATTAGTAACTCATGACATAGTGGGAATTAAATAGATGGTTGATTCAACCATGCTTTGTATACTTCATCTCTGAGCTATACTCGTTTAGTGGTATTCTCTCTATTTGACATTGTACTAGGTTGCAATGGTAGATGGTAGATAGGTTGATCATCATCATATTCTTGGTTGTAAAAATATTGAATATTAAATCGATGCTATTAGTAAAAATAATTGATTTATCATGTTGAAACATTATACAAAACATTTATTAGAAGCATAGAATGTTTTTCCAATAGTACACATACAATCAACCACTTTATAAAACAAATGTGGAATTAAGCAGTATATTAAAATTAATTCTATTGAAAATCAAAATATACAATTACTCAATGATCTTTTTCTTATGCCCCAAAGAGAATCGAGATGTATAAAGTCAGCCCCAAAGAGAATCGAAATGTATAAAGTCAGCCCCAATGCAAGTCATTCTTTACGAACATTTTTTAATCTACAAAAGTTATAGTTTATTAACAACTTGCCATCAGGAGACGAACTACATATTGCATGCACAACAACAAATTTGGATTCCTTATTTTTTATAAGAACTCTTTGTCATTGGATTGTTCCTCAAATGAACAATTTGCAGTGTACTTATAGCTATTTATGAATGTTCCCATGAGTGCATGGATGATCATCGATATAAAACGGGTTCTTCTTGTTAAAGTTTCCCAAAGGAAAACAATCCATGCACATATTATACATGGAAATACTATGTTTGTATTTAACAATATTCAAGTAATAAGATCAACTATAAAGAGGACAAAAAATGGCATAAGTTCTATTGGTTGTTTGAGAGGTACAAACACATGTGAAACGATAAACAACCCAAGATTTACATCTATTTTAGAATTTGTGGTCATGTAACTGTTACTACAATAGGAAAATTTGGTCCCAAGTTCAGGTACATGCAGGGAATACAACCAAGAGCCATACAAAGCATGATTGTAATTGGTTTGATATTTACTTTGCAGATGGATGGGAAGAGAGAAGTCATCGCTACCCCTTAATAATTGAACCAACCTTTGTGTCTACTTGGACATTTTTTCTCTTAGCTCATACAACTTTTTAGATCTCCTTGTGGATATGTTTTGGTTAGTATTGATATCATATATTGGATCACTGGAAATCTCAATTGACTCAAAAAAATGAGATGCATTGGCCAATTAAGGACGGAACATCGTTGATTTGGCTTCCAACTTTTCAAAGAATGAGCATATTGAAGTGTTCTGACATGTATTTTCGATTTCAACTATTGGATCATTGACTCACCTAGGGTTCACCTTCAACCCTTTTACATTTTGAACAACCACATACTACTGGGGTGCCATAAAAGATATCTAGTTCATAATGAAGTACCATTGGTCCATGATGGTTACTAGATGATGGCATATTACATTTGGTGAGGCAAAATGGCCTTCCATTTTCATCAGTGTCACGTCCCCTCTCGTCGATCCAATGCACAGAAGGGAACATGACTGCAGATATTGGGATTTTTACCAAGACTCAACCCATTTCATTGGATTCAAATGTGTGCAAATGCAAATCAATTAAACATGCACAGCGGAATAAAAACATCATCCACGCACACCTTTCATATGCATTCAGCATATCAATAATAATCATCAAATTAAAACATTGTAGAAGTAAATACACAGATATTACTTATCTTCATTGTGCAATTGTCCCAAGCAACTAGCTATGTTGCTTCATCGTTCCACCCAACCATAGGTCTCTGCCCAACCTGTATTATTTCAGCACTCAAAGACCACCCCCGAGCTGGGCATGATTTCTACAAGGGAAGGGAACACTCAAGCTCATACTCAGCCAAAGCAATGGATACCCATAACCCATACCCCAAAATACTCTTTACACACACAACAAAACACATTCATTGGGCATGGATAAACAATTACAGTCAAGGTATTTACAAACAGGGTCCATGGGTTTTTCCCCAAATCGTGGGCACATAAAAAACAGACTGTGGAGAGGGAAAACGTCTAGAGGGAAACAAATACGATTTTCCCATGGGTATTCTGGGCATTTAAATGGCTAAGACGGCCTCCATGAAACCCCAAAACAGACTCCCTTCTTCCCAGCAGCTCTACAACACAAAAAACGTCTTCCTCCCAGCTAGAAAACAAGGGAAAACCATAAAAACATGGAGGGAAAACACCCAGGTAGCTCCAAAACCGTGAGAGGAAAAATTGGTTGATGGGTAATGGCTTGGGGAGCAATTCATGGCTCTTTTCTTACCCAAGGAGAAAAACACTTTTTTCCATGAAGGGGGGCTTTCCCATACTCAAATTTGGACAGCCATATCTCTCCATTCCCAAGGCATTAACTACCTCAACCAACTCTTGGGAGAAATGAATGATTGGGTACAAAATTCAACATGGGTAGTTGAGATTCTATGGGTTCTCTCATTGACACTTGGCTTGACTTGATTGGCTCACAGGTTTGAGTATTTCCCTCCCAATTCCTTGTAAAATCATGCCCCCATTTCTTGTTGCATTGCATAGCTAGTTGTGGGTATTTTATTAAAATGCATATTTACATGATATTTGCAATTCCATTGTGCATGGCTAGCACGTAAACCATATGCATCAATAATCGATGGCGGAGCCTTGGCGTTGAGCTCTTCACCATGATTTTATAACAATATTGCATCCTTTACATTTTAATGTAATGGGGTCAAGATCGGGACATTACAATCTTCCATTTGCCTATGGTATGTTTCTCCAGATACGACCTTGCGTATTTTTGGGAGTGGTGGAATATCATGTGCATCCAAACTTGATCCGTAATCAAGATCATGCAAAAGGAAATGAACATTTGTTGAAATGCATGTGAGAAGACAACAAAAATTCAAATATAAATGAATATGCACTTATTGGTGATGGAAATGGAGAACTTGAACTTTGCACGATATGGAATGAGATGGATTTTGAAGAATTGACCATTTGGTATATTGCTCCTTTCTCTCGTACAGTTGAGTGAAGGATACAATCAATACATGTCTTCACTCTTTAAAAAATAAACTGAGAAATAGGCCATGTTTTATTTTCATATATCGTAACCAGTGTGCCCATAAAGTTATAGGCGCACCAATGTGTTGCAACAATAGATACACACCAATGTGTTATTTAAATATGTGCATCGATAAAAACATTTGCAAAAATCTCCACAAAGAACAAACCTATGCAACTATTCATTGTGGAAGTTTACTCTTTTATTTTTTATCATTGGTGCATCTAGGTCAGGAATATGCATCATTGCGATATTAACTACTCAATGCACCTCTATTTCAAAAAAAATGTGCAAAAATAAATTGCTTTTACTACAAATTAAAAGGTTGGCTTGTATAAGTATAACACACCGATGCAATATTTTTCTGCTTTGCACACCAAAATCGAGATTTAAAAAATAAATTAAAAAATGATATGCACCTTTATCATCGATTGGATGAAATATCAAAATGAAAAAGAGCAAGAATTTAATTTTAAGGCAATGAACTTATAAATAAATGAAAACCATAATACCTAAACCATTTTGGCCAAAACTTTGAGGAGTGACTTATGCAAGAGAGGTTTACCGAGAAAGAGTTTGGAGAGATATTTCATTGAAGAGAAATTTTGTAAGGGATCACCATGGACACATACATCTATACAAAGAAGACATTTCAAGTAAGTTTTACTTCAATATAATATAAAATAGGCATAAATTTTCTAAGTTCTTTGAAGAAAATAGAGAATATAAGAGTTACATTCAATGTTGTAAACTCCTATGTTCTTCTTCCTTTGGATTTATCTTCGTCACTGAAACCCCTATGGTTCTTCTTGCTTTCCTTTTGTTTTCTATTTTTTTTTTTTAATTTCACATTAAGATTTGATTTTCATCAATGTAAACTTCTTGCTTATATATATTAATATATGGGGATTTCTCTCTTGGACCAATATAATTATGTGTTTCACTTCGAAGTCGACCTATCTGGATTGTCCCCGGCCATTAGAATTGTTTTTTCAAAAACGCTTACATATTTTTCGGTGTGCATTTTACAGAAATGACACACCAACACATTTATATTTCTAAGAATCATCCATTGAATTTGTCTATAAAAAAATAAAAACCATTTACAATGCATATTATACATAGATTACACACTAGTGTGTTTTATGATATATTGCACACCGGTGAATTTTTTCTGTAATGGGCACATCGTTTGTCCAAAATAAATGTTTACCTAAAATTATTTACTTATTGTGTAAAAATCTATTTTATGATTTATATGTTTCATTATGCAAGACGTTCATTGAACAAAAATGGCCCATAAAATATCACAAACTAAAAATCACAGTGAAGGGAGTAAGAGAAACTACACATTCGACACAAATAACATGGTAACTTTTTTGTAATTTTAATATGAAAGCAATATGTTGGAATTATTTGTGTGTTTTACTAATGTGTATTGGTTTATGCCTGTCATGCAAAGAAAAAATTTAAGGAAACTCTATAAGATTGTTCCTAATCTGAGTGAAGAAGAGCAAGAAACCTTGAAGAAATTATTGCAAACTAAGGAATTATGTGGATCAACAGGTGATTAACATGAGGGTTTTTTTTTAACTTCTTATTGACAATGCTTCTCAAGAATAACTTCTATCATGTTTCAAAGTTTGTATTTCAAATTTGTTGAATGTTGTGCAGGGATGAAGAGTGAGGAAATAGAATGCTCTAAGAAGATAAAAAATAAGAAGAATGTAAACAATGATGGTTTGGTCACCAGGTCAACTAGAGTGGTGCTTGAAGTTAATGAAAAGGGGAAAAATTCTAATAGAAATTTGAGGGATATAGTGGAAAGAACGTATACACCTAGTTTTCATTTACAGTAATACAATTACTCTAAGAATCACGTTATAACTAAACTGCAACAAGTGTTTCCAAAGCAACAAGCACTGAGACTTCCAATGGAAAAAGCATACAATTTAAAAAAAAAAATTAAAGGTATTACTGGAAAACATGTTTTTCTTTAATATTTACATACTCATCCAACACATACTTTGTTTAAAAAAATCTATGTTTATTTTCATATGAATATTTTATTTTCATTGTGCTTTACATTTATCAGGAAGATTGCTAATATTCCAAAGGAAGAATGACGTGATATCCAAAATATGCCAATAGGGATGTCAAAAAAGGTGTATCATGAGATGGTCAAAGAAATTAACATAACCACATTTTTTGTCAAATTATATGCATAAAATCTGAACATTAAATCATCAACCAAGTTGTTTGTAAACTTCAAGATGCAAGCACAAGAAATGCAGGATTAAAGCCTAATATATCATATGCTAACAACTACTGGAATCCAACACTATGAAATTAGTCACTAGGTTGTGGGATGACTAATGGTATAAAGGCTTTGAGTGACAATATTTCATGATAGTTCAGATAACTTTGCGGGAGTAGCATTGTTGGCATGGGGCTAGTTCATAGAAGATTTGGTATAAACATCGACGTGGACATCGACAAGGGTAAAGAGTGATCGCGGAGCGGAGCAAAGCGATTAAAGCAGAGTTAAGAGTTAGCTAGACTTTGTGGTTAGATAGGTCCACTTGTGAAGTGGATCAATTTTGTAACGACCACTGAACCTATAAATAGAAGTCGCATTGTAAGCCTTTAGGGCATCCAATATCTATCATCTTACCTTTTGGTGTGATCTTAACAGGGATTATCTTTGGATCTCCAATCGATCTATCTTTCGCATTGACTAGCTTCTTTGTATTCAACCTAAAGTGTTGAGATGGGTGTTGGCGTTCATTTTGTCACAATTTTTTATCATCAAACACACTCTGAATGGCGTTATTTTCACTGTTTTGCTATGAAAAGTCATTCTTTCTACCATTCAGAGTATCAAATAGACCAGGTATGCATATATTCACACATCACATGAATTTGGGGTAAAAATCGTCATATTGTGATTTATTGATGTTTATTTGATGTTTCTTGGCTTGCTTGGCAAATGTATTTCATTCTACAGGTTATGGCTCTCAAATGAACCTCCATTCAGACACGTATTTACGTTGCAAACGATCAGCTGCATTCATCCCGTCGTTCAAACCCACATTCAACTGGCGAGATCACCAGTTGAGATATTCTCGGGCCGTTAGAAAGCAAACTGTCACATGGGTTTTGTTTAGAACGTGGCCCTTATGGTGCGTGAGCTGATGTTCTGGAAGATTCTTTCTCCTGCACACTCAACTCGATAGCACATCTCTCTTTGCCACGTCAAAGGAAGACCAGCGTCTCAACGACCGCGTGAAGGAAACCAATGTCGTGGAACCTAGTAGATGCTCTGTGCGCTGTCGCAAACTGTTATGGGGTCGTTCCTTGGCCATGAGCTATCGTGAGCTACTACGTAGAGCCGTTTTCTGGCATTAAGACTGCCTATTATTAGAGCAGTCGACCACTAAAGGGTCGACTTTCTCTCCTAATTGTAACTCTATATATATAGATGTCTTCGTGAGTAAGAGGAGTTAGTCTTTAGAGTCTTAGGAAGTTTTTAGTCTGCAAATAGATACAGAAACACTGTAACCCTGTTTAATTTAATATACCTCTGTTCTAGTTTTATGAAAGCCGAGTAACATGCGTGGTGATTGATTGATTAAGGCACAGCCTCTGATTGCTAAGAAGGGCCCCTCAACAACCAGTGGTCTTCCGTCTATGTATATAATTTGTCTTTGTCTTCTGTAGATAAGTTGTGTTATTTGTTTAATTTATATATTTATTTTGTATATGATATCTTTGTTTTGTAATGTATATGTTGTTTTGTTGCTTATGTAAATGATACCTTTGTTTTATGATCTGTACATTTTACTTGTTGTTCATTGTAATGATATTTCCATAATGAAATTGGTGACCGGTCACGCTTAGTACACTTAGTTTACTTAAATTTAGTTTGCTTAGTTTGCTTTTAGTCTTGTTATTTGCAACTACTTAGAGTCTAGTTAGCTTAACACCCCAAGTTTATTTATAGTTAGAATTAGTTCTGATAGGTTTCCTGTAGTTGTAGTTTAGTTCATTTCTTTTCAAGTCTCGTTTTGTCATGCATTACGAACTAATTTCCCTTCCCTAGACATATAATAGTGTAGTTTGCTTCCTGTAAATTTCGTTTCTAAATACCCTATTTATTGCTTCCCTTGCACTATAGGATCACAGGCATCAACAAGCTGATAGTTAAGATCATCCAATATTCCCCTTCCCTTAGTTTAAATTGTTTTCTTCCATCCGGACTGTCATTCGGACAGTCCTTCGGATCGTCATTCGAACCTCAATACTTTCTCCATTGTTTTTATGCTTAATTGGAATCAAGTTTCTTAGGTTTTCAAACTGTAATATCTCTTACCTTTAATTAGCATTCTTAGGTGTCATTAAGATCTTGTTTTAACATTGCATAGAGTTTTAATTAAGTTTTATCATCATTTTTAGTTTCCATCTCATCTTCTTTAACTTTGCTTTAACTGCTTTTCAAGTTATGTCTTTCATATTTAATTTCCCAACACGTTACTGTTCTAGAACTTATCAGTTTCATTCTTAGGGTAGTTCATTATATGTTCTTAAGATTTATTTTGGATTAGAATTAATAATTTCATTCTCCAAGCATCTTAGTTTTGATAGTTTATTCGTTAAGTATAGGACTAGTTTCTCATTCACACAGATAATAAAGATGTTCCTGAAATAAAGTTTGGTTCAGAAATAAATATCTTTATCAAGTTTTCCACTTGCTTCCAAATCAAATTCAGTCCAAATAAATATCTTTATTAAGTTTTCTACGTGTTTCTAGATTTCATTAGTTTTACATCATTTTGCTTATAGATAGAAGATAGATCATAATGTTTAAAGTTAATTGTAATTGGTCTCTTTGTAGTTTACATCTCTTTGCCGAGATTATGTTAGATTTACTTCCATTTTGTTTTGTTGTTACATTCGAAAGTCATTTCGACACATTTACCCCAGTTCCTATCACATTTGACGTACAAAATCAAGAAGAATGGAATTAGATACTTTAGTGTAATATTGAAGTATTGATTGAATGCATGAATAGTTGTTGAATTCACTAAGTAGTTTGTAGTTTTTGTTTTAATCCAAGTAGTTTCCATTTTTATAAAAAGTAGTTTTTTATTATTATCAGTATTTGTTTCTTTCCCATTATTTAATCATAGAGTAGAGTAGTATAACTTGATACTATTATGATCTGTTGGTCTCGCTAGGCTTAGTTAGTTCATTTGTTGTATTTCTGAAGTTTAACTCGGTTTTCCATTTTGAAAGATCTTTCGATTTTTTCTTTATCAAACATTTCTAAGGTCTGACAAGCCGAAACCTTAGGTGCCATTTCTACCTCAGCATATACTATGCCACAACTCTAAGATTACCAACCCTGGTCGATAATTAAATATTTTGGTGATTCCTTAAGATAGTAAATACACCTCAACATTTTGGTGTCGTTTCCCGGGAGTTGTAAGTAGGTAGAATTCGGTTGTAGATAGGTAGAATTCAATCATAGATAGGTAGAATTTAGTTGTAGATAGGTAAGACGAGAGGTAAGAACCTGCATATCTGTTATAACATGCATCCCTAAAACCCAGCAATAGTAGTGATGCAGTTAGAGTTCATTTCAGTTATAGTTTGTTTTCATGAATAGGTCTAGAGACTCAGAAGGTAGATTTATTAAAACTAGTCCTTCTACTAAAATCCCTACAAAAATTCCTACTAACCTATACGGGGGGCATGCCACCCCAACTACTAACTCAACAGAAAGGTATCGGAAGACACCTAAAGGGGATAATCCTATTTGGAAGGCTAAGGAAATCCTTTCTAGAAACTAATTAGGGGAAACCATAGGGACATCAGAACAGTCTGTTCATAAAGAAATTATATTAGAAGAACCTCAAGCTCATATTGAGACTGAATTAAGACAAGAGGAAACTCAAAAGGATAAAACTTCAGAACCTCCCAACCAAAAATTAGTCCAAAAACCCAAAGACACTACTTTTTCAATAGTAGGTGGTCCAAACTTAGTAGATTGTGTTGATCCTACACAAGTAGATGCTCCATTTAAGAATTCTGTGAACATAGTTATCTCACAGATTGAGACAACAACAGTAGGACCTTCAAAACCAAATTCCCACGTAGTTGGTAATTCTCCTCCTAAAAAGAAGAATGCTCTTCCTGAAACAAAACGTTGGGGCATCCCATATTCACTTAGAAAGGAACCACCTAGGTATTCTCTCTTTGGCAATCGAATATTCATGGGGGATGAAAATGAAGATCATGTCCAACAAGATGAAGAAGAAGGAGAAGTTAGAAATGAACGTGCCTTTGGGTTCCCTATCTTAGACACTGCACAAGATGTGACTATGAAAAACATCCCTCCCTCCTCACTACCGAACTTCTATGGGAAGAGTAGTGAGGATTCGGATACATTCTTATTCGAGTTTGACATTTTGTGTAGGAGTTATGATTACCTACAAGATGGCCAAAAATTAAAACTCTTTCCTGCCACATTAAAAGATTCTTCTCTTCAATGGTTTATGGGATTAGGAGAATCTAGTATCGGAACTTGGGAAGACATGAATAATGCATTTCTACGGAAATATCAGGATTACTGTAAACCTAAGGACTCTCGCAACGATATTTTTAAAATTCAACAACTTGAAGATGAGATCCTAGAAGACTATCTCGAGAGATTTAACTATGTGTTACACAAATCCAAATATAGTGATCTTCGGGAAGATACAGTAAGAACACTCTTCCTCAAGGGAATCTCGGAAGAATTCTTAGAAAACCTTAATCTCATGGCAGCAAGAGACATTTCGCATAAGTCTTTTGCACAGATTTGTGAACTATGTAGGAATTACTCTAGGAGCAGAGGGAAAAGTGGAAGACACTTTCGAGAATCTTATGCTAGGAACCTAAAAGGAAACACATTCGGTCCTGGTGGAGTTATAAGGGTATAGTTGGGAAACCTATTAGAAAATTTTAAAACAGATATCCTAGAAGCAATGGGTTCTCAACTAGACGCACTACAAGCTAAAAAGAGGCAAGATGAAGAGTGTGCAACAATGAGTGTTTTCTGTCCTAGGTGTAGAACTAAACATCCTCAACGAGAATATCCATTGAATAATGTTTTAGTTTGTCACCTTTGTACTGAAGAACATCCAACTGATATTTGTCCATCGCTGCCTGGGTTGCAAGCTGTATACAAGAGTGGAAACTTTGGTGAAACATCTAGGAGGCCTTGGAAACCTAGAGATCAACCATCGTATCAAGATTCATCACAAATTCCACCCTATTACTATCCTTATCAACCTCCTCAATAGTGGAACACTTCAGGTTGGAATAATTGGCCACCGCAGTACCCTCCTCAGAATGCTTAACAACAGCAATGGCGACATGGATGAAGATGACAAGCTTATGCTCAACCACCTCCTCCTATGCCTAACTATCCTTACCCCCCTAATATTCAGCAACTTTTGCCTGGATTTGTATCTCCTTCACTACCCCCTATCCCAAATCAACCTCACCATTTCCAGAATATGAATCCTCCAAGACCCACAATATTACTTGCACAACCGATACCGAACCCTAACAACAAGCCAACCCAAGCTCTTAACAGCATTGGGTTGTTACCTCTTCCTTCATATGCCATTTCGACCGCACCAATACATGAGATTCAACTGCGGTTTGGAAGAGTTTTGCAAGATCAGCCCAAGTCATCAGTTGTTATCCGAGAAGAGAGCAAAGAAGACATACCTAGTGAAGTTTTGAATGATGCCATTCTTGACGATGTGGTTATTCCTAAATATTCAACACACAACCATCCACATAAACAAGTAATTACAGAAGAAAAATCACCCCCATATTCGAAGCGTCTAGTAATAGAAAAACTTGTAACTTATCGAGAGTATGATATCATTAATGAATTGAAAAAATTTGTATTAAGATCCCTTTGTTACAAGCCATTAAGGATATCCCAATCTATAGTAAAGTAATAAAGGAACTCTGTATTAAAATACCATGTAGAAAACAAAAGTACCCTCCGACAATTCATGTAATAGGTGAAATGTCAGATTGCATAGCAAACCAACCTAGAATCCTCAAGTATACAAATCCAGGAAACCCTATGGTGACCATTATTATTAATAACATCGCCATAGGAAATGCACTTATTGAGCTAGGAGCTGTTATTAACCTAATGACTACCACGGTTTTAGAAACTCTACAAACTGGGGACTGGGCATTACTTTTTGATTCAAGGTACAAAAACTTCAAAAGTAAATTAGCTACTCGATGGATGGGTCCGTATGAAATTGTTACAGCTTTTGATAATGGATCTGTTAAAATTAAGACAATTGATGATTCCCAAATTTTCTTTGTTGCAAATGGACATAGACTTAGACTTTATCATCAACCGATATCTAAACAAGATTTTGTGCAGAATGCCTTCCAACAGAAGGAGATGAAGCTGGTAGAAGAGGAAGTCATTCCTCCTTCTCCTGGTCCTTGAATTATTTTGGGTTATCTTCATTTGTATATATGTATATATGTTTTTGTTTTTTAATAATAAGAGTCATTTCTAACAACTGATTGCATTTTTACAGGAAATTCATTTTTATGATCAGCTTGTGAAATTTTGTCAATTAAAACAGGAAGACTCTTTTTCCCTTTTCCTAAATTTCATATAATTTATTTTTTTTGTACATATGTTTTTGTTTTGAATAAATTTGAATCATCTAACAAGTGATTTTGCATTTTAATTACAAGAACCTTATCCTTATAATCAACTCATGCAATATTATCTAAAAAGGAAAACTTGCTCTAAAAATCTCGTAATGTATCCTAACTCCTTCTCTTTCGATTATTGTTGAAAATTGAAAATTTACAGTGAAGGTTAAGATGTTCTTTATATCATTCCAAACCACTTTCTTTTATGATTTTGTATATGGTATTTGATTTAGACATGTACATTTCTGATTTATCATTAGAACAATTGCTTAAGATCTTACACCTATGGACTACTAGTTCATCCTAGACTCGTTATTAAAACTCGTCTCTTTAAGCATCTTTAAAAGGTATCCCAAAAGAGAGTGATATTTCTATTTTATGGGGAACATTATTGATCTTTTATGAAGAAGTTGTACTAAGAGGTCAAAGAATAACTTTAGGTTATTATCTTTTGACATGATCTATGATTTAGGCCATTTTAAATAAAGTTACGTATAAAGGTCGTTCTAAAATTTTTGAATTATGTGTTTAGCAGGCTTAGCACACTCTAGTGCCAACCGGATTTCTTACAAAAATATATATATATATATGTATCATTATACAAGGTAAACCAATTGGGGTACTGAACAGGCTCGCTGGCAGCGGGGCTATGATTGCATGGTACCAAGATAAACTCGTCGAGCTACTAAACAGGCCTGCTAGCAGCAGGGCAATATCAGGTAAAAGAGGTTTGGTTAATGCATCGCTATGCACATGGCTCATAAAAACCCTGAGTATACAAACACATGTTTAGGACAAATTATTTATACTATCATTAGAGAATAGCTGTAAGTTGGACTTGGACCTTGTCATCTAATTCACACAATACCTAGGATATGACTATCCTAGAAATGGGACCCATAACTATATAAGTCTCACAAACTCTACGGTGAACCTTATCTATATTCTTTGGATGACAAGATATATTTACAATGAGTCATGGATAACTAGTTTTCCTATGGCATTTTTCACATCAATTATACTATCATTCTTCATATGGTCTTTTTAAGCATTGTTGTATTCTTTTTTTTTATGAATGTACATATCTGAATCATCTACATTTATTTGTTAATATTTCATTTTCTTACCACAATTAGCACAACACTTTTAGAAGTTATCAACAAAACTTTCAATTGAAAATATTTGGAATATTAACCAATTTTTCTTTGATGGCTTGAGGACACGCCATATTTTTGGTTTGGGGGAGGATCGGAACTGTTTTTACTTTCTAAATATTGATGAAAAGTTTATTTATCTTTAATAAAATGATAGGTCTTTTCAGGACAACGCAAAAATCAGAAGGAAGATTGTTCTGATCAATGCCAAATAAACAAGAACGCAACTAAAGTTCCAAAAAAGCAGGTTTACAACATCTCTTGTGTGCTGACAAGTCCCAGAAAAATTCTCTGCATAATCAGCAGCAGTTAGATCCATCAAAGCACATTTTTGTACAAAGGTCTGCATGAAGGGTTGAATGAAGGGTCGAATGACGATCCAAATGAGGTGACGAACGAGGCAAATGAATAGCGATCTGAATGAAGTGACGAATGAAACCATAGCTTGTAATGATATTAATAAGTGTGCTAAGATATTTAAAATTTTGATTTTTGCTGATATATCTAATCTACTAATCATGTCAAGGATTGAATTAAATGCCATCTTTGCATTCTCAATTCATCTTATCAAATGAATTGATCGACCATCCTATGGCTATAATACGAATTTTAATCCTCCATTAAGTGTATCGTGTGATCTATCATTGTTAATTTTTCGATAATCTCATTCCATTATCATTCAGGATCATACTAGGAGAATAACATGTACATCATATCAATCATAAACACAATAACAAGCACACAAGAGACATAGAGTTTCCTCGGGGAAAACCAAGAAGATGAAAAACTCTGCAACTTCCTTAGAGATATAATAATCCACAATACAAGATCACAATGATCAAACCCAAAGAGATGTCTCTAGCAGATACTACTCCTCCTCCACTTGTGCGCAACTCTCTCTCTCAACTATGCGAGTTTGAGAAGTGAGTGAATGAATAGAATGAGCCACACTCACTCTCTATTTATACACTGACTTGACCTGCCAATAAACTAACTAAGCCGACTTCCTAAAGAAGTCTAATAACCCAACCACATGACCTAACGAGGGCCGACCCCACACTGGTGGTCTAATAACCTATCAATACAAATGATGAAACTTACAATGCAACTTGTGACACTTGCAAATACAAATGACGACACTTCCAATCAGAGGAATAATACATCTCTATTGGATATACAATAAAGTACAAATGTAATATACAAGTGAATATCTTTTGAAGTTACAAATTGTTGGTTGTAGATCACCTTCTTGAGGTTTCCAGTGTAGACCCAGGTACTTCGCGGTTCAAGGAACCAACAAAACCCCAATTCACCAGCCCTTTCGGTAACAAGTTGTGCGCAGCCTGAGGTCTCACCTGAGGCGAAGCTGAGAGGGTGGTTGCAGAATCAAGTTTCCATAACCAGGAGATGCGATGGGGGGAAAGCTAATAAGCAGTGCAACGCCTTGCGGGTTGCGCGGATAGATAACTGCACGAACCTTTTGTTCCGCGTCGGATACTGCAGCGCACAACTTCGCTTGCGCACTTGCACCTCTAATGACTGTGCGATACAGGATACCTTTGGGATACTTCAACGCGCAACTTCGCTTGTACCTCCAATGACTGTGCGATACAGGATACCTTTGTGTTACGGCAGTGAGCTATCAAGAGCTTACCTCGCAGCAACCTTCAATGACTCGGTGCATCAACCAGACTACGCGTCCTTGCCAGGATGTTCAATTCTAACCATTCTACTTAACGTCCTTTATCTCTTTATTCCGTTCAAGTTCTTATCATTAAAGTGTGGATGGTTTAGTAACATACGTTACTGCGTGCTCCAACGCTGCGCTTAAACTCAATGTTCACTACTTGACCAATAGATAGATTCATACATTCCAATCGACAGATTCATACATGTTAAATACTTAACATTCCTCTGCGCATACATTACTTAACATATTATTCCCATTCTCTGCGGCGAATACATATAAAAGAAATCACATAACAAAAGTTTCCAACATTAAACATTCATACCAAGCAATTAAACAATTATAAACACACATTGGTCACACAGCACAGAATTTAAAGTGGTTCACCCCCCGGATGGAGGCTACATCCATAAGAACGGTTGTTAATATTGCTCTTAATGGGAAGGGTACAACCGTTCTTAGTCTGCGCACTCAGCTGTAGACTCTCTTCTCTCTCTCAGATAGGTCTCTGCGCACTCAGCTGTAGAGCCTTTACAATGGCTTTTCTAAGCTTAAGATTCCACAATAATCAATACTTAACAAAATGAAAAGTGTCACCCACCAACCCTTTCCCATGCAATATTGTGCCTTATTTATAGATCATGCCCATAGGTCATGTATTTACAATCATTAGGCCGAAACCCTAAGGTTTCCAAAACTGGCGTGGCTAACTGCCACCCTAGCTGTCGCCATCGACAGCCTACTCCGCCTGCTCGAGCTGGGTCACCCGTGGCTCACATGCTCTTCTGATAGCCGCAGTCCTCCAAACGGTTACAACTGCATCATGGCATGTCCCTTTCCACTCCTTCGCCTGCCTATCTCCATCGGCGTCATGGCCTAGCTTCTCAACTGCTTGCCGACACATGTTCGAACAGGTTGCTTTCATCTGTCATCCACCTGTTTCTTACCCAAACTAGGTGATATCCTTGTCTGACCTTTACCCATGTTCTACCCAAAAATAGCTTATGCACTACCATGCGCATCGTCCTATTGCGCGATCGTTCCTTAATTATTTCCATCGCGCAACACGCTCAAAAAATTTTGTTTCCTACCCTCGCGCGCAATGCTCTTTCACCAAAATTGTTTTCGCTTCCTGCCGCAGCGCACAATGCGCAATTATCAAAATTGTCTTTTCTTCCTGCTGCAGCGCGCTACGCACACTTTTCCATACTTATATATTTTTCCAACCTACTTGGGCCCAGCCTAACAGGCCTCTGACACTCCCCTGTGGCTCGTCCCGAACCACTTCCACCTGCGGACCCTGGTGCCGCATCTTTCATCGTCCCAAGCTTTACTGTGAAGCTTTGCAAAGTTTCTTCTAACTCCGCAACTATGTTCTTGGCTTTCTGTTCGAACCCTTGAAGCGTCTCCAAAGTAGCCTACAAGACCTTCTCTCGAGCCACTTGTTCCTGCATAATGCCTTCTGTAGTCTCAAGTTCTACGAACTTCGCATCGAATTGATGCATTAATTCGAGGCCTTCTTGCTCAATAGGATGCAACCGGTCCGATGCGGCAGCCTCTTTCTCCCATAGTGTTTCCATCTCTTTCTGCAGGTCCTTGACCTCATTAAATCTCTGCACTTTCTCTCTCGCCGGCGCATTCCTCATCTGTATACTTGCAGCACCTACCTACTGTTGCTTCTGTTCTACTTCTTCCCTTCCCTGCTATAGCGCAGGATCCTCGTTCAACCCGGTTACTGCTGTAGTTATGCGCTCAAGTAAGTCTTGGCATTTCATCACTTTCGACGAAATGCCATCCATGGTTACTTTGACGTCCTCAGCTGGAGCTGGGAACTAATCTGACGGAATGACAGGGTGTCGAGCCTCCAGCTCTGCGATTTTGCCTTTATACGCGGTTTCCATTTCCATTTTCTCAGCAGTAAGGGACTCTACCTTGGCCCCAATTTTTTTTATTGTGTCCTCTATGTCATCTTCTTCTTCGCATTCTTCTATTTGTGCACACACAGCTGAAATGGTTTCCTTTAGCTTCTGGCCATTTTCCTTAGCTGCGCTCAATTCTTGCTTGGTGTTATTTGATTCCTGCCTTAACTAATTGATGTCTTCAATTAGCTGTGCACACTTATCATATGAGGTGAGGCCTCTCTCGTGAATTTCTTCCGCAACTCTGATGTGCAACTCGTTCAGGTCCTCCAGGGGCAAGGCCCCAATGTTCAGGTCGAGGCGCCCAGTCTTTAGTGCCTCCTTAACCGTTTCATTTGGGTAAATCAGGTAGCTAGGTTCAAGGTTCAAGACACGCAGATACTTACTTCCAGTAACAGGTGGTCTTCTTTGCGCGCTTGGCTCTGTTGACTTCCCGTTAATACTTGAACCTGATTGCCCTAATCCCATATGGGCTACCAATGTCTTGACCTTCTCCAGAGCTTGGATTATGGTCAACTGCAGTTGTTCTTGCTTGGCTTCTTTCTCAGCACGAGTCTCTTCCCATGCTTCCTGCACTTTGGTTGCAATGGTCTCGCAATCATCGGGATGTAGTTGCGGCCCGAGCTCGGGTTTTTCAGCCTTTCTTTTTGTGCATCATCCCTGTGCTTGCGAGGGGCCTTCAGTGGACTTTCTCTTTGCTGCCGATGAAATGGAATGTTGACTCTGCGCATCATCCTTTTCTTCCACCATGGGAGTTCTAGCTGGTAGTCCGCCCTTCTTTCCCTTCTTTGTTGTTGTTTCTTCTTTGTCTTCCTGATTTGATCTACGTAGATTTTTAGCGAGATTGGTAAGCACGCGTCACTCCTTTCCTTTTCCAATGGCGCTGAACTTTCAACTAGTTATGTGTGGGAATGTAGATCTCAGTCTTCTCTTTCCTGTACGGGCTGGGGTGCAGCTTCAATACTCTGGTTCCTGCAAAGTTAACAAAGTCATCAAACTCTACGTAAATGTAGAGAGCTATAACGTGAAAGAGAGAAGAAAGGTCATGTCGATGGTGTTGATTGAGATCTTCAATTACTGTCATGGCGTTGAGGTCTTGAGTGTGAATGTAGTAAGTATCGTCACTCAAGGCTATGTTGAGTACATCCAAAACTGTCGTTTCATCCCCTTGAACGCCAAGCTCAAGAAAATTGATTGTACCAGTGAGGAACTGATTTATTAATATTACTTCCCTTCTCAGCAGAAGGAGTTCCTCTGGACTGAAGGTCTCTTCATCGTAGATTGCTTCTATGCGACCTATTTGTGTGGATCTCATCTTGATCGTGAATCTCTCTCCACAAGTATATGTTCAACCACTATACGTGTTAGATTTTAAGCATTAATTCAATATGCTATAGGATCTTTACTGAGAGAATAACATGTACAGTATATCAATGCATAACAATCATATCAAGCATGTCAAGCATCACAAGAATCAAAAGCATGAGACAATAGACACACAAAGTTTCCGTGGGGAAAACCCTAAGGTGAAAAACCCCACAACTTCCTCAGAGATAGATAGAGCAATGGTTCAACCAAAGTACAATAGATAGTCTCCTACTAGGCAACTGATCCTCCTCCTTCAATGTGCGCCACTTTCCGAGTGAGAGAAGAGTGAGTTCTGAGATGATCAAAATAGAGAATCTCAATCTCTATTTATACTTGTCCTGACCTGCCTAAATACTTATGGGGCCGACTTGTCTAACTCATCCTAATAACCCCAGTTACATATATTCTGGGCCGACACCCACATCAGGTAGTCTAATAATCCATCGGCAAGTTAATCCACTTGCGACACTTGTCAATACAAATGACGACACTTCCTTATAGAGGAATGACACATCTCTATAAGGGTACAATAAATATATATATGAAATACATTCCGAAGTTACATATACATCAACACTCCCTCTTAACTAGGAAGGTATTTCTCGACACATATCATCGGGCACAAGTCTTCTTCTCTGGATCATCGTCATCGAATCATCATCATCGTCACAGCTGCTGCTATCTCATCCAATCTCTGAATCTACTCGTCATAGGAAGTTCTACAGAGCCAGCCCTTTTTCATACTAGATGTAGGCCCACCACCTGTAGGTCTTCATCATCACTGGTCATACTGTGGAATCCTCATGACTCATCACGTGCGTCTGCAAAACCTCGCAAGAGCATCCCAAGCCTTTTACAAGCACACAGCTCAACCTCTCGAATCTCCTAGGATATTTTACATGCCACTGCACAACCTATCCACGACCACAGAGTATCCACCTGATACTCAACATACATCTACCTGATGTATCTCATCACATGATCATCATCTGCGAGCAAGCCATCAAGTAGGTACACCTCAAGACTGATTACACTGCTTCTGCAAAACCTGCAAGATCTCTTAAGACTGATTACACTGCCTCGGCAGAACCTGCAAGAGCGTCTCAGAACTGATTATATGCCTCTGTAAAACCTATGTACCAAACCGTCACATCAATGTCTTCAGATCACCACGTAGTCCACGGAGCACAACCCAGATGCACACACACAGCACTTACACTCACCAGCATGGGAGGACCAACCTACTACCATCTGGGAAAGGCTCACAACAGTTACATCAACGACCATGGGAGGACCAACCTACCACCATGTCGGAATGACACAACACTTACATCAACGACCATGAGAGGACCAACCTACTATCATGTCAGAATGGCTCCAGCACTTATATCTCACCATGGGAGGACCAACCTACCACCATGTGAGAATAGCCCAGCCCTTACATCTCACCATAGGAGGACCAACCTACCACTATGTGAGAATGGCTTAGCCCTTACATCTTACCATGGGAGGACCAACCTACCACCATGTAAGAATGGCTCGACCCTTACATCCTGTCATGGGAGGACCAACCTACCACCATGCAAGAATGGCCCGGCCCTTACATCTTACCATGGGAGGACCAACCTATCACCATGCAAGAATGGCCCAGTATGCATCTGTGTCTCCGGACTCATCACCTCCCTCTGGAAGGCATCTCTATCTAAAGTACACCAAGTCTCCCTCTAAAGTATTCAAACTTTACTCTAGCAAGCGGCTTGGTCAACACATCGGTTATCTGCTCGTCTGTCGCAACATACAGGAGCTTCACAGCTCCTCTCTGCACCATATCCCTGATATAGTGGAACTTGATCTCAATGTGCTTCGACCTGTCATGGAACACTGGGTTCTCTGACAACTTCACACAACTCTGGTTGTCGCAATATATACAGGTAGCACTCAACTGGAGATCAAACAAATCAGACAATAGCTTCCTAAGCCATACTGCCTCACAACTAGCTGAACAAGTTGCGACATACTCTGCTTCAGCTGTACTCAGTGCCACACAGGACTGCTTCCTGCTAAACCAAGAGATCACACCCGATCCCATACTGAAGCAGTACCCCGAAGTGCTCTTCCGATCAATGGCACTGCCTGCCCAATCCGAATCAACATAACCCTCCGGGTTAAACTTTTGATTCGCCTCATACTTGAGCCCATAATCCACTGTACCCTTCAGGTACCTCAGAACATGCTTTGCAGCTATCAGGTGAACATGTCTCGGATCTGTCAGATACTGGTTCAAGGTGTTCACCGCAAAGCAAATGCCTGGCCTCGTATTCGTCAGGTACATCAAGGACCCAATCATCTGATGATACATTGTAGCATCAACCGGCTCAAAAGAAGCATCACACATAAGCTTCAGGTTCGATGCCATAGGTGTGGCCATGGACTTGCAGTCCATCATCCCAAAACTCTTTAGGATCTTTACTGCATACTTCCCTTGTCCAAGGAATATTCCATCTGCACTTTGCCACACCTCCATACCAAGAAAGTAGTGCATCATACCCAAGTCCTTCATCTCGAACTCGGCAGCCAGCTTCCTCTTCGTGTCGGCAATCAGTTTATCCTCACATGTCAGAAACAGGTCATCCACATACAATAGTAGAATCACTGGATTGCCCTCCTCAACCTTGTAGTAAAGGTTGGAATCTGCTTTACTCTTAGTAAAGCCCAAACTAGATAGGAAGCCATCTATCCTACCATACCAGGTCCCGAGTGCCTATTTCAAACCATACAGGGCTTTCTTCAGTTTGCACACATGTGTTCCTCTATCATGTGTCTCAAACCCGAGTGGCTGCTCCACATACACTTCCTCTTCAACTACACCATTCAAGAAGGTTGTCTTGACATCCATCTGGTGTACCTTCCATTTCATCACTGCAGCCAGAGCAAGTACTGATCTAATGGAAGTGTATCTGGCTACAGGAGCGAAAGTCTCTTCATAATCAATTCCTTCTTTCTAGGAGAAGCCACGAGCTAGAAACCTAGCTTTGTATTTCTTGATGCTAGCATCTGCAGCATGCTTGACCTTATAGATCCATTTGGAAGTCACCACATACTTCCCATCTGGTCTTGGGACCACATCCCAAACATCATTCTTCATAATAGATTGGTATTCTTCGATCATAGCATCCTTCCATTCTTTCTTTTTTGCAGCTTCTTCATAACTGAAAGGTTCTTTATCCATGATGTCACAGAGTAAAGCAACATAACTAGTATGTGACCTTGTCCTTTTCCTTTCTCTGTGTTATTCTTCTGGAATGCCAAATCTCTCTGCATCTTGGATGAGCTCTCTAGCCCATGTAGGTTTCCTCTTGTGAGGATTCTTCTCACGAGGTGGATCCACAGGTTCTTGTGGATCTTCCATTTCTCGATCTTCTTCAGGAACTGCTTCATTCATTGTGGTGTCTTGAGTTCTGGATATTCTGGGTTCTTCATTGTCTTCAACAGGTGTCTTTCTCGATTTGTGGTAAGCTGAACTTTCATCAAATGTTACATCTATGCTGATGTCAATCTTCTTGAATCCAAGGAAGTAGATTCTGTAAACCTTCGAGCTTTCACTGTAACCCACGAATATACCCTTCTTTCCTGAAGGATCCAACTTTGACCTTTTCTCTTTTGGGATGTGAGTGTATACTGGACAGCCAAATATTCTGAGATGGCTCACTTCTAATTTCTTATCGATAAACACTTCTTCTGGTGTTTTGTTGTCAAGCATCTTATGGGGTGTTTTTTTCTGCACATATACAGCTGTCCTTGCTGCTTCAGCCCATAAGTGCATGGTTAAGTCTTGGTCATGAAGCAATGCCCTTGCTGCTTCCATGATTGTTCTATTCTTCCTTTCGGCAACCTCATTCTGCTGTGGATTGTAAGGAGTAGTCAACTCCCTCTTAATCCCTGAATCACTGCATAACTTCTTGAAGTCTCCTGAAATAAATTCTCTGCCATTGTCAGATCTGAAGATCTTGATCTTCAAGTCAGTTTGGTTTTCTATCAAGGCTTTGAATTCCTTGAAATTGTTAAACACTTCATCTTTGTTTTTCAAGAAGTAGATCCAAGTCTTCCTAGAGAAATCATCAATAAAGGAGACATAGTATACATACCCACTCAGAGAACTGGATGACATGGGACCGCATACATCAGAGTGGATAATCTCCAAGATTCCTTTTTCCTTGCTTTCACTGCTTAAAAATGTCTTCATTGTATTCTTACCCTTTGCACAACCTTTGCAAATTCCTTCATGCTTTGTCTGGATTTCAGGAAGACCTTCTACCGCTTTTCTTGTAATTGGTAATGCTCAATAATGCATGTGTGCAAGCCTTATGTGCCAAAGTTCACTTGGCTCTACTGAATCATGGACCATGGCTTGTTCTGGATGGCTCTTCAATTTGTATAATCCTCCCTCTTGCTCTCCAATCACAACTGCATCATCTATAGTCTTACCCTTAGGCCACATTAGGACTTGGCCATCTATAAATGCAACCCTCATGCCTTTTGCATCCAATGCAGATATTGAGAGTAGATTCTTCTTGAGACCTGGAACAAAGAGCACATCTTTCATCTTCATAGACTTTCCAAAGTCTATTTTATAGGAGGCTTCACCACTCCCTTTTATGGGATACTGGTAGTCATCTCCAAGCTTCACCTTGTGGGGTGAATCATGTTCAGATAGATTTACAAAGGATTCTTTGAATCTTGTCATATGTTTGGAAGCCCCACTATCTATGAGCCAATCATTACTTCCATGAGTAATGGTTCCGGTGAGAGCAGAAATCAAAACATATTCTTCATCACTTGAAGAATCTTCACTATCTTCTCTAGCCCTCTTCTTGGGAGGTTCATCATCCTCTACAGCATGAGCATGATGTCTTCTTTTGAAGTTCTTCTTCTTGTGAGAGCCCTCTTTCTTATTCTTAGGACAATCTCTGGCATAGTGTCCCTTATCATCACATGTATAGCAACGGACATGGGACATGTCCCTTCGATGTTTGGGACTACCTATTTGATTCTGATGTTTTCCTTTCTTGCCATGATGGTGAGATTTCTTGTCACCATGCCTTTTGGAGTGAGCTGTGAGTGCTTGGTCTTCACTCCCCATCTTCTCTTCTCTAGCTACAATTCGAGCTTCTTCCTGTGAGCATTCTTCCCATAGTCTACTGAAAGAGATAAGTTTCTTTCTAGCACAAATTCATTGGATGAAGGAATCCCATGACCTAGGGAGGCCATTAAGAGTGGTCATCACCACTTCTCCATTTTCTATGTCTTCACCCACAGCTTCAAGTTGTTATTTTATCTCGGAGACCCTTGAGAAATATGACTGCATAGTCTCTGCATTATGGATCTTGATATTCTTCAATTGATTCCTCAGGGTCATCTTCTGATTTATGTTCTTGCCTTCAAATAATTTGGTCAAGGAGTCAAACATCTCTTTTGGTGTCTTTAGGGATGACACATGAGGGATGAGATGATCTTTAATAGAATCACCAATGATCCTCTTTGCCTTAACCAAATTCCTCTTGTGAAGAGCCTTAGCCTCTTCTCCCTCTGGGACAGGGACCTCTTCACTTATATAATTATCCAACTCATTTTCTTCAAGGATTAACCCAATTCTGTACTTCCATGCTCGGAAGTTATCAGCAGCTTCAAGCTTATCCTCAAGCTTGGTGTGGTGAGACATCTTAAAGAGTACTTCAAATGGAATTAGAAAAGATTTAGGTCTTGCCACTTGATTGTTGAAAACTGGATCTGGTGCCGAATTAGGGTTTGAGTTTCCCGGAGATCTACACAACCAAAAATCTTGATCCAAAGCTCTAAACTTTGTTTTCCAAGGAGCTTCTAGCTGTGTCTTTAGATTTCAGAAATTCTTATTTTTGAGGAAACCCTAATTTTTAGGGCCAAAACTGAAAGTGCTCAGAATTGAATTCTGATTGGACAGATAGATTCACCTTGCTGAGGAGAGTCAATCCATCATATTTCTTTTCCAAAATCTGTGGAGAGAAACCCAAAAACAAGAAGCCCTAGCTTCCGCAACTGCACAGTGTCTTCTTCTCAGGTTAGCTCTGATACCATGTTAGATTTTAAGCATTAATTCAATATGCTATACGATCTTTACTGAGAGAATAACATGTACAGTATATCAATGCATAACAATCATATCAAGCATGTCAAGCATCACAAGAATCAAAAGCATGAGACAATAGACACATAAAGTTTCCGTGGGGAAAACCCTAAGGTGAAAAACCCCACAACTTCCTCAGAGATAGATAGAGCAATGGTTCAACCAAAGTACAATAGATAGTCTCCTACTAGGCAATTGATCCTCCTCCTTCAATGTGCGCCAATTTCTGAGTGAGAGAAGAGTGAGTTCTGAGATGATCAAAATAGAGAACCCAATCTCTATTTATACTTGTCCTGACCTGCCTAAATACTTATGGGGCCGACTTGTCTAACTCAGCCTAATAACCCCAGTTACATATATTCCAGGCCAACACCCACATCAGGTAGTCTAATAATCCATCGGCAAGTTAATCCACTTGCGACACTTGTCAATACAAATGACGACACTTCCTTATAGAGGAATGACACATCTCTATAAGGGTACAATAAATATATATAGAAAATACATTCCGAAGTTACATATACATCAACAGTACGTCGGTGAGACGTGGATGTCTTTTCTCTTTCTTCACAAAATCTCTTTCAATCTTGTCACACCAATCCCAGATCTCTTTCTTTTCAGGGTTCCAATTGTCTGATCCTTCCGCGGGAACTGGTATTCTTCTTCACACATTACTTTCCAACACTCTATTGCATCACTGGTCTTAGCCGAGCGACGGAACCATTTGTTGTATTAATTACATTCACAGCCAACGGACTAGCGGCAATGGAACCATTTTTTGGGTGTAGATCATCTTCTTGAAGTTTCCAGTGTAGACCTAGGTACTTCGCGGTTCAAGGAACCAACAAAACCCCAATTCACCGACCCTTTCGGCAATAGGCTGCGCGCAGCCTGAGGTCTCACCCGAGGCGAAGTTGAAGGGGTGGTTGCGGAATCAAGTTTCCACAACTGGGTGATGCGATGGGGGGGAATCTAATAAGTAGCGCAACGCCTTGCGAGTTGCGCGGATATATAACTGCGCGAACCTTCTTTTCCGCGTCGGATACTTCAGTGCGCAACTTCGCTTGCGCACTTGCGCCTCTAATGACTGTGTGATACAGGATACCTTTGGGATACTTCAACGTGCAACTTCTCTTGCACCTCTAATTACTGTGCGATACAGGATACCTTTGCGTTACAACAGTAAGCTATCAAGAGCTTACCTCGCAGCAACCTTCAATGACTCGGCGCATCAACCAGACTGCGCGTCCTTTCCAGGATGTTCAATTCTAACCATTCTACTTAATGTCCTTTATCCCTTTATTCCGTTCAAGTTCTTATCATTAAAGTGTGGATGGTTTAGTAACATACGTTACTGCATGCTCCAACGCTGCGCTTAAACTCAGTGTTCACTACTTGACCAATAGATAGATTCATACATTGCAATCGACAGATTCATACATTCTAAATACTTAACATTCCTCTACGCATGCATTACTTAACATATTATTCCCATTCTCTGCGGCGAATACATATAGAAGCAATCACATAACAGAAGTTTCCAACACTAAACATTCATACCAAGCAATTAAACAATCATAAACACACATTGGTCACACAGCACATAATTTAACGTGGTTCACCCCCCGGATGGAGGCTACGTCCACAAGAACGGTTGTTGATATTGCTCTTAATGGGAAGGGTACAACCGTTCTTAGTCTGCGCACTCAGCTGCAGACTCTCTTCTCTCTCTCAGATAGGTCACTGCGCACTCAGCTGCAGACTCTCTTCTCTCTCTCAGATAGGTCGCTGCGCACTCAGCTGCAGAGCCTTTACAATGGATTTTCTAAGCTTAAGATTCTACAATAATCAATACTTAACAAAATGAAAAGTGTCACCCACCAACCCTTTCCCATACAATATTGTGCCTTATGTATAGATCATGCCCGTAGGTCATGTCTTTACAATCATTAGGCTGAAACCCTAAGGTTTCCAAAACTGACGTGGCTAACTTCCACCCTAGCTGTCGTCGTCGACAGCCTGCTCCGCCTGCTCCAGTTGGGCCACTCGTGGCTCACACGCTCTTCTGGCATCCACAGTCCTCCAAACGGTTACAACTGCATCATGGCCTATCCCTTTCCACTCCTTCGCCTGCCTATCGCCATCGGCGTCGTGGCCTAGCTTCTCAACTGCTTTCCGCCACACGTTCGAACAGGTCGCTTTCATCTGTCATCCACCTGTTTCTTAACCAAACTAGGTGATATCCTCGTCTAACCTTTACCCATGTTCTGCCCAAAAATAGCTTATGTGCTACCATGCGCATCATCCTACTGCGCGACTGTGCCTTAGTTATTGCCATCGTGCGACACGCGCAAAACCTCAAAATTGTTCGTCGCCTGCCGCTCATGCAATGCGCTTTCACCAAAACTGTTTTCTCTTCCTGCCGCAGCGCGCAATGCACAATTATCAAAATCGTCTTTTCTTCTTGCTGCACCGCGCTACGCGCGCTTTTCCATACTTATATATTTTTCCAACCCACTTGGGCCCAGCCCAACACAAATACATCAACACTCCCTCTTAACTAGGAAGGTATTCTTTCGACACAGGTCATCAATACATATTGGTGCAAGTCTTCAATTCTGGAGCTGGATCACGGAGCATCATCATCATCACTGCTGTTGTTCTCAACATTTTGATCACTGGGCTATCTCATAATTCTTCTCGTTATAGGAACTTTTATAGAGCCAGCCCTTTTCATGCTGGATGTAGGCCTAGCCTCCTGTAGGTCTTCATTATCTCTGGCCATACTGTGGAATCCTCGGGACTAATTACGTGCGTCACAAAACCTCGAAAGAGCATCCCAAGACTGATTACGAGCTTACTGCTCAACCTATCGGATCTCCCAGGGCAATATTATATGTAACCACCACAAAAACCTCGAAAGAGTATCCCAAGACTGATTACGAGCACACAACTCAACCTATCGAATCTCCCAGGGCAATATTACATGTGGTCATGGAAAAACCTCGAAAGAGCATCCCAAGACTGATTACGAGCACACAACTCAACCTATCGGATCTCCCAGGGAAATATTATATGCCACAGGACAAAACCTTGAAAGAGCATCCCAAGATTGATTACAAGCTTACTTCTCAACCTATCGGATCTCCCAGGGCAATATTATATGTCCTCCCAAAGCAAAACCTCTAAAGAGCATTTGCCAGATCTCCCAGGGAACTATTACATGCCATAGGAAAAACCTCGCAAGAGTATCTGCAAATCTCCCATGGAAAGATTATATGCTTATCGCACAACCTCTCCACGGCCACAAAGTATCATCCTGATACTCATGATCATACTGATCATCATCATACCGTACATCGTCCTGATGCACATCATGACATGATCATCCTGATCATCGTCATAACATCATCCCGATGCATATCGCATGATCATCCTGATCATCGTCATAGCATCGTCCTGATGCATATCATCTGGAGCATCGTCCTGATACTCATCATCACCATATAATCAACTTGATCATACAAAGCATCCACCTGATGCATATCATCACACATGATCATCATACATAGCATTAATTAAAGCATCGACCTGATGCTCATCATACAACGCTTACATCCACAACCATGGGAAAGATCCTCCTACCACCATGCTTGGAATGGCTCCTACAAATGTGTCCCATCACTTCTTCCTCAAAGTATGAAGAACACCAAGCCTCTCTCTGAAGTACTCAAACTTCACTCTGGCTAGTGGTTTCGTCAACACATCTGCAACCTGCTCATTCATCGCAACATATAGGAGCTTCACTGCTCCTCTCTGCACCATATCCCTGATATAGTGATATTTGATCTCAATGTGCTTCGACCTATCATGGAACACAGGGTTTTCATACAACTTCACACAACTTTGGTTGTCATAGAATATACAGGTAGCATCCAACGAGAGATCAAATAACTCATATAATAGCTTCCTCAGCCATACTGCCTTACAACTAGCCGAACAAGCTGCAACATACTATGCTTCGGCTGTACTCAGTGCTACGAGGGACGGCTTCCTACTAAACCAAGAGATCACACCTGATCCCATACTGAAGCAGCACCCCAAAGTGCTCTTCCTATCTGCAGCACTGCCTACCCAATCTGAATCAACATAACACTCCAGGTTAAATTTTTTATTCGCATCATACTTGAGCCTATAATCAATCATACCCTCCAGGTACCTCAGAATATGATTTACAGCAACCAGGTGAATACCTCTCGGATCCGTCAGGAACTGGCTCAATGTGTTCACCGCAAAGCAAATATTTGGTCTCGTGTTCGTCAGGTACATCAAGGACCCAATCATCTGACAATACACCGTGACATCAACCGGTTCAGATGAAGCATCACACATAAACTTCAGGTTCGATACCATAGGTGTGGCCATGGCCTTGCAATCCATCATCCTGAACCGCTTCAGGATCTCTACTGCATACTTCCCTTGTCCAAGGAAGATTCCATCTGCACTCTACCACACCTCCATGCCTAGAAAGTAGTGCATCATCCCCAAGTCCTTCATCTCGAACTCGGCAGCAAGCTTCCTCTTCGTATCGGCAATCACCCTATCCTCACCTGTAACAAACAGGTCATCCACATACAATAGTAGTATCACTAGATTGCCTTCTTCAACCTTGTAGTAAAGGCTGGAATCCGCTTTTTTCTTGGTAAAGCTCAAACTGGATAGAAAGTTGTATATCCTACCATACCAAGTCGTAGGAGCTTGCTTCAAGCCATACAAGGATTTCTTCAACTTGCACACATATGATTCCCTGTCATGTGTCTCAAAAACCAAGTGGTTTCTCCACATACACTTCCTCTTCGACTACACCATTCAAGAAAGTTGTCTTGACATCCATCTGATGTATCTTCCACTTCATCACTATAGCCAGAGCAAGTATTGTTCTGATGGGAGTGTGTCTGGCTACAGGAGCAAAAGTCTCTTCATAATCTATCCCCTCTTTCTAGGAGAAGCCACAGGCTACAAATCTTGCCTTGTATTTCTCTATGCTACCATCTCCAGCATGCTTGATCTTATAGATCCACTTGGAAGTCACAACAGACTTCCCTTATGGTCTTGGGACCACATCCAAAACATCATTCTTCATGATCAACTAGTATTCCTCGATCATGGAATTCTTCCATTACTGCATCCCAGATCCTGGGAACTTCAGATTCTTCAATATATAGTTTTCTTGAACTTCGTTGCTGGAACAAATGTTGTCGTCCTTCTTTTGTAGGTGATTGTACACGATCTTTCCTACAAGTCAAATTCAATTGCATGATTAGAAACTTCTCATAGTTTACAGAACAAAGTCTTACACATAAAAGCATATGCCATACAGTTATGCAATTATCTTAGCCAATGCTTCAATACAACATTCATCCATATCCCGTATTCATGCGGTAACTTTCTAGATGACTTCCATCTCTACCATAACATTGTTAAGAGTTTGCACTACTCCCAACATGTCAGCAAAGAGGTTTCATTCTAGATAAGTAGCAATGGAATGTTGTACAGTGCCATATGCCACTTACCCATCACATGCATATTAGTAGTATACTGTTCATTAATGCAATTATTCTAATATGCATAATACACAACCTAAGTCTATGAACATAAGTATATACATTATTGAACAATATAATTTAAACAATCAGATATACAGGAAATGACAATTCAAATACTTATCTTTGTTTGTTTGTTGGGTGAACTCCCTCTCAATCTTTGCTTCCTTTCTGCAACGTCATTCTGTTGTGGATTGTGAGGTCAACTCCCTCTTAATCCTTGAATCACTGCATAACTTCTTGAAGTCTTCGAAAGTGAATTCTCCACCATTGTCGGATCTAAAAGTATTGATCTTCTTTTCAATGTGGCTTTCTATCAAGGCTTTGAATTCCTTGAATTTGGTGAATACTTCATCTTTGTTCTTCAAGAAACAAATCCAAGTCTTCCTAGAGAAATCATTAATGAAAGAAACATAATATACATACCCACTTAGAGAACTGGATGACATCGGAGGGGATAAATTCCAAGATTCCTTATGCCTTGCTTTCACTGCTTGCAAATGCCTTCTTTGTGTTGTTTCCTTTTGCACATCCTTTGCAAACACCTTCATGCTTTGACTGGATTTCAGGAAGACCTTCTATTGCTTTTCTTGCAATTGGTAGTGCTCTATAGTGCACATGTGCAATCCTTCTGTGCCAAAGTTCACTTGGCTCCATGGATTCATGTACCATGGCATGTTCAGGTTGTCCCTTCAATTTGTACAATCCTCCCTCTTGCTCTCCAATCACTACTGCATCATCTATGGTCTTACCTTTAGACCACATAAGTAGTTGGCCATCCACAAATGCAACTCTCATCCCCTTTGCATCCAAATATGTTATGGAAAGGAGGTTCTTCTTGAGTCCAGGTACATATAGAACATCTTGCATCTTCAAAGACTTCCCAAAGTCTAACTTGTAGGAGGCTTCACCACTTCCTTTTATGGGGTATTGATAGTCATCCCCAAGTTTCACCTTATGAGGTGACTCATGCTCAAATAGATCTATAAGAGATTCTTTGAATCCCATCATATGTTTAGAAGCCCCACTATCAATAAAACAATCATCACATCCATGAGAGATAGTACCTGTGACAGCAGAGATTAGAACATATTCCTCATCACTTGATGAATCTTCACTTTCTTCCCAGTCTTCTTCTTGGGAGGTTCATCATCCTCAGCAGCATGAGCATGATATCTCTTCTTGTTGCTATTCCTCTTCTTGTTGAAGTTGTTTTTGTTGTTGTTCTTTTTGTTCTTGGGACAATCTGATGAAAAATGTCCATTCTCATTACAAGTAAAGCACCTCAAATCTTTCTTATTTCTTTGATGGTGGTGTGGAGCTCTCTTGTGATAAGATTGCTCCCTCTTGGACTTACCTTTCTTGGTGTGTGTTGTGAGAGCTTGATCTTCATTTCCCATCTTTTCTTCTTAGGCCACAAGCCTAGCTTCTTCTTGTGAACATTCCTCCCACAATCTACTGAAAGAGATCAATTTCTATCTTGCACAGATTCCTTGGATGAAGGAGTCCCGTGACCTAGGTAGGCCATTCAATGTGGTCACAACAATTTCTCCATTCTCCACTACTTCATCCACAGCTTCAAGTTGTTCCTTGATTTGAGAGACCTTAGAAAAGTAGGATTGGATGGTCTCTCCATTCTGGATCTTTACCCCTTTCAATTGGTTCCGCATAGTCATCTTTTGATTTATGTTCTTTCCTTCAAACAACTTAGTCAAAGAGTCAAACATCTCCTTAGGTGTTTTTAGGGAAGACACATGGGGTATAAGATGGTCCTTAATAGAATCAGCAATGATTCTCTTAGCCTTGACCAAATTTTTCTTGTGTAAGGCCTTAGCCTCTTCTCCCTGTGGAATTGGAACCTCTTCACTTATGTAAGTGTCCAACTCATTATCTTCTAGGATTAACCCAATCCTATACTTCCAGGCTCAGAAATTATCAGCCCCTTCAAGCTTATCCTCAAGCTTGGTGTGGTGGGACATCTTAAAGAGTACTTCAAATGGAAATAGAAAAGTTATTAGGTCTTACCACTTGATTTGTTGGAAACTGGATCTGGAGCTGGATTAGGGTTTGTCAGAGAAATCCTAAAAATTCAAAATTTGAATTTCAAACTTCTGAAAGGATATAAATATGCGTCTTGCTGAGCTGGTCAAGCTGGTATACTCCAAATTTGAAAACTGAAAAATTTGACCCCTTAAAATTGCCTTTAAAACTTTTGGATTCATTGGACAGGACCCCGAACTGGCGTTTGATTTTACCGGAGCTTCACCCAACCAAAAAGTTTGATCTTGGCCTCTAAACTTCGATTTTTCAGAGGAGCTTCCAGCCGTCATCTCAGATTTCAAAAATTCCAACTTTCTCCGAAACCCTAATTTCCCGCAGTAGTGACGGGCCCAAAACTAAAAAATGCTCAGAATTGAATTCTGTCTCGACAGAAAGATGCGTCCTTGCTAGGAGAGTCAATTTAGCCTCCTGCCTTTGATGATTTGTGGAGAGAAACCCAAAAATTAAGAATCCCTAGCTTTCGCAGCTACACAGTGCCTTCTTCTTAAGTCAGCTCTAATACCATGTTAATTTTTCTATAATTTCATTCCATTATCATTCAGGATCATACTAAGGGAATAACATGTACAGTATATCAATCATAAACAGAATAACAAGCACACAAGAGACACAGAGTTTCCTCGGGGAAAACCAAGAAGGTGAAAAACCCCGCAACTTCCTCAGAGATAGAATAAGCCACAACACAAGATCACAATGATCAAACCCAAAGAGATGTCTCTAGAAGATACTCCTCCTCCACTTGTGCGCAACTCTCTCTCTCTCAACTATGCGAGTTTGAGAAGTGAGTGAATGAATAGAATGATCCACACTCACTCTCTATTTATACACTGACTTGACCTGCCAATAAACTAACTAGGCCGAATTCCTAAAGAAGTCTAATAACCCAACCACATGACCTAACTAGGGCCGACCCCACGCTGGTGGTCTAATAACCCATCAATACAAATGAAGACACTTACAATGTAACTTGCGACACTTGCAAATACAAATGACGACACTTCCAATCAGAGGAATAATACATCTCTGTTGGATATACAATAAAGTACAAATGTAATATACAAGTGAATATCTTCTGAAATTACAAATACATCAATAATCATTTCACTTATCAAGTCATCATGATTTTTTATGTGTAATTTGTGTTTATAATTTCATACTGAGGATTACATTCAACCTGTCCAAAGTTCACTTTCGACATGGTTGAACATATCATAGCTATGCGAATTCATTAACTCACGCAGTTCCATGTCGGCACACAACTCAAGGTAACTGAATGACAACGTATCATTCAAGCATGCCAAATCTTCCCCCACAATCATTCAGCTGCTCAAACGGATCTCAATTCAAACTTACCCCTGCGTAAATTCTGCTTCATCTTGCTCATTTTTCCATCTGCCCTAAACCTATCAAGCTCCACCTCTTGCAATTTCACGCATCCTCTCTATCCATCTGCATCCTTGAAACCTCTGTTCAATATGCTAATCCGTCATGAGCCTGGCAGTTATCAGGACCTACTTCGCATCCCTGAATTCAAAAATGCTGTGAAATATTCCTACGAGCTGGATGGGATCCATTCCTTCACCTCCTCCAAGATCATGACCACGGAATCTCCCTTCTCTTTGCAAAAGGGTTTGATGGTAAGATAGCCATGATCGGCCTTCTCACTTTCCCTGTGACGGAAGAATCCATTGCATCAGCCACGAAACTACCCAGGGAAGGTGCCCATTGGCACAAACATCTTTTCCTTCCATGGACAGAGCTCGAGTTTTCTCTTAAAGCCGACTACCAACATGTTGTTGGCACCAAAGGGTTCCGCGGGGAATGGGTTACGACTGAATATCTCGAGCCTCTGACTGTCATCATCAAATTGATCACTTCTAAGGGTAAGTACACCATTTTTAAAGCCTGTCACTTCTGATTGTTGGCACATTTCGTTAATAACCAGACTCTTAACTTCCCCTTCTATTTTATAAAGAGCCTGGAGAAAATGTCTAGCCAGGTTAGGAAGAATACCACTAACCCTTCTGGAAGCTTATACCACCACTGTTTGATCAAAAGCCTGATCACCCACCAGCTGGAAGAAAATGGGTAAACCTGGGAACGCTTTGTTTTTGAAGTCCCGAACCCTCATCGAGTTAAGAAGCCTACGGTGAAATCCCCTGCCTCTCATAAACGTCATCGTTTCCTATCCCGTGATAATAAACCCGCCCAAACCTCTGCCCAAGAAGAAAAGGTTACCAAGTCCGTAAGATTTAGTGAGGGTCCCTCGGGAGAAATACATCCTAACCATGCAACTTCTCCCGAGCATGTCCACAAGGACACAACCACGGAACCCCCATTCTTTTCACCCATACCCACAAAATCGAGGAAGGCTAATTGTGACCAGGCCGTCGTCCAGTCCGTCGACCAAACCGTCGTCCATTCCATCGATCAGTCCGTCATTCAGCCTACGCACTCGAATAACCCTAACGACCAAGCCAATACCCTTGTCTTTGAATCACCTCTCCTCGCGTTGGCCAACATCTCTGCCAGTCTGCTTGAAAATCCTATCTCGGAACTTGCTCCTGCACACAATGAAGACAGGGCTCTTGAAGAACATACTGCTGAACCATTTCTAAGGGAATCAAGCCCTCAAAAAGACCCCGAATCTTTTGCAGAAGCATCTATTCCACTTCATCGGACTGTGGATAGATTAACCTAGGACGTAGCAGAGCTAAGAAGCCAGAATGAGAAGCATGTAGAGATCATTTCTGGGCTTCGTCGAGAGAACAAGGACTTACGCTTCCAGGTGAAGTGTGTGGAAGATTTAAGTGAAGCCAAAACAACCTCCAACCTTTCTCTTCAGTTGAGGCATGATGTTTTGAAGGAACAATTTCATAAGCTTAGGACCAAACCCACTTCCTCTTCCAAGTCGAAGGTAGCTGCTGCCACAGCTCAGCCTTCTTCCTGAATTTTTCTTCTTTTTGCTCAATTGGACCTAGCGTATCTCCGGTTTGGGGGAATGTCAGTGTCCATTTTGTCATCATTTTTTTATCATCAATCACACTCTGACTGGCGTTATTTTCACTATTTTGCTATGATAAGTCATTATTTCTGCCATTAAGACTGCCAAATAGACCAGGTATGCATATATTCACACATCACATGAATTTTGGGTAAAAATCGCAATATTGTGATTTATTGATGTTTATTTGATGTTTCTTGGCTTGCTTGGAAAATGTATTTCATTCTATAGGTTATGGCTCTCAAACGAACCTCCATTCAGACGCATATTTACATTGCAAACGATTAGCTACATTTAGCACGTCGTTCAGACCCGCATTCAACTCGCGAGATCATCAGTTCAAATATTCTCCGGCCGTTAGGAAGCAAACCGCCACATGGGTTCTGTTTAGAACGTGGCCCTTATGGTGCGTGAGCTAATGTAATGGAAGATTCTTTCTCATGCACACTCATCTCGATAGCACATCTCTCTCTGCCACGTCAAAGGAAGATCAACATCTCAACGACCGCATGAAGGAAACCAACAACGTGGAACCTGATAGATGCTCTGTGCGTTGTCGCAAATTGTTATGGGGCTGTTTCTTGGCCATGAGTTGTCGTGAGATGCTACGCAAAGCCGTTTTCTGGCATTAAGACTGCCTATTATTAGAGCAGTCGACCACTAAAGGGTCGACTTGCTCTCCCAATTGTAACTCTATATATATAGTTGTCTTCGTGACTGGGACGAGTTAGTCTCTGGAGTCTTAGGAAGTTTTTAGTCTGCAAATAGATACAGAAACGCTGTAACTCTGTTTAATTTAATATACCTCTGTTCTAGTTTTATGAAAGTCGAGTAACATGCGTGGTGATTGATTGATTAAGGCGCGGCCTCTGATTGTTGAGAAGGGCCCCTCAACAACCAGTGGGCTTATGTCTCTGTATATAATTTGTCTTTGTCTTCTGCAGATACGTTGTGTTATTTGTTTAATTTATGTATTTATTTTGTATATGATATCTTTGTTTTGTAATGTATATGTTGTTTTGTTGTTTATGTAAATGATACCTCTATTTTATGATCTGCACATTTTACTTCTTGTTCATATTAATGATATTTCCAGAATGAAATTGGTGACCGGTCATGCTTAATACGCTTAGTTTACTTAAATTCAGTTTGCTTAGTTTGCTTTTAGTCTTGTTATTCACAACTACTTAGAGTCTAGTTAGCTTAACATCTCAAGTTTATTTATAGTTAGAATTAGTTCTGATAGGCTTCTTGTAGCTGTAGTTTAGTTCATTTCTTTTCAAGTCTCGCTTTGTCATGCATTACGAACTAGTTTCCCTTACCTAGACATAGAATAGTGTAGTTTGCTTCTTGTAGATTTCCTTTCTAAATACCCTATTTATCGCTTCCCTTGCACTGTGGGATAACATGCATAAGCCAGATGGTAGTTAATATCATCCAATCTTCCCCTTCAATTAGTTTAAATCATTTTCTTCCATCCGGACTATCATTCGGACAGTCTTCCGGATCGTCATTCGGACCTCAATACTTTCAGCATTGTTTTTATGCTTAATTAGAATCCAGTTTCTTAGGTTTTCAAACTGTAATATCTCTTACCTTCAATTATCATTCTTAGGTGTCATTAAGATCTTGTTTTACATTGCATAGAGTTTTAATTAAGTTTTATCATCATTCTCAATTTCCATCTCATCTTCTTTAACTTTGCTTTAACTGCTTTTCAAGTTATGTCTTTCATGTTTAATTTGCCAACATGTTACTATTCTAGAACTTATCCGTTTCATTCTTAGGGTAGTTCATTATATGTTTTTAAGATTTACTTTGGATTAGAATTAATAATTTCATTCTCCAAGTATCTTAGTTTTGATGGTTTCTTCGTTAAGTATAGGACTAGTTTCCCATTTACACAGATAATAAAGATGTCCCTGAAATAAAGTTTGGTTCAAAAATAAATATCTTTATCAAGTTTTCTACTTGCTTCTATATAATATATCTTTATCAAGTTTTATACTTGCTTCCAAATCAAATTCAGTCCAAATAAATATCTTTATTAAGTTTTCTACTTGTTTATAGATTTCATTAGTTTTACATCATTTTGCTTATAGATAGAAGATAGATCATAATGTTTAAAGTTAATTGTAATTGGTCTCTTTGTATTTTACATCTATTCGCTGAGATTAGGTTAGATTTACTTCCATTTTGTTTTGCTGTTAGATTCGAAAGTCATTTCGACACATTTACCCCAGTTCCTATCACATTTGACATACAAAATCAAGGAGAATGGAATTAGATACTTTAGTGTAGTCTTGAAGTATTGATTGAATGCATGAATAGTTGTTGAATTCACTACGTAGTTTGTAGTTTCTGTTTTAAGTCAAGTAGTTTCCATTTTTATAAAAAAAAAAAAAAATTTATCAGTGTTTGTTTCTTTCACATTATTTAATCATAGAGTAGAGTAGTATAACTTGATATTATTCTGATCTGTTGGTCTAGCTAGGCTTAGTTAATTCAATTGTTGTATTTCTGAAGTTTGACTTGGTGTTTCATTTTGAAAGATATTTCGATCTTTTCTTTATTAAACATTTCTAAGGTATGACAAGCCGAAACCTTAGGTGCCATTTGTACCTCAGCATATACTGTGCCACAACTCTAAGATTACCAATCCTGGTCGATAATTAAATATTTTCGTGATTCCTTAAAACAGTAAATACACGTCAACAATGGGTTTTGCGGATATATATCCCTGATTTGTAAGATAGATTGATGTGTAATGAGAAGGAATGATTTGTTCATGATTTTGTCTCTCAAGTGTTTTATCACAGTATGATGTGTTTTGTCACAGTATGATGAGATCTGTTGTGTCGTAGTATGGATAGATATGTTATGTCTCAGTTATGATATATATTGTTGGTTTGTTAAATATGTTACTGTGTAGCGCTGATTAGTATGTCTTTGTATGCGATGATGGTGTTACGATGCAAATGCTAACCATGTCGATGATGAGTTATGATTCTATTAACTGTTAAATGATGCATACCCTCTTATACCTGTGGAAGCTTGGTTCCTTCAGCCCCCTTAGGTGCCTCGAGTGAGACTTTACTCACTTTGCAAGTGTTGCTGGAAAGGCTAAACCCTTTACGGGCCGGTATCTATGGGAGTTTGTGTCGAGCTTTGTTAACACTATGTGAAGTGAACCCCTGTCGACATATCTGTGTCAACAAATGGTTCCGTTGTCGGGACTTTAGTGCGAGAAGGAAAAGACATGCTGTGGCATCCAACAAAGCCCGAGATAAAGGAGTGGTTCAACAAAAAGACGCAAGAGTTTGTTGAGGAAGAAAATCAAAACCTTGGATGGTCAACGAACCAATGGTTGCAGAAGTACATCTATACTGATATCCATGAGGTATTTTTCTGTGAGTTTCCTATACTACTATATGAATGGTTGGCTAACCTAACTTATCAGAAGAAGAATTTCCAAGGAGGCAAGCTAGAGCATTGGACCCCAAAATTGATCCAACAATTGTAACAATAAAGCTTCAAGGGATGTCGATGTCTGGCTGGATAGCATTTTGGAAGGGTACATTACTAAGATTGTTGTTGATACAATTAGATCGTAAAGTGACAGAAAAGGAAGTTCTTTAAGGGACCCAGAAGAAGGTACCTATTGTCGTTACAATTGTGGATCAAAATGCTCACTTGTGAAAAAGGAATATTGAAGATGAACTCTGACGAGTAAAGCTCTGGTGCGCGGAGGTTGTGGGTGCTGCGCAAATGCGGGTTTGATAGAATGATGCAGGGTAGATGGAAATGAGTTATGACGAAATTGTAAGGGGGGGGTTCTAGCCGGAGAAGAAGAGGAGGACTGAGATAGAGAGAGAGTCTCAGTGCAACTGAAACAGAGGAATGCGAAGCGGACCCACGGAGGACTAAGAGACCTTACAGTGATGAAGAGGAAGACCAGGTTACCCCTGAACGTGAGGAAGGACAAACCCAAGGCTACGACGTACCCACAACCCCGTGCACTTTTCCAAACTTTAGAGGAAGAAACAAAATCTCTTCGCAAGGTTGTCCTGTGTGTCAAAATAACAATAATAGTAGTGCATCTATAAACACTGGTAGAAAACCAAGAACGGCGGGTGACACCGTGAAGTTGCCTCTCTTTCAGGGTAATGGGATAGAGGATCCCGAGCAATACTGGTTCTTGTGCGAAGTGGTGTCAACAATAAAACAAGTGCAGGATGAATCTATCAAGAAGGGACAGCTGGCGACGACCTTCAGAGGTCGTGCGTTGGATTGGTACATGAAGTTTACACAAGTACCTGCAGGACTTCCGCAGAAGACTGGCATAAATCAGAACTGGGCTGATTGACGAGTTTAAGAAGCCTAAATCAGAATCGCAGTTCATTACAGAAATAAAGGAGATAAAGCAATTCCCTAATGATTCGGTATGGGATTTTGATCAGAGGTTCAAAACTTTGATGGCTAAAGTTAGTTTCGAGATTAGTGATGTGTAGCACAAGGAATGGTTTATTGCAACATTGATACCACACATCTGAATGTCGTTGATGCAGCAAAATATCTTATATCAAGCAGAGGCTTTGGAACTTGCGATGAAGCTCGAAGCTTCACTCATTAGTGAAATAGGGATGGCATAAGCTAGATCTAGTTGTAGCTATCAAACTTGACTATTCAGCTACAGGATATTAAGAAAGGGAAGGAAGTTTGCGAAGAGGTATGGTGCAGTCGATGCAAGTCCGAAGGGCGTCATAGAGATCAGTGTCCTGAACTCCGTGAGTATTTACAGTCTGGTGCACCCAATTCGCTCAGTCAAGGAGGGATTCCCTAGTGTCGATTTTGTCATACAAGAGGACATTGCTCAGAGGAATGCGTGTATTTACAGAAGGTTGTGTCGAAACCAGCTAATCTGTATTGTAACTTCTGTTGATCTGTCGGACATGATGAGAAAGATTGTCGAGCATATAACTGCTTCAAGAAAGGACTGTTGATACTTACTTCAAGAACGGAGACTAGCAATAACATGCAGAAAGAAATCTAGCACAGCCGCAGTATAATCCGTCATAGTACAATCAGTCACAGTTCAACCAATAATAAGGAGGACTGAGAGGAGGATATCGCGGTGGTTGCGGCAGAGTTTTTGGTCGCGGGGGAAACTTTGGTCGAGGTAAAGCACCGAGCACATGCTATAATTGTGGACAACTCGGCCATTATCAGAGGGATTTCCCAAATCTGACCCCTCTATGTACCTATTGCAGTGCAACAGATCATACTGTCAAAGAGTGTCCCCAGCTAATCGCAAAGTGGAAGGCTAAGAACGTGTTGCAACCGCAACTGAACCCGAACCTGAACTAGAACCAGAACCCCAATCAGAACGTATAGAATATCTCAGCTGATGTAAGAAGTCAACCAGTAAATGTCACAGTAGTAACCAGAGGAGGAGTTGCGACAAGAGAAGATAGGCTATTTCCAAATGTCTAGCTTGCAACCCAAAAACAGGTACGATTTGATGTTGAAGCAGAGAAAGCAAATTTTTGGGAAGCACGAGATGCACTGATAAGGAATAATGCGCGACCGACACCTATAGTCCACAAAGAACCTGTCTATGAGATGCCGCAAATTTTTTATCCGACAATGTCGCAGAAGTCACCGGGAAAGGTCAATACATTGAAATTGTTTCTAGAGAGTAGTTTAACATTAGCAAAGGATTAGGAAGCATTAGCAGAGATAGCTTGCTTTTTGTATCGACAAGAAGAGGGGCGATAGGATCATGCAGTGAACCGTCTACATAAGAAGAAAACAAGAAGGGAAATGATGATGGATGCCCAGATCGGTGCATATGAAATGGATTCCATCATTCTAGATCTAGGATCCGATGTGAATATCCTAACCAAGCAAACATGGGAAGCGATGGGGAAGCCACAGTTAGTATGGTCCCCTGTATAGCTATGTTTATCAGATCAGATCAAGGTTACACCAATTGTTCGTTTGCCTCATATACCAGTCAAGGTAGAAGGATTAAAGACATATGCATATTTTGACGTCATAGAGATAATTGATAACACCGGTCCATATCCTACGCTGTTGGGGATTGATTGGGCAATGGAAAATCAGGAAGTTATCAATTTCAAGAAAAGAACAATGTGTTTTGAGAACTGCGACATGACGTTCATTGTTCCACTTGATCCACTCGAAGGACAGAGATATGTTGAACCAATGAGAGACAAGCTCACCGAAGGATGGGACAACATCTATAATATCTCAGAAGATTACATCAATCCCACTGTCGATGGAGAATTGGGGTGGTGAAGTATCAGTTCGGTGTCATCGGTCTACGATGAGGCTCTATAGAATTGGAAAAATTGGTTGCATGAGGTATCATTCAAGAAGTGTGTGCGGATCACTCGATAACTGAGATGGGTTGCAACAGAAGTATGTGATCTTCCAACATATGAAGGACTACCTAACCTGGAAACCTTCATCAATGAGTTTGAAAATAGAGTATCAGAACCACAACACCTGCTAGCATTGGAGGAATCATTGAAGGCCACTCCGACAAGGTGGTGGGATGCACACAAGTCATCAACAAAAAACTGGAAACAATGTCGACGATTAATGGAAGTAAGATTTGGGGAAGATGACTACTACCAAGGGAAGAAGTATGATGGAAGGATTGATACAAGGGATCATCTAGGAAAATGTCAGGCTACTTGGGGCGTGAGGCCAAAGCAAGAATGGGTTCACACATTCATTCACACATTATACGAAGTGCCGCGGAGCTAGTACGTCTCGATGGTGCTGAGACAAGGAACAAATACATGGGAGAATCTGACCACTAGTTTTAGTCACACATTCAGTTTTGCCAATGAGAATCCTCTAATTGAAAGTATGCTTCAAGTAATCCACGAAACGATATTTGAGACAATTTCGAACGAAAGACGAATGGGACCACAATGGACTGCGACACCAAAAAGATGATGATGGAATGTTACAATGTTTCAGGAGGAACTGATGATGGCGAAGATCCTAGAGATACCTATGTCCCAGAGTCATAAGGAAGCCGCGACATTGAAGCACCAGGTATGCCATTAGACAGATTCAAGCAACCATTGAAAATTAAGAAAATAAATCTTGATTCATTGGAAAATCCAAAGTTCGCTAGTATCGGAGATTACTGGGACAAAAAAAAAATCGAGAAGGTCACCAACTTATTGCATGAATTTCAAGATTTGTTCCCGACGAAGTTTTCTGAGATGAAGGGAATTTATGGAGACTTGGGCAAGATGAAGATCCCCCTTAAACCCGATTCCAATCCAGTGAAGCAGCGACCATATAGATTGAATCCCAGATACAAAGAGCGAGTGAAGGCCGAGATAGAGAGGATGTTGGACGCAGGGATCATTAAGCCTATCGAAGAGTCAAAATGGATCATCCCGATGGTCGTCCAGGACATCGACTTAAGGAAGTTGAATGACCCATGCCTTCATGATCCATTCCCCACACACTTTACTGATGAAGTACTTGAAGGTGTCGGAAGACAGGAAGTATATTCATTCACGGATGGGTTCTCAAGATATCACGATATCAAGATTGCAAAAGAAGATCGACACAAAACCACATTTGTAACAGAGTGGGGCTGTTATCAGTACAAAATAATGCCATTTGGTCTCAAGAATGCCCTCGCAATTTTCTCAAGGTTAGGTGTTGCTGCTTTCAAAGATTTTATTCACAAGTTCTTGGCAGTATATATCGATGATTGGACTGTGTATGGATTAGTTAAAGACCATGTTGCGAGGCTCATGATGATGCTTGAAAGATGTTGATGACATTAGATCTCTTTGAATTTAAAGACGTGTATCTTTTGTGCACCATTTGGTATCTTGTTGGGACATATTGTCTGCAAGGAAGACATGTTGGTTAACCCAGCCAAGATTGCGATAATTGTTGACTTACCAGCACCTACGAGAGTAAAGCAGCCGAGGGCCACGTTGGGCCATACATGATACTATAGAAAGTTCATAAAAGCATATGCAACAGCGACTGCGCCCAAGGAGAAGCTACTAAATAAAGATGCGAAGTTTGAATGGAACGACGAGTGCCAGAAGAGCCTCGACATATTGAAGGAAAAGATGATTGCAGCACCAATATTAGCCTTCCCCGACTAGAAGAAAGAATTCCATGTCCACGTAGATGCTTCATCAGTCGCGTTGGGGTTGATATTCGCCCATCCTGGAGAAGGATCGATCGACCATCCTATTGCGTTTGCTAGCTGGAAGCTGTCGAGCGCAGAGAAAAATTATACAATGATAGAAAGAGAAGGCTTGGCGATGGTATATGCATTGCAAAAGTTTCGACACTATCTTCTAGGAGGACACTTCAAGATGTTTACTGACCACTCAGCACTAAAGTACCTCGTCAACAAGCCTATGCTGGGGGGAATATATGTCGGTGGTTGCTGTTGTTTCCATCAGAGAAAATTTGAGGTCTAAAATGGGCCTTATAAGAAAATGAGCCATCATATAAGAAAACGAGCCAACCATAATTTCTTGATGATTTGGAATTCAAGAACCAATAGAATTTCAATAAAATGAGTCAACCATAATGGTTGACTTGAATGTCATAAAAAACTATTTTTTTGTTCGTATTTTCTGTGATAATCTACAAGAGATCTAGCAACTGTAGCAACTCACAATCAAACTCTCAAGTATGTTGCAAAGAAGAAGAGAATGAGACACTCAATAATCACTCATAAACACAGAATAATAGACAAATCTCAGAATCATACAATGAATAATGAATGTAGTGAATGTATTACAATGAACTGCAAGGGGCATGATATAGGTCGAATTAGCCAAGTAGGGCCTTCGAATCTCTAAACTCAGAGTCTGGCTTGGATAACAATGGAGACATCATCCAGTCAGTAGTATCAGTCGTAAATGGTAATATTCAGTCAAGTGTGTCTAACTAAGTCTAACAGAACCATCTAGGCATAAATCGGAGAAGGGAGACTCCAAGGGAGGCGCATGTGATCTAGGTGGATCTCGGTGGCGACCCACCTCTTCCAACTGGCTCAAAACAGTCTTCTGGCACTTTTGGTAATTTGTTATTTTTAGCGATTTTTCGGGTCCTAAACTTCTGGGGCCGTTTTGAGGCCCTAAACGACGTTTTTTTGGGCATGTTGCGGTTGCAAAATTTCATCGTCTAATTATGACTTGATTGTTGTAGTCCTCGAATAAATCTTTCCAACGAGCTATCGTGCGCCCCAAACGGAGATCGTATGCAAAAGTTACAACCCCAGGAAGTTGATGTACTAACTTACCCAAACGAGACCCACATGACTTTTGGCGCTTCATCTCCTAAGGTTAGGTTTTTGGATGTCTAGGTTTTTTGACATTCCTGTTTATTGTAAAAATGCCTTCACAGCCTCATGGTATTCAGCTTGGCATGAATGAGCAGAGCGGCCACATCTCTTCTCAGAGATAGCTACCGCCATTCTAGTTGATGTATTTTACAGTCTATTCTATTTCCGCTATTTAATAGAATATGTGTTTACTATATCACTGTGTTCTTTTCAATATATCTGAGTATATGATTATGTATTTGCTCTTTCATTTCGTTCCCACATAAATCCGGATCAGCATGAGGCTGTCATAGGGACAAGTGGCACTCCAAAACTAGCTAACTAGGAGCTACAGGTAGTTAGAATGAGCAATCAGTGGAAGAACTACTCATTCCATGCACTAACTGAGTGATAACTCCCGGTAGGTGAGAAAAGGCACCCTAACTGAGTGATAACTGGTGGTAGGTGAGTAAAGGCACCCAAACTAGCTGTGGTAGGTGAGAAAGGCGCACTGGGCATGCAGAAAACTCAAGGAAGGTGCATTAGGTAGGTGGGAGGCAAATCGGGGGCTGTAGATAGGCTCTGGAGAGTTAGGAACAAGCTCTAGGTGCTGGGAGGACCACCAAGGTGATGACTGGATGCATGCAATTGCATGCAAATCACTAGATGCATGCAAAAATGCATGCAGACACGCAAAACTGAAAAATGATGGGGAGAATATTCCAACACCCCCCCTCAAGCTATACTATGAGGAAATAACTGAAGAATAAGGCCCTGGTGACCAAGACCAAAGGTCACCCTGTAAAACAGCAAGATAGGGCCTAGGTGACTAAGACCAAAGGTCACCCCGTACAATCAATCTAAATAAACTAAGTGAGGAAAGAGGGAAAACCCGGTGGGAAAAAACCCCTCCCTCAAAAATAGACTGAAGGATGCTAATGAAGCATATCATCTCTCACCCCTAAAGGAGGTAAGTGTCCTTCTTTCTCAAAGAAGGATCAATAGATCCGAAATGGATCGGAAATTTCACAAGGATGAATCCTTACATGTGAAAACTATGATCTAGAAGATCGGGGAGCAGTGGTTAACCATCGAAGAAGAGGATCATTAAAGAAAGAATGATGAAACCTCCCATGTTGAAACTCTTATCTGGCTGATCGGGGAGTAGTGGATGCCCATCAAGGAAGAGGATCAGCCATGTGAGAAGGATGAAACCTTCCATGTTGAACATCTAATCTGGTTGATCGGGAAGCAATGACTGCCCATCGAGGAAGAGGAGGCCAACCAGTGAGAGATCATCAGCTTCTTGTGGATCTGGATCTCCCATTCGCTCATCTTCATCATCAGTTGCTAGACCTTCAGGTTCTTGTGGATCTGGGTCTAGCATTCCCTCATCATCATCTCCATCTGAAATCTTATGAGGAGGAGCAAGTAAAATTGGCTCATCATCACATGCAAACTCTGAATCTGAAATCTCAAATAAAACTGGCTCATCATCATGTGCAAACTCTGAATCTAAAATATCATGAGGAGAAGCAAGTAAAACTGGCTCATGCTCATCATCACTCGAAGGAGGAACATATCCAACAATGTTGATGTCATGAAACTACTCGAGAATATGCATGTAGTCCTCATCTAAACCATCATGACTTTAATCAATAGAAGCACTGGAACTAGATGATGATGGATATTCATTAAGATCAAAGGAGGATGCAGTAGTAGAGGCTCATTTTGAAATAGGAGTTGGACCAATAGGTGCTAGATCTTCAGGTTCTTGTGGATCTGGATCTAGCATTTGCACTTCTTCAAGAATCCTCTTTTTCTCAATCTCTTTTGGTGTATCCATGCCCTTTATGCAACTTTTGAAGGTGCCATGAGAAAACTTGCCACTTAGGAGACCATCAACCACACTCTGAGCTAGCTTGTAGTTGAGATGAGATAGTCTACTCTCTTCATGAGTATGAGAGCGAAGAGCAAACTCCTTTGAGAGAGGTAAGAAGTGTGAAAACTCATAGAGTTTTGTCTCATGATTTGCAACTCCTTTTGCAATGACTTCCCCTGAAATCATGTGTTGTACTTTGACTTCATATGGAGTAAAGATCACTATTTTGGGCTCTCCATTATGAGTCAATTGAAATACTGAAAGGACATTAGCTGCAAGAGAAGGAACATAAAGCACATCAGAAAAATGACCATGATCAAGATCTATCATTCCAATCCCCTGAGATGAGACTTTTGAATCATTGCCCAAACTGACGGAAGGTCCAATAGAGCTTTCGAAACTAGGGAAGAGATATTTGGAGGAAGCCATATGACATGATGCTCCTGAATCTATGATGAAAGAAGAACCAGTTGATTCACTTGTTATGAGAGCATGACATCTTCTATCATTCCAATCCCCTGAGAGGAGACTTTTGAATCATTGCCCAAACTGACGGAAGGTCCAATAGAGCTTTCGAAACTAGGGAAGAGATATTTGGAGGAAGCCATATGACATGATGCTCCTGAATCTATGATGAAAGAAGAACCAGTTGATTCACTTGTTATGAGAGCATGACATCTTTCTTTGCCTTCAGATCTAGAAGATTCAGTATCGGGATTTTTCTTCCTTGCACATGCTGGTACAGGAAGATTGTTCTTCTCAAGTAAGTGAGCCATCAAATCTATAGTCTTCCGCATGCAAGTACTCTCAGGATGGAACCCTCTATGGCAGTAAGTGCACTCGAATTTTTCTTTCTAAGAATGCTTGGTCTTCCTAGAGTTCGAAGCCCCATCTGACTGGTATGGACTATCTGTAGGCCTTGTATCATTCGATCTCTTGACAGAAATCTTTTGCTACCATTCGTTCTCTCTGCAATTGTAAGGGCTGAATCCAAATTGGGTTTGATCATTCCCATAGAGATCAACTTCTCTTCCTCTTGAGTAAGAGATTGGATGACATCATCAAATGAGGGAAACTTACATCTTGGAATGGACAAACCTAGCTGACTGGAAAGTAGAGACAAACACTAAGAAGTTTGCCCCCAACTTTGAGAGAATGGCAAGTATAAGCTGCTTGTCTTCTTTCACTATCTCATATCTTTTCAACTGTGATATCAAGCTTTTGAACTTGGTGAGGAAGGCATTAAGGACAATCATGGTCCTGTTGGTTTGTTTGAGAAGGTCATGAGGCCTAAGGGTCTCATCTAATCTGTTAAGCATACCGTTCATGGTAGTCATGACCACTATTGGGTAGATCTTATGTGTTAAAGTATTTTTAGGACCATATCTACTACTGAAATTCTTTTAGGAACAGATCTATTGTTGAGTCCTTATTAGGGCTTGTTCTATACCGCTGAGACTTAACCTATGTGTTGTCATTTAAAACCTATGCTAAGACTTTATCTGTGGTGAAACCTGTGTGCCGAGTCTTACCGAAGTCTGCTATCTTGTACTGAGTATTGTTTAGGAATACCACTGTTTTCTGGTTGTCATTGACCTTTACTGTTGCAACCTTTCATATCTCTCTTTGGTTTGTACCTACCCTCTAGTAGGGTCAGCTGGTTCCTAATGTTTGACTCGTCTCTGAGAGATAGTCCTTTTCTGAAAGTATATTCTTCTGAGTATAAAAAAGGAAGGGTCTCACACTCCAGGTAAGTATACCAACTTGGTCTTCTTATTAGTTAGAATTGTTATTGTTAATATTATACTGCTGGTTACATGTTACTGAAGATTACTTTAACACGGTGACCCAATTGGTAGTGTTAAAGATGAAAAGTTGAAAGAGATGAAAATTATGTTTCAGTACTATTAACTGTTGTACTATTTCATTTCAGTATTAGTTTGTTAAAGTAATTTTTTCATTAAAAGTAAATTGATTTTTTATTCTTCTAAATCAAACCCTAACCCTAACCAAAATTTAACACTTACAATGCAACTCAGTTGGGATGTTGGCCTGAACAAAATGATACCATACGCAGGTCCTTTCCGGCTCTCTGTACCCAACAATTAAAGATTGTCGTGCTAATAAAATGCTAAAAGTAAAGGTGTCAATAAAAGGAGATAAAGATGCTTATGAGAAAATTCATCATCAATACATAACTGTTCTTGGCAGCATACAATATAGCATGCAATGAAAGTAAAGGCTAGTGCTAAAGGATTAGTAAACCAACAGAAATACAAAAGAAGGGGATTCCACAGGTTCAGCAACTTTCTCAGCAGGTCTGCCTGATTGTGAACCAACATTTGCACTACTCTCCATTCTCTTCCCAGGTCTTCTTTTCTGTTTACAATCACCATCTATTCTCAAATGCTTGGAATCCATTTGCTCTAGAGATATTTCTGAATCCTTGACAATCTTCTGTGCATTTCTAGGTTTTGAAGATGGCTTCATCTCTTAATTAAATTCTCTACAAAGTTTAGAGCATCTTCTAAATAATCAGTTTCCAGATCCCCACAAAATGTCTAACATATGAGCATTTTACAAGCAAAACTAAAAAATTGCAATAACAAACAAATAATACAAATAAACCTTCAAGATAATTTGTTTTCTATATTCTTACTCCCAATCAAATACTAAAAAGAAACAAACTAACCTTTCTAGTTCCTGCCTTTCCAGTATCTAGTTCAATAACATTCTCTAGTGCTACTTTAGAATCCTCTAAATAAACATCACCTTCAACATTGATTCAAATAGCTTTTGCTACTGTCGACAGGCCCTTTCTCTTTCTCTGCCTATCCTTTCCCTGGTAATACAAATTATGCCACAATATTTATTACTATAGAAGGAGCCAAAACATGAAAATAAGACAATAAAATTGGAAGGAACTGGAAGGAAGAACACTTGTTGAAAATAAGGCAAGTAACAGATTGCTTATATAACAACTTGCCTATATTTAACAACTTAAAAGCAAGTAACAGTCCACCTTCCTCAATCATTGATCTTTGCACAAGACAGCCAAGTAATATCTTTGAGGGTGATGTCCTGGTTGTATATGGTCCAACATGTGTCAGCTACCTGAACTCACCTGCAAAGACACAACTGGTGCATGCTGATTTGATTGACAAATACGGCCAGCTAACTATCTCTGTGACCATTTGCAACAATCTCATTGGCCATTTTATGCCTCATTTCTCATGTGGTTCAAGTGAGCAAATTACAGACTTTGTACTAAAACAGAAAACTGTGTACAAGAGGGGTTATTGTTGTATACATATTGCAAGTTATATATCATTGGCCACTAGTTGCAGGCTGCAGCCTAGCTGTCACTAGTTAGCTGCACAATGAAACTGGTTGTACATACATGTTTTTGTATAACTAGTGACATGTATCATTGGCCACTAGTTGCATCCTATCTGTCACTAGTGAGCTGCACAATGAAGCTGGCTGTAAATACACGTCATGGTGACACCATGGTCCATGGCATGTTTTTTTAACTCTGATTTGCAATGGCAAACTAATGCCAGTCACAGACTAGTTTTTTTTGAAAAATAAAATCGCAGTTTCGTAACAGTTCCCTCGAAAACAGGTACAAAGGTAACGAGATTTAGGAGATGACAGATAATTATGCCATTGAACCGAAGCTAAGCAGAAGTGTATATCAGTGGGACATTTTTCATTGTTTCGTAAAATGCATGATAACACACCCTGTTCTATACATTAACCTACAGCTTCGAGGTGGATTTCAATAAACCAGATGGAAGTAGAAGTCATTGCAACGTTTGCATGGATTTTAACTATGTGTTTCGCAATGGCTCACCTTGTGCACTACAACAACCCATAGCTTTAAGGCAGATTTTACAAAACTAGCTAGAAATACATGCCATTGTTGACCTTGTTTTGTAACTCTGATCTGCAATGGCGCACTAATGCCAGTCAACAGACTTGTTGCTTTTGTTTTTGAAAAAATAAAACAACAGTTTTATAACAGCTACCTCTGACTGGAACACAGGTAACCAGATTCAGGAGATGACAAATAATTATGCCATTGAACCGAAGCTAAGTATAAGTGTGTTATTCGGGGGGAAATAATATTTTGTTGAAAACATGCTGGCTTAAAATGAATTTATCTGTGTGCCATTTTGGTAGTGAGTTGGTTTCAAAGAAATGTGGTAAGGAGATAGTTTGATTCTACCATCTTGAAAAAGACTAAAGACAAAGAAAATAAATATGATACTATAGGTTGCAGATTCCACATCTAATACAAGGAATCTATTTTTCATGCCCAAGAAATCAGTACCCAATTTATTTATTTATGCTATCCTGGATTCACTACTAATACTGTTTAGTAACTCCACGAGGGAGAAATGTTTTTTTGCATATCACAATTCATTTTATATATTTCACAATTTGGAATAACGCATTTCATGGAAAATTAATGAGCATAATTTGGTTAGCCGTGCTGGAGACCAAGAATCCTATGTGTTCAAATGAATCATAAATATCCATTCAGCGTCACCTATGCTCCAACCCAACACATCATGTAACCCCATGACAACTCATGTGTATGGTAGTTCATTATGAAATTATGGTTTATAAGATACAAAGAAGGTAACTAAAGACTTACAATGGAAGTCACCACTAGATCCTAGGAAGACATAACTGTTGTAAATCGAAGATTTAAAGGCACAAAAGTAACCAGATTCGGATATGACAGGTAATTATGCCATTGAACAGTAGCTAAGGATAAGTGTATATCGATGCGACTTTTTTCATTGTTTACTAAAATGTATGATAACAAACCATGTTCTATAGATTAACCCGCAGCTTTAAGGAAGATTTCAATAAACCAACTGGGATTAGATGTCAATGCGACTTTTGCATGGATTTTCTCTATGTGTTTCGTGACAACCCACCTTGTGCAATACAACAACTCATAGCTTTCAGGCAGATTCTACAAAACTGGCTGGAAATACATATCAATGCGACCTTGGCATGGTTTTTTAACTCTGATCTGCAATGGCACACTAATGCTAGTCAATAAACTTCTTGTGTATAAAATAAAAAACAACAGTTTCATTACAGCTCTCTCTGAAACTGGAACAAAGGGAACCAGATTCAGGAGATGACAGATAATTATGCCATTGAACCAAATCTAAGCATAAGTGTTTTATTGGGGGTAAATAAATGGTTGATGAAGGCATGCTGGCCTAAAATGAAGTTTTATGTGTGCTATTTTTGCAAGGAGTTAGTTTCAAAGAGATGAAGTAAGGAGCTAGTTTGATTCTATCATCTTGCAAAAGTTTGAAGACAAAAAAAATGTGATACTATAGGCTGCAGATTCCACATCTAATATAAGGAATCTATTTTTCATCACTAGGAAATCGGTACACAACTGATTTATTTATGCTATACTGGAGGCACTACTAACATTGTTTAGTAAGTCCACGAGGGAGAAATGTTTTTTTACATGTTACAATTAATTGTATATATTTCAAAGTTTGGAATTACTCATTCCATGGAGAATAAATGAGCATAATTTGGGCAGTGGTGCTGGAGACCAAGAACCCTATGTATTCAAATGAATCATAAATATCCACTCAGCACCACCTATGCTCCAATCCAACACATCATGTAACTCCATCATCATAGCTCATATGCATGGTAGCCAATTCTGAAAATATGGTTTATATGCTACAAAGGAAGTCACTAAAGACTTACAAAGGAAGTCACTGCTAGACCCTAGGAAGGAGAAACAACTTAGCACTGTAAATCGAAGATATAAAGGCACAAAGGTAACCAAATTCAAAAGACGTGTAATATCCCCAATGCAAGTATAGGAAAATTTCTGATTTGGTTATGTGTCGGTTGTGTGCATCCATTAAAAGTTTACATTACATTGATTGATAACTTTCTTGAACTGTTTGGCATTCTAATAACACATTCTGTCAAATATATTGCAATCCTCAAAATGCACCCAAATTGGATAGGCATCATTGGCATTTACTATAACAGTAACTGTGATGATAACAACACAATTACCTACTGGCTGCTATGGCAGCTACCAAGAACACTTAACAGTAATAATCTAAGGCTTCTACAACAACTACAGCATACTAAAGATGCACACAATAACAAGAAACCTGGGAATGTTTTCAAGTTGCCTCCAAAGGCACCCAAAGTTGTGCCGTCGAATCCCAAGTGAAGATGCCTTCCCAAATGCTTCAAAAAAGACGACTGACACTCCACAATGCAGGCGGCTTCTTTCTCAAACCCCTGCAGCCTGCTAAATGGTGACTTGACCCTCACGACCCTTCCTCAAGTCCGCGGCTGCTCTCCCACAAAGTTGCGGCCTTCCTTAGAGAGAAGCGGCCTCTCTCCAACCTGCCAAGCACATGAGATGGGTTCGACCCCTTACTCGAACCCCGACGATCCCTAAGAGCCACGAAATGAACACAAGGTCTCCTTGTCTCTTATGGAATTTGGCTGCCCTCAACAAGAAACTCGACCCCTTTCAATTTCGCCCCCAATTCATAATGAATTCGGCCCAATGAGGAAGAAACTCGTCCTTGGATGAATGCGGCTCAGCAATTTCGTCCTTCTCAAGTGAGATCGACCTCCTCAAGTGAGATTGGCCCCTCCAGCAAACTCAAGTGAGATCGGCCCCCACAGCAAACTCAAACTTCACATCAAGCTTGACTCCCTTCTTGCAATCCAGTTTCACAATGGAATTCGACCCTCAAGGGATATATTTGCCCTTCCTAGGGATATCTCCAACCAAATCGCTACACACTGAAAACTGAAGATGAAGCACCAATTGAAACACAAGTGGGAACCCCGTGTACACAATGAACGATGAATGAAGCTGGAATTTCCTCTACAGTTGGTGCGCCCTCAAACCCATGGCTTCCTTATAAAATTTGGCCTCTCATATGCCAAGGCCATGACCTCGAGATGCCATGGCTACGCCACAATGATGATCTTGGCTTCCTTAACAAATCGCCCAAGCCAAGATACTACTTACAAAATTGAAGATAGAATCACCGAATAAGCTCAACTGAAACCTGATTGGATTCCCCTCTTTGTCTTGCACCACCGAACCTAAACCAACATGTAAAGGTTTTCCAAATCCTAACGAAAAATCCCAACTCACCAGGATTAAGATCAAATCAAATCAACATATCCCACAGGTGAGGTGCTCTTCTCCATTTATCTTCTCCCAGAACTCCATACCATGGGCACTACCATGGTTCATCCGATACCATCTACTGAAATAATCCCTTTTTAATTAAATTACACCTTAATAGTACAACCATTTTTAGGCCTACGGGTCATCCAATAATCCCCTGGACTGATCACCTGGAAGGGAACATAACAAGATGATAGATAATTATGCCATTGAACAGAAGCTAAGCACGTGCGTATATCGGACCTTTTTTCGTTATTTTGTAAAATATTGGCCTAAATTGAAGTTCTCCGTGTGCCATTTTGGTAATGAGTTGGTTTCAAAAAGATGAGGTAAGCAGCTAGTTTGATTCTACCATCTTGCATAAAGTTTGAAGTCAAAAATAAATATGATACTATGGGTTGCAAATTCCACATCTAATATAAGGGATCTATTTTTTTCATCCCAAATAGATCGGTATCCAATAGATTTATTTATGTTATCTTGGGTTCAATATTAAAATTGTTTAATAAGTCCACAAGGGAGAATTGTTTATTTTACATATTACAATTCATTGTATATATTTCACAATTTGAAATAACTCATTCCATGGAAAATGAATGAGCATAATTTGGGTAGCAGTGTTGGAGACCAAGAATCCTATGTGTTCAAATGAATTTAAATATCCATTCAGTGCCACCTATGCTCCAACCCAACACATCATGTAATTCCATGAGAGCTCATGTGTATGGTAGTTCATTATGAAATTATGGTTTACAAGCTACCATGGAAGTCACTAAAGACTTACAATGGAAAGAATCCCTAGATCCTAAGAAGACAAACGTAGATCCTAAGAAGAAAAAACTACGTAGTACTGTAAATGGAAGATACATGCAATGGCTCATTATAGCCAAGTAAAGCAAAATGCCAATATCTAGCAACTGGAGAATATAAATGCCTAAAGGGAAAGTTAAGAATATAGCACAAGAATTTCTAAGTAGTTTTCAAATGAAACCCCAAGTTTGCACAAGAATTTCTAAGTAGTTTTTACATGAAACTCTGAGCCCACCAGTCATGCAAACAATGTACTTATAACCACAAGTGTCTAACGTTGGAAATGGAAACCAATGAAGCACCTTTTAGAGCATATATTACTTCAAGCTATGCATGCTTCATCAATAGAGCTAAAATAGAACAAAGCAATAAAATATATTGTTGTTTGAAAGTCATATTGAGTTTGCAAACTTCTTATGTGTAGAGTTGTGCAGAGTTGACTCAAATAATTGATATGTCAAAATACTTGGACTTGAATCACTGTTGGATCAATGTTTGATGTCTCCAGTGTTAGTGAAAAATAGCATGGTCACACAAATTCCCACACACCATAGTAAATGGTAGTATTTTCATCCATTGAAACTACCACCAATAAGATTATAATAAAATATATATATAGGTTAGACTTTTAGGGTAGCATATCAAGTCTTTGTGTGATATGATCTAGGCAAACACACATATTATGTAGACATGCTTCGTTGCAATCATAGTTTTTAAAATCGATCAACTCAGAACTAGAACCGATCGAGTTGACTGGTTTAACCCTTAGCGACCTTGAACCGAGTTGACTCGGTGTAACACCCCAAAATAAAATAAGATTAGTTAAGTATTATTAATCCTAGATTAGCTAATAAGGAAATATTAATACAATATATATTATTTAAAATAAGGAATAAGAAAAAGGAAATTAAAATAAAGTTGAATTAACAAATAAAGCGTAGTCAAGTCAATTAAATATGATTAGAAAAAGTAATGTGCATGAAGGCCATTTGGCACTCATGCATAATTCACTCTAATTAAACTAAATTGGAAAATTCTGGATAAATAGGGGAATTGGGGGCTGAGTTTGGGGTCTTTTTGGTTTTTATGCTTATGTTTGGGTAGATTTGGTCAAAGGAAGGAGGGGTTCTATGGAGACAGAGATTGGAGGTTTAGGGTAGAATAGGATTCGGATTATGATGTTTGGTTGGCTCGATATTGCTGAGTGAGGACTCGGGGGCTCTGAGTCTATGACTGAGGGGTTGGTTGGAAGGAGAGCAGTCCGCAAATGTGGTTTTCTAGTTGTTGTCTCCATTTTCCTATCAACTCCTATGGTATGTCTGGAATTTTGAATTCCTATCACAGGTATGTCTTCTTCTCTTTTAACTTGGAAGTATAGTTTACTTGAAAGCAACGTTGTGATATCTTGGTAAAATATTAAGAGAGAGTTTATGGGTAATTATTGCTTTACTATCGCTATCCTTTTTTCTCACTTAATAATAATTTGTTGTAAACATGAAATGCAATTAGAGGTAATTAAATTATTAAACGTATTATTTGGAGGTATTTTATTCATACTTAAATTTAGGTTTCTAAATCAAAATTAGGAGCCTACACTCAGCCGATTCAATAACAAAGCGGTCGGTTATGCATTAACTCGATCGAGTTAAGCAAATCTGCCAAGAGTACACACATCAAGGATAGATATTGATTTGGTTTAAAGAAATTGACCAGTTTTGTACAAGGGACATTGAAGTCAGTAACATGGAATGGTAATGTTAAATTCTTAAAGTAAAAGGATGTCCTTTTACTTAAATTTTTAACATTACCATTAATTGTTTCAGGATGTTTGAGAGTGGTTCCAACCTCATCGGACTTCATATGCAAAAGGAAGAATTTTAGATCCCATTCATAATTCGACAAACTTAATAGTTTTCAGGATTTCAAGATTGCAATGTTTCCACTAGATTCTATCATGTATGAGGGTAAGGGATTGGAATTTAATCAAGCACATCAAACTCTTTATGTACCTTGATATTGGTGGTGTTGATGCCTGATTGTTGAAGTTGATTGAATTCCTTTGTCATGACTCGTGACCTTAATAAAAATGTACCCTTCAGTCAAGCAAAATCACTTATTAAGCATGGGAAGCTTTATCTACCTTATTTTAACACTTGTATTAGGAAGTTTCATCAAAATTGTAGGGTGTTCACTGATGTCCTTGGAATATCAACTTCGATATTCGAGGTAGAGGCAAGGGCTAGAGCTTAGAGGAGTGGGGGACATAGTGCTATTGATGAATATGATCCCAATATAGGCAATGATTTTGACGATTATGTATTTTCAATTTTGATTCAGATATGTATCACACTTGGTGCCATTTTTATATATTCACCCTTTTATGGCATATTGTTATACATGAGTAGACTTTGCATATTTTGTTTCTAATGGTGTGGAATCATAGCTTGGAATCTTTAATATATTTGTTTTCATTGAAATTGTAAAATTTTATGTATTTTTGAATAATCCAATTCATTGAAATCAAACCACTCTAATTCATTGTCGGTTCTGGTTTTGATCTAAGTTGACCCTAGACCGGTTCAACTCCAGGTTCCGAGTTTTAAAACATTGGTTACAATAGGTACCTAGAAACTATATTGTGGTGACCCCTAGTAAATCCTAGCCATTTAAATCCCTTTTTAATGATTGTTCAGGTGGCAGTCCAAGGCTGGCTACATTTTGTCTCCATTAGAAAATCAAATCAAAAGGTACAACAATTTTGAATGGTCAAAAAAATGCTACTTTAAAAAATGGTGGCTTGTTGAAGTCAAGACCTATGTAAGAAATTCCAAGCTTCTCAAACTTAGAGGCAGTTAAAATATATTATCATAACTAGCACAACCCCCAAGAATGGTGTTGGAATGCACATATATTCATACAACCTCTGTAACCAATTTAATGATCTCCTTCAATTGTTGAACAAAATAATCTGAATAGTAAATTTTAAAATTTTAAAAGCCAAATTAGATAATATATTCTTATTACATCGTTGATCAGACTAAATTCTTCTATTTGATAATGGTAATCAAGATACTAATATGTAGCCAATCTATTATATGCAGTTTGAAAATAGGATGAGGCCTGATAAAAAACAAATAACATGTTAGCTTCCTCAAAACCAACATGACCTATCAAAGGTAAAACTAAGCAACTGATTTTCTCATTCAATTGATGAATAAAGAAATGTCTAATTCAGTCCTTATAATCTAGATGGAACAACAACAACAGAAAATGACATAAATTACTTCTAGATGACCCTTCAATTTCACAGAGCCAAACAATTGATGCAATTTTCAATTTTGATCAAGACCTAGCATTTACAGAAATCTACTTTAAACCAAGGTTACTTGGGAGTGGGAGTGGGAGCGAAAAGCAAAATTTTCAAAAGCTTTCAGTTTGGGAGCGTTGCGGGAGCGTTTTTTATATAATATATACATTTTGATGCATATATGTTAACAAATGCTTGTAGAATGTTGAATTAGTTATGGAAACTCATTGGAAAGCATAAAAACATGAAATAAACCATAATACCATATAACATCATTCATCAAATCAATCATAAAGTAGTGAATTCGTCAACCATAGGTCTAGTCTCTATAACATCAACCTTACAGCTTCAAATTTTCAATATATAACATTTTGTGATCACTAAAGTTGTACTTGTAACCAAACTATAGTCTAGAGTCTAACCATGAAATGAAAGTTGAACTTGAAACAATTCACAAAGCATCATATTGACATATTCATTACAAAAGAGTTATAACTTATCATAATATGCTTTTATGCAGTCAATGACTCAATAATGCAAAGTTGCAAATAGTGAACTTCAAAGGTATGTTCAACTTCAAACTTCAAACTTGAATTGCCATGTAATGTTCACAAAATATACCATACTAAATATAAAAGCGTCAATAGTGCAGAAACTTGAAACTTGAAAGTACTGTAAACAAAAAAATACAAGAAAAGAAGATTGTATGGATGTTTCCTCTTGCCAAGGGAAATTTCAAATTTCTTTTCCCGTGGTCTAGGAACAATGGGAGTGGGACTATCATCCCCAGTAGCCACCAATGTTGAGCCACTTCCAAGACTTGGTCCTTCACGACCCCCCCTCGCTGATGTAGATGAGGGTCGTGAAGTTGAAGTTGAACCTCTAGGAAAAGATGGTGCATCTGGAAACAAGGTAGGAGATGGTGGTGGCATCGTTGTTGTTGATGCTGCTATTGCATGGCCATGGTCATCCTCATCACCCAAAATCTCTTCCTCCAAGCACTCTAAAACTAAGGCTCCATCCTCCGAGTTATGCTCCTCTGGATTGTTGTCCCAAGTGACATATGATCTATTAGTTTTGGCCCGCTCACAGTAATGATTCAACAACCTCAAGTTGTAATGTAAAAAAACCAAGCTTTCTGCTTGATTTTCATTTAATCGGTTTCTTTTCACTGAGTGGATGAAGCTATAGGTGCTCCAACACCTTTCTGCAGAGGAACTGTTAACCACCTGTGAAATCACTTTGGTTGCCAATTTATGCAAGCGTGGGAATGATGAGCCATACATGTTCCACCATTCAATAAGAGGCGCCCTATCTCGATCTTTTCTAGCATGCAAAGTACCAAACGAACCAATTTCACTAAGGTATTTGCTTAATTCACTACGTAGTAAGGCACATTCTTCTTCATCAGGGACTAGCTTGTCTATAGCAGCCATGTACCCAACTTGTACCTCTGGATATGTGGGGGGATTTCTCCTAACCCCACCCTCGGGTGTTGGTTTGGCCAACCAAGATGGAGAATAATATTTGGTGTTAATACATATGCTAAGGCATGCAATGGAACGTTGAGATGTTCCCACCTTTTGACCACATGTTTGTGAATATGGTCATGCAGGATGGGATCTTTCGATTCAACAATATCTTTAATTTGGCCCAACATGCTATCCATCTGCTCATACACCTCCCCAACCACCGGCTTATCTGTATCTACAAACTGAATCATGTAATAAATGGGCTTTGTGAACTGCAAAAAAAACTTGACACTTGCCCAAAATTGACCATCAAGAACGGTGTCCTCCACCTCCTAAAAATCAATCCTGTCAGATGTGGATGTAGCCTTATCTTTCAAGACTTGCCATGATTCACTTGATACTGTGCTAGCCAATGCCTCTCTTACCTTCAAAAGGCTCCTGAAGGTGAGGTAATAGCGAGCAAATCTAGTCTTTGCTATCTTCAATAGCTCTAACTTTGAGTGAGTGCGAAAAATGCCATGGGCATTGCTATGGTTGGTTATAAATCTTATCATGTGCTTTCCCTTTTTGTACAGTTCACCAATCCATTTGCAATCATTTTCCTTCAACTTAATAATGTCATGCATTATAAGGTTCAATGTGTGAAACAAACACTAGGACAAAAATATGTTGGGGTATTTATCTTCGATGATTGCTCACATTACCTTACAATTAGCAACATTATTGGTAATGACTTGGATGGCATTGTATGGACCAATAGCTTCAATGTTTTTGAGTAGTAATTCTACAATGTTCATGCCGGTCTTGAATTTATCTGAGTAGTCATGGGCCGAAAGGAAGACTGCACCAGTAGTAGACACACCAAGAACATTTATCAATGGCTTTCCTTTTACATTTGTCCAACCATATGATACAATTGATACCCCATATTCATTCCAAGCATTTGTGAATTGCCCCAAAGCAATTTGGATCTTGGATTTTTCCTTGTCAAGCCCCACAGTTCTAGCTTTGTCATACCCAGGGCTCTTGTATCTTGTTGGGGCAGTGCAGATGGCCTCTACCATTTCATGCCAATAGGGTGAGCGAAGAACATTGAATGGTATGCCACAATCATAGAGAAACCGAAACACTTTTGAATCCATGTCATCCCTACCACCTTGGTCAAGGAAATCTGATATTGTCTTGCCACGTGATTGCATGGGAGAGAGTCCACTGCCTTGGGTGCATGGGCATCCGGTTCTCGATGAGAATGAGTGGTCATGGTCATCCGTTGATCGTTTTAAATCTTTTGATTTGTTTTGTGCTTCAAGTTCTTCCTTCTTATAGATGGCTCTTTGTGTTGATGTCACATGTGGGAAAACACAAACTCGTATAGTTTTTTTTCATTGCATGGCATGTGCCCACATAGATGTCTTCTCACACGGGTATATGAACCTTTGTACATCTTTTTACAATGGGGGAAACCAAATTTGGTGGTTCCACCCCCTCTACCTCCTCCCTTCTTTGTGACATGTTTCCATAAGGGTGTGGGTTCCTCTTTGGTTTTCTTTCGGTTTTCCTCCTCCTCCTCCTCCTCTCCACAGTATGTTCCACTCCCCACTTCTTCATCCTCTCCCTCATTCCTCCTCTAGTTTCCAATCACCATCATCAAAATAAAAAAATGGAACCAAGAAAATAAAACACATACCCATCATCATGGTTGATAGAACTAGAGATTTAACCTGTTTCCTACAATAGAATGAGGGAGGAAGCATGGGAAAGAGTAGGAGAGGAACATCTACAATGTACATTACTACATTCTAGTGACTAGATTCCAAGCATTCATGATTAAATACATAGATCAAATTTCAAACACAAAGGGAATCAACAAGAAAGGTTTTAGATCCTACCTCTTTGCCTCTCCAATGGTAGTGACAAGTTCAACCTTCTTCAATCTCCAAGGATGGTAGCCTTCTCCTCTCTTCTCCTCTCCTCTTCTCTTCTCCTCTTCTCCTCTCCTCTTCTCTTCTCCTCTTCTCCTCTCCTCTTCTCTTCTCCTCTTCTCTTCTCTTCTCTTCTCCTCTTCTCGAGCAAAGGAAAGTGAGAATGAATATGGAGAAGAGGGATTTATCCCCCCAAAGCCCTACTTCTTCCCTCCAAAATCTCACCCGTGGATCCCACCCCTCTCCCTCGGGTTTTCCTCTTCACGTGCACTGATGTTCAACGAGAGCGAGTCTGGGAGCATCCCGGAGCTAAGGAGAGCATTTTTTTTACAGGAGAGCGCCCTGGAGTGCGTCTGGGAGTGCTGAGAGAGCGTTCAGGGAGCTATAACTCCATAGCACTCTCTCATCGCTCTCGGACAGAGCTAGTGAGCGTTGATTTTCTCCTGGAGCGCGCTCTACCAAATTCCCTGGCCCAGGAACGAAGCTGGAAGCGCTTCACGTTAGTTCCCGCAGCGCTTTGGCTATGAGCGAGCTTCCAGAGCGTGGGTGAGGATGGGGAGGACGCTCCCCCGCAACCTTGCTTTAAACAATGTTTCCCATAGGTTGCATCCTTGTATCAATGTTAAATACCGAAACAGAGCATACTGGAGCCGAAGTAGAGTTGATGCTTCTATCCTATTCTCTTGGGATGAAATTCCCCCCTAGGGTCCCTAATTTCCTTTCATTTCCTTTTCTATTATGCCCCCTTGTACTTTGTGCGGAGCACCCAATGGCTGGGGATCAACGTGATATTCACTGTTGAGCCTAGTGAACCTAGTTATAAGTTTCTAATTTCCTTGGGAAACCTATTTCTAAGAGCCTTGAATAGATACAAAGAACACTATAGAGGATTGAAAGGGTAATGACAAGCATCTCCAACCAATAACCTATGTGCAAGACGCACAAGTAAACAGGCTCACACATCTCTAATGAGAAAGTTATGATAGATCTAATGTAACAAGAGACAATCGGTATTCTTTGTTCCAAGTTCAAATAAATGCAAAGTTTGTCAGTCATGAAGCATATTAACAGAAAACTTGCAGATCCATTCAAACCACTATCTTTGTAACTTAGAATTATGTAATTTATTGTAGGACTGTCTACTTTCCAATGGTGGAAAATGTATGTACCAATAAATGGCTTAAGAGCCAACTGCAAAAGAACTCTTATGCCATTCAATGTTAAGTATAACCCCGAATCTGCCTCTTTAGTGGAAAAACCCTTAAGAGCATATGGACCTCTTTCACCAGCCATAAACTCATGACTTTGGACTATAACTAAATTTAACAAAAACTAATAGCATGATATCATGTTTCCAATATTTTATTCGAATCTTAGCATTACTCGAATGTTTTCAATTGGTGTTTCTATCTATGATTTGGAGATTCCCTCAAACCGGCCCAGGTTCAATTAGCATAACTTGCACCTCAGAAGAAAAAAAAATTACAAATATCATTGAAAAGTTAATTCAGAATAAAGGTAAAGCTTATTGAATCACATAAGTTTCAATATCAAGGAAGAGTCACATTGAACCTCTCAAAGTTGAGGGCTGAATTAAAAGCACCTTCCATAAAAAAAAATGAAGCAAAGATCTCCAGTAACATAGTTGGGAATGATGGATGGACTTCAATCTCATCAAATTAAATCTTACACCACATAAGCATAATAGAATAGTCACATCTTAAATTCTAATTTCATCCAAAAATTAAGTCAACAAAATCCCCTCAGTATTTTTGGAAGACACAAATTCTGAAAAATATTTAGACTTTGCAATGGATTGGCTTGACATGAGAGATGTCTTCACTACTTCCATTCAATATATGTACTTTCAGATCATCTATGTAAATGAATTTATCTAGATAAATAATCATGGGGCTTCTGGCCCTTCAAGGATATGCGATATCCAAAGTTTCGAAATATATTTTACCTTCTCATTTACTCACAATATATTCCTTCTGTAGACAATCAGTATGCTATTTGATACTTGAACTCTGATTGTACAGTATACACATGTATAATTAATTTTAATCATCAAGCAGTAACATGTCTATTTTACCGATAGCATGGATCTTGCATTTTCAGAATGTGTTATTAACACCAACATTTCACCACCCTGAGTTTACTACAGATTAAGGTTTAAAAATACATAAATTTTAATGTACTCTGTTTTTCTCCAAGTCATTTGAAAAAACAGTAATATCACCAGAAGTCATATAGCTGATAGAAGCAATGACATGGGCTTCGAATTCAGTATCTCATTGTAGGTCCGACAAGACAAATCAAAGAAAAAGATGCCTTCAAAAACAAAATATCATGCAGAGTGACCAAGCAAGCATGATATAGAAATAACTCTTCAATGGAAATAACTACAACAAAAAGTATTGTTGCATGACAAAGTAATGCTATCTAAATTTAGATTTAATAAAATGTGACAAGAAATACCATTATCCAGATTATGATCAAAGAGGGAACAATCCCTTTTGGAAACAGTAGCATCTGAGACCATCCAAAAAAAAAATTCCAAGCAGTATAATGCCTCTGAATTATAGTCGTATGTTGGTATCTATCAGATAGAATTGCTAACTCATCACATCGTATTAAATTCACCAACCCCTTCAGGAAATTTTTAATCTTTATTATTGTTTGGGCTATGTTATTATGGGTACTAGCATTAGTGATTTCATTAGCTTTGTTTGCGTTGGTTTATTAATAACTGTCAATTTTTTCAAGCTGTCAATCTGTCGGCAATACAATTTTCCATTTTTAAAGGAGTATAACAGTCCCACAGCTTCCTTTTCCGTGGGATTTCACCGGACATTAAGAGTTCAGATCTTGGACAGAAATGGATTTGAAAGTGATAGGCATTAACGAAGGTGAATAATTGAGGCGTGTTCAATTTCAACACACGGACTTGACTCCTAAAGTAATCAACTTATCATTGAATCATACACGCAGTTTGTACACCTCAGAATAAGAAGCAGTTTGAATCTATGCATTACAAGATTTCAAAACCCTCTATAAATCTCAGGAAAAGATTTTAAAAGCTCAACCCAAACCCAAACTTCAGATAGCAAGCAAATTGACCTGACGGAACTTTCTTTGCCGCCAATCCGAATTTCAGATAGCAAGCAAACTGAACTAGTGGAAACCCTCTTTGCCGCGAAGCCAATGATATTCCTGTAACAAAAACTCAAGTAGCAATACAAATAATGGAAGCACTGGAAAAAATTAGAAACTCCTGTACAGGCCAATTCACCATCTTCCAAGTTTAAATTGCAACACTGAATTTACAGTTATTAAATACAATGCAGGGCACCAATAAACGGGGCCATTAAATGCAATTCACCATCTTCTTTTGCTATTTTGCTAGTTTGAACCGGGTTCTAAGCAAACTGATTGGAAGAGTCTCTGCAATACAGTCCCTATTGCGCCCTTTACACTCAAGGCATGCAGGAAAACAAATCTGCTATATAGTCTTTGCCGCGTGATGTCCGATTCAAGCATGCACAAAAACAAATATGCACTGGAGTTAATTGACATTTAGCATCTGTAACATCCCAAAATTTTTACATAAATTTAAAATTTTCAATGTAACATTAAATGTTGTATTTGTTGTGCGGAAATATAATAAATGTTTACTTGTTCATTAAATGACGTACTGAAATAAAATGTTGTGACGATCATGCATATGAAAGGTTTTACGATGTATGTTAAAAGTAATTATATCTTCACTACGATGTCAATGCTCTATACTTTTACTTATCATTGTTTACATGCACTAACTGTCTGTTATTCTTTTTGACGATGAAGGGGTCCTATGGGTACCCCGAAGCTTACATAGCTTTTAGATAAAGCATCTGAACGTTCTTTTCGCAAGATCATAGGTAAGAGAAAGTTAGTATTTCGAAAGTGAAATACGAAGACCCTCATAGTCATCAGTAATCTTTTAATTTTAAAAAGAGAAATAGGATAGTTTGTAAAACAATTCCAGGTGAGATCTGCTTGATCGATGTTTCTTTTATCAACTGTATCAATTTTTCCTATATAATTTTATTGTATCACCCTTCATTCTTGAAATCATATTTGCTAAGGAAAGCTAGCCATCTAGCTTTCCTTGCATTAAGATTTGTTTGATCCAACAAGTATTTTAAGCCCTTATTATCTGTCGTTAGTGTAAACTTTCTCCCAATCAATTGATGGCGCCACATTTTTAGTGCATGAATAACGGCTGCCATCTCCAAATCATAAGTTGCGAAATTCTTTTCATGGATTTTTAACTTTCTAGACTCATAAGCAATAGTGTGACCTTCTTGAGTTAAGACCCCACCAAGTCCATCGTTGCATGCATCAATGCATACAACGAAATCCTTATTGGGATCAACAATTTTTAAAATAGGTGCGGTTGTTAATAATTCTTTTAACTTATTAAAACTTTCTTGGCATTTTTTATCCCATACAAATTTCTTCCCCTTCTTCTGTAAAGAAGTGATGGGATTCGCAATTTTAGAGAATCCTTCAATAAACTTTATGTAGTAACCTGTTATCCCCATAAATGAACGTACGTCAGTTACGTCCTTAGGGACATGCCACTCGTTAATTGCTTTTATCTTATCTGGGTCAACAGAAATTCCATCTTTAGATATTATGTGACCTAAGTACTGTATTTTATCTTTATAAAAGTCACATTTACAAAACTTGCAGAATTATTCTTAGATGCTTGTCGTGCTCTTCTTTAGTTTTTGAATAAATTGGAATATCATCAATGAACACAACTACAAACTTATCTAAGTACTTATGCAGAATGTTGTTCATTAAACACATGAAGACTATCGGTGCGTTAGTTAGCCCAAAAGGCATAACTACGAACTCGTAATGTCCATAACGAGTTCTGAAAGCAGTTTTGAAAATGTATTCATCCTTTATTCTAACTTGGTGATAACTAGGCCTTAAATCAATTTTAGTAAATATCTCTGCTCCGCGTACCTGATCGAATAGATCGTCAATGCGGGGCAAGGGATATCGATTTTTAATGGTCATTTTATTAAGTTGACGGTAATCTATGCACAGTCGCAAGGTTCTGTCCTTCTTTTTAACAAAGATAATTGGTGCTCCCCAAGGAGACACACTTGGCCTTATGTAGTTTTTATCTATTAATTCCTTCAACTAAGATTTTAGTTCGTTTAATTCTAGAATATTCATTATGTAAGGAGCTTTTGAGTTTGGTACCACACCCGGTACTAACTCAATGGTGAAATCTAGTTTCCTTTTCGGAGGTAATCCTGGAATTTCTTCCGGGAATACATCAGAAAAGTCCTTAAGAATAGGTATATCCTCCAGTTTTACTTTATCTTTTTTAGATGAACATTCGTCATTAATAACATTCATAGCAAACATTTTGCAACCCTTCCTTACAGCTTTCTTTACTTGTAAAGCAGAAATTTGTCTTACAGATGTTTTCCTAGGAATTCCTTTTACTGTTTCAGTATTACCTTCATTATTAAAACAAGTAAAAGACTTTTCATAACATTTAAGTAATACTCTATGATGTTCAAGTCAGTCCATGCCAATTAACACATCATATGACCCTAATAGTAAAACATTCAAATTAACTTGCGTTTTCAACTGACTCATAAGTAAATCACAACTTTTGACAAATTCTGTAACTTTCCTTTTAGTGTCTGTTTCTAGTTGTACTAACCATGAATTATCAAATTTTTCTACCTTTAACTTGCAACTTTTCACTAAATCAGGTGAAATGTAACTCAAACTTGCACCTGGATCTATTAAAATTGAAATAGATTTGTTTTGTATCATACTTCGATCTCGACCATACAAGTTTGATGGTCTGCTTGTCGATTTTCCAGCGTTGCATTAATCCCGGGCATTTCTCTTGCTACATCACCAATTGTAGGTTCTATTTGCATGGTGTGAATGTTGTTGACTGTCTTTCTGTTGCGTGGGCACTGAGCTCTAGTATGTGGTCCACCGCAATCATAACACTTCAAAAGTGTTCTATGTTCAACATTTCTGGTATTGTTATTATTATTAGGCACATTCCTTGCAACAGTAAAATTCTATGGTGCATTACCTCTGTAATTATTATTATTCTGAAAATTTCTGTTATTAAAATTTTTCTTAAAATTTCCAGAATTAATTTTAAAACTTTTCTTTTTATGTTCAAAATGATTAGACTTATTACTTCTCCAGCCAGATATTCCTTCTCTTTTTCTGTTTTGTTCAAAACAGAAATTAACTTTCCTCATAGCCTCTTCCAAAGTTGAAGGGTTATCATATTCGATCCTGTCTTTTATGCTGAAAGATAGACAGCTTAGAAACCTTTGTACCTTAGGCTTCTTTTCGACCAAATAAGGTACATACCTCAGCAAGCTAAGGAACTTGCTGCTCAACTCCTTCATACTCATAGTACCCAATTTTAAATCATAACATTCCTTTGTTTATCTTCATAGTATTGTTCCGACAAAAACTTTTTCTTAAATAAATGTTTAAACATACTCCAAGTTATGTTTCTTTCTTTAATGCTCTTAATTCTTTTAAGATCCTGCCACTAAATATCCACCTTTCCGGTCAGATTGTAAATATTCATCTTGGTTTTTAATAGTGAAGAGTAATCGTAAATATGAAAGTAATTCTTCATGCCGGACAGCCATGCTTCAACTGTCTCACCATTTTCACTTTCGCCATTAAAGATTGGTGGCTTTATCTTTTTAAACTCTCCTGAAATTTGTTCATGATGCTTATGCTTCCTTTTCTTAGAACAACAATCACTATCACTGTTGTCCTGATCAGAATTACAATTACTTTGATCAGATTCAGATGAAGAGTAACTATTACTTTTACCATTCTTTTCCTTCTTGTCTTTATGTTTGTAGGACATTGTACCAGAATCAAACTTTGTCTCTGATTTCCTACCTCTTTCCTCCTTTTGGTAGTTTTCCATTAAAATCTAGTTTAACTCTTCTTGTGCTTTTAAAATCCGTTCATTTTCTTCTTTAACAGTTCTTATTTCAGATTTTAAATCTTTTACAGTATGTAGAAGTTCAGAAGATTGATTATTTAACTCTACGTAAATTCCTTCATTGCCATTATTATGTGCATTGTTATTATGTTCATTGTGATGAGGAGATCTGTCATCTGCTGATTCTTCAAGTATTTCCATACCTGCAAATTAAATATCAAGTTGTTCTGTACAGAAACAAAATTAAATAAATGTTAGTAACATAAACTTTTACGGTTCCATTTTTCTGTTTTGCGTGCGTGAGCCTATTTCAGGCCTAGAGTTTGAACCGCGCTCTGATACCACATGTAACATCCCGAAAAATTTACAAAAATTTAAAAAATTTCAATGTAACATTAAATGTTGTATTTGCTGTGCAGAAATATAATAAATGTTTACTTTTATATCTTCACTAGGATGTCAATGCTCTATACTTTTACTTATCATTGTTTACATGCGCTAACTGTTTGTTCTTCTTTTTGACGATGAAGGGGTCCTATGGGTACTCCGAAGCTTACTTAGCGTTTAGCTAAAGCATTTGAACGTTCTTTTCGCAGGATCACAGGTAAGAGAAAGTTAGTATTTCGAAAGTGAAATACGAAGACCCTAAAAGTCATCAGTAATCTTTCAAGTTTAAAAAGAGAAATAGGATAGTTTGTAAAACAATTCCGGGTGAGATCTGCTTGATCGATGTTTCTTTTATCAACTGCATCAAATTTGCCTATATAATTTTATTGTATCACCCTTCATTCTCAACGTTTATGTTATTTTAATAAACCAAAGTCAGGTATCAAAACAATATTTAAAAACCTACTTGAAGAAATTACAAGAGGTATTAGATATCTAGGATATGAGGATCATATCCCATGTTTTGAATATCCTTACTATAGTTCTAAATACTTCATTTGTGCTTATATTTAAACCTGGATTTGATGTTATGTTACGTTCTAAGTATCCTACTAAACTTTACAATGACTAAACTAGCAATGATATCCTTCATTAAGACTATTGTTATTTGCACTTCTTCTAGGTTGATATTATAAATAATATCACCTCTTAGCATATTGTATCAATGTTAAACTTATGGTGTCTAAACCATAATTAGTATTGTGACTAAAAATTAAAATTGACAAGGGTCTTCATAGTTTATAAACTATGTACCAATATGGTTTTCGTATTTTTAGTTGTTATAACAATGGATTGGCAATATGTTAAATCGACTTTGGTGTTAATGGAATGTATTCAAGCATAATAATTATAATCCTGTCATTGTGATAGTCAAGACTCAATCCTAGGGTATGATACTTATTGCATATAATGATTGACCTTGATATAATGTGACTCCAACTATATGGTAATGGTAATGATCGACCTGATTATGATCCAAATGATATCCTTGTTACTTGGCTAGCAGATCGACGTACTAGTGGTAGATCTACGTATTAAAGTGTATTAAAGTGGTATTTAGTGGAACGCCTAATGTCATCCTCTGTGGCAAGTTATCACATGGGTTCCACGATTGTGATGTTTTCCCTAACTTCACTTGGAAATACTTCGACGATAGCATCATTTCGGCATTTACTAAGCTGCGGTGGAGGGTTAGAGAGGCCGACAGGCCTGCGAGGTTGTAGGGTTTGTTAACAGAGTGTGAGGGCACCTCCCGGGTCTCGATATCAAGACCCGTGGTTGTGTAACTTAGCTCTTAGAGCCGAACCCTTGGGAGTGATGATTTGATGCCACGGTTGGTAGTTTTTGAGTAGTTCCAAGGTCTGCGATAGTCTTGAGTGTATTTGAACCAGAGGCAAGTTTCTTGTGGTAGTTCTCGGCACGGTATCTTTTCTTCACTGACCTTGTTGATAGGGTGTTGGCTCCGGTTTCTTGTTTAGCTGTGGCGTCTCTACTCCAGAAGCAACGTTCTAAAGGTAACGTTCTCGAAACTTGGACTGTTATCGTTTTTTGTAATTTGTTTCAAAACTCCGTAATGCATCATTTAACCCTCGAATGTTTGGGTGATAGGTACTTCACGTCTGCAGGTTATTTTGGTATAATTTTTCATGGAGATGTTGCTTCATCGACCGGTAAGCTTCGGTGGTTTTCCCATAGGTTGCTCTTGGAAATTGTTATTCGTTGTTTGGTGTTAGCCTATAGTTGGGGTTTGGTAACAAGCTGAGGATATGGTCGTTGTGGTGATGTTTTGTGAGCCAAACGATGAATGTAGGGAGGATGGGATCCTCGACCTACTTGATATTCATCTTGCAGCGTTTCACTGTAGGGATAATTGTTTGAATGTAATATCTGTTGAAAGGGTTTTAACCCTCGGTATTTTTAAAGAAATGAGAAGGTTTTGATACTTTTATAATTCATGCTATCGTAATCGTTTAAGTCTGAGAGCAATGCTCCAGTACTTGAGTTATTTTATTTCAATGTTTTGTTTAAGAAATGTTTCGAAAAGTTAATGACCGAGGATCAAGGGCTAATGCCATGTTTTATGCATTCAAACCTTGGTTGAATTTGATGGGTATAAAGAGTCGAACTAAAGACTGAGACTTAGTCTCGTATTCCTATTTCGCTTTGTTGCAGACAGTGGTTACATTAGGAATGTAACATTACTATTTTGATGTTGATTCCGAAAAGCTACTTTGTCTTTAGTTAGGATTTGTATAGGTTATATGATATCGTGATTGTTCTCTTCCATGTTGAACCTGGGCAATGAAATTAGTGTTTTAAAAATTTGAAAAAAAAATGATGGGTTTTGTCGGTAGACTGGTTATAAGCTCGTTTCAATAATAAGATTATTTTGATTCTCTTAGGGTTTTCCAACGAAACCTGTAGATAAAAGGAAGAGATCTTTATTCAGTTAAGTTCTGTCTTGTAACTCCTATGTGATATATTAAGTGTTGAATGATTATGAAATGAAAAACTAAGGTTCTAGCAAAAGGAAATTCGTCCAAACAGAGTTGTTTTGGTTGTATAAATATTTTCATTTTAAGAATGTTCGTAATGTTTAATACTACAGAAATGGATAGAAGCCTTAATAGTAGTTTTCGAATGGATAAATGATAAGAGGTTAAATATAGAAGAAAATATTTTGCAGAGGTGTAGAAAACCTGGAAATATTAAACCGTATTTTAAATATGTTGCTGCAAAAAAAATAGAATACTAAAGTATTTGAATAATATGGATACTTCTATGTTTGATTTATAGCTATTTTAAAAGACTAGAGTATAGTTTTGAATATTTAAAAGTAAAAACAAAGAAAATGACAAGATCATGTGAAATTAGTATTTACTGCAGGAAACAGTTAACTTATAAATAACCCTAGACTATATGGGAATCTGTAACTATTTTAGTTTCTGTCATTAAATTTTGTTATAATAGTAAAGATATTCTAATGTCTATATAATATACATGTAATTATATTTTTCTATGATAGAGAGTATAAGATGTCTGTTTAAATTTCAAATATAACAAAAAAAAAGAAATTTAAAGATAACATAATAGAGTTAGTATATTCTTTCAATGCATATCATTTATCTAATTTTAATCCTCCCTTCCCTATACTAGAGTACGGTACACAAAACAATATGTGGAAAAATGCAGGGAAGGCAATTATTCTATCAATTCATATACTTATTCAACAGTTTACAACATCATAAACAAATCAGAAAATCAACATTTACTCCTGCATTATCAATATTTAACTAATGGATGCTAACTCAACAGCTACAGAAATAAATTGTACTACTTAAGGAATAAATTAGCAAATAGAACCTACACCTGTAGATAGGGTGACAACCACCCAAAGAGGCTTGTTCCTCCCAACCTTCTCCAGAAGAAGCAGCCAAAATCTCTTGCTCCTTTGGACCCCCGAGCCTGTTTACTGAACCACTAGGTAGAAGACTCTGTGTATAAGCAAGGCACTCAGGCTGTACTTCCAGTAATCAATGAAGGGCGGGCGCACGAAGATGGTCCCCATTTTCGTTGCAATGGGGGCACGCTAGCGGAAAATAAAAATGGCGCGTATGCACCTAAGGTAGCACGCACCCAAGGAATGTCCTTCATTACCTAAAGTCAAAGCAGTCCTACAGGCATCCACTTCAGATGTGGAACAAGCCTACTTTATTGCACAGAAGAAACCTTGGCAGCCTCGAAATCAAGGTATGAACCAAGACCCATCATTTTTTTTGAATAATTTGAATGGTATGAATAATATGCATAATTTGAATACACAATTCCCTTCACATTATTCCAACAACAAGTGGCATCCATATCACAACACAATGCAAAATCATAACTCCTGGACACCATGGTCTCAACAATCACATCAGCAAGCCCCTTGGAATCCAAACTGGAGGAACTCTTACCAAGGAAATAATTTTTCTCATCAATAGACTAAATATCAACAGTATCCTCCTCAACTGTATCCTAATCAACAGTAATAGCAGCCACAGCTGCAATTCCAAAATAACGCACCATTGCGACCACAAATACCTGCACAACCTAACCCAAATCCGAACAATAAAGCAGTCCACCAGTTTGAGACTGCCAACATGTCTGCATATTCCATTTACCAAGTTCCCTGCAATGATATACGATTACGATCAGGGAGGGTAGTGGAACCTATCATCACTGAGGATATTTCATCCATAGTGGCTGGAACTGGAGTGAATCCGCACTTTGAAAATATTGTCAATTTAGCGATCCCCATTATTGAGGACGTTGATACTCCTATTGATACAGTAGTTCAAACTCAGGAAATAACACACGATGTGTCACGGCCTACACAAACGTTGAAAGAACTGCCATATCCTGAACGATTAGCCCTGCTGAAAACAGTGGATCAACCATGATTCAATCTCTTAGGAGAATTGAAAAATTCGTATGTAAAAATCCCATTGTTACAAGCCCTCCACGACCTGCCCATTTATGCCAAGACTGTTATGGATCTATGTGTAAAGAAACCAGAAAGAAAACCTAGGCATCCTCCCACTGTCCATCTATTGGGAGAACTCTCAGAATTAATAATGGGAAAGACCCCTATGGAAAAATATGATGATCCTGGAAACCCGACTGTTACAGTCCACATAGGAAACACACAGATCCCCAACATATTTGTGGATTTAGGCTCAGCTATTAACGTTATGACCATAGAAACTGTGAAGAAACTTGGACTCACTAACCTTCGGCGAACCCCTACTATTTTAGAACTTGCTGATAGATCAACAATTAAGCTTGAGGGAATCCTGGATGACCTGGTGATATCAGTTGACTCGTGGGAATACCCTGCGGATTTCTTGGTGTTATAGCCGAAGTCCCAGCTGGGGGAACACCCATTGATCCTGGGAAGACCCTGGTTAGCCACAACTGATGCTTGTATCAGCTGCCGGTCAGGATCCATGACTATCTCAAATGGAACTGAAATCAAAAGCCTAACATTATATCCTCCAGCCCGACCAAGCTTAGAAGATGAAACTCCACTTTGGGTGGATTTGGAGGAGGAAGAAGGCGTTCAACCATTGCTAACGATAGGGAGAGCCTTAACTTTTAAAGATGAAACAGAGGATGATGCTATTAACAATTTCATCAATGAGCCCACGTCTGTCAATAAGCATGTTTACCAGATTCTAGATAGTACATTATATGAGAAGAACAAGAAAATCTTACGGAAGAGACTCTAGTTAGTGATGCAACCATAATTCCAGTACTTAAGAATTCGAAAAGTGTCCCAGTTGAAATTGAGCCCAATCCTAACCTTGCGCCCAATGAGCTGGAACAGCTGATCACTCTGCTAAAAAAATACAAAGGAGCTTTCGCTTGGGAATACACAGATATGAAGGGCATTCCTTCTAATATGTGCACCCATCATATTTACATTAAAAGCGACTCCCAGCCAGTATGCCAACCACAACGAAGGATGAATCCAAACCTAAGGGATATAGTGAAAGAGGAGATCCAAAAACTTCTAGAAGCAAGGTTTATATACCCAATCTCAGACAGCGAGTGGGTTTCTCCACTCGTGATTGTGCCCAAAAAGAATGGGAAATGGAGGGTCTGCGTGGACTACAGAGAATTAAACAAGGCAACGCAGAAAGACCACTTTCCCTTCCTTTTATTGATCAGGTCCTTGATACCTTGTCTGGGAAAAATTATTTTTTCTTTCTGGATGACTTTAGTTGCTACAACCAAATCCAGATTGCTCCAGAAGATCAAGACAAAACGAAGGTCAATAATTGAGGCATGTTCAATTTCAACACACGGACTTGACTCCTAAAGTAATCAACTTATCATTGAATCATACACATAGTTTGTACACCTTAGAATAAGAAGCAGTTTCAATCTATGCATTACAAGAATATAGAATTCAAAACCCTCTCTGTAAATCTCAGGAAAATATTTTAAAACCTCAACCCAAACCCAAACTTCGGATAGCAAGCAAACTGACCTGATGGAAACTCTCTTTGCTACCAATCCGAATTTCAGATAGCAAGTAAAATGACCTGATGGAAACCCTCTTTGTCGAGAAGCCAATGATATTTCTGTAACAAAAACTCAAGTAGCAATACAAAAACTGGAAGCACTGGAAAACCTTAGAAAGTCCTATACAGGCCAATTCGCCATCTTCCTTGTTTAAATTGCAAAATTGAATTTATAGTTATTAAAAACAATGTAGGGCACCAATAAACGAGGCTATTAAATGCAATTCGCCATCTTCTTTTTCTATTTTGCTAGTTTGAACTGGGTTCTAAACAAGCTGATTAGAAGAGCCTCTGCCATATAGTCTCTATTGCGCCCTTTACACTTAAGGCATGCAGGAAAACAAATTTGCTAGATATTCTCTGTCGTGTGATGTCCAATTCAAGTGTGCACAAAAACAAATATGCACTGGATTTAATTGACATTTAGCATCACATCATATAACCTGCAACACTTGTAAGGTTGTAAGGATATTTTGTGCTATCTACTTTGGTTCGGGTGAGACTGCTTTGACAGGACTATTGATCAGAAACATCTTTTACAAGACAATTTCTTGTTCTTTGGATGAACGAGAGCACAAGAACCAGATGGCATGACCCAAACTTTACTATTTGTGGGTTTGTGAGTTAATCTTATTGTTGTGATGATTATGGGGAAAGAGACTATTTCCTTTTCCCAATGACACTATATAAGAGGTGTGATATCTAATCCACATAAAGATAAACTTAATCTGATCATATTTAATTTTATCAATGGTTTTCCTATAGCAGAGATTAATAAAATACAAGCGTTGATGTGTGGTTTCTCATCTTATGTTTGTTGTTTTATAATATGGAGAAAATTATATAATAATATCTAAAATATATATAAAAAACAATGTTAGAGTTTTGAAATCTTTAATTTAATAAAGATCTAAATAAAATAATTAATTTGAGTTTTAAAAAATGAATAACAAAAAATTAAAATAATTCAAAATAATATTAACAAATTAATTTTTATTAAATATTTATCATACATTCAAATATATTACATAATAAACATTTTATTATAAATTCAATATCCATCCTTTTTAATAAAAAAATTTAATTTCTGATATGAAAAATACAAAATTCTGAAATATATTACATAATAAACATTTTATTATAAATTCAATATCCATCCCTTTTTAATAAAAAAATTTAATTTTTGATATGAAAAATAAAAAATTCTGAAATAAAAGTAATTAACTTAAAATAATTAACTTACTATTCCCCTTGAACTTGTACATTAGCACTCGTAAATTAATACATAAAAGAAAGAGAAAATATATTTCACCTATGCAGGGCATCATTGATATACTTATTAATATGCTTTCAGATTTATATATAATAACAATAAATATTGGATATATGACCTTTTCATTAAAAATGGTCCCGCTTTAAATAATAAATTGCATCCAGAGTAAGATATCCAAAATCAACAGATCTTTCAATGTCAACAAATATAATAAAGTAAAATGCCCAACATTAACAATTTCAATTGATTTCAATTTCAATCGATTTCAATTTCAATTGGTCTGTCCCTTAAAATTCCTCTGTAGCGTAGTTGCTCCATTACTCCCGCACTCCACTGCAGTTTGGGACATCCATACACGGCAACCCACTGCAACGACTTACAATGTTGGATGCCTTCCACCTCTTCGAGCTCGGAACATCCACCGACATTCAGCTTTTCAAGATTTGTCAGCTGCCCCATTCCCCGTATGCTCTTCAACTTCTCACAATCCCAATAAAGGTGTCGAAGGTTGCAGCAAACACCTTCAGCAAATGATACCTCTGATATCCCTGTTTTAAGAACAATTATCCGTTGGAGCCAGGGAAGTATGCAGTTGTCAACGGAAGACCCCAAATCACTCAATGCTTCTCTCTTTCCTTTCACCTCCTTTATAAACGGCAGTTCCCGTATCAGCGGACATCTCTCTATCCACAAGTCAGTCAACCGAGTCAACTGTCCAATAGAAGCAGGCAAACATTTCAATCCATAGCAATTCTTTATCCTCAATTCCTTCAGGTTCCATAAGTCACCCAGCGAAGGCGGCAAACATTTCAATTGTTCACATTTATAGAGCCACAATTGCTTCAAATTCTTTAACTGACATAGTGAAGGCGGCAGCGTGTCCAGCAAAGGGCCTCCTATCTGCAAAACTTCCAAATTGCTTAGCTCTCCAATTGCACTTGGCAATTCTTTTATATTTGTCCCTCCGAAATGTAACTCTTCAAGCGACCTCTGATGTGCCACTTGCGGAGGGAATACTTCGATTTTCTTACCACCATAGAGATTTACGTACTCAAGCCTGCCTATATTTCCAAGCGTTTCGCTTGACATGGTTAAATTACTGCAACACCTCAAATTAAGATACTGCAACACCTCAAATTAAGATACTGGAGTTTAATTAATTTACCGAAGGAGTCCGGCAGAGTATCCAACCCATCGCACCTAGACAGATTGATGTGTCGGAGGTTGGTTAAACTACCAAAGCATTCCGGCAATTTTGTGAGATTTGACGTGGAAAGTACTATCCGTTCTAGGTGCTTCAGCTTCCCTATAGACTCTGGAATGTTCGAGAGGGGAGCCTTAACCTGTAATTCCCGCAACTCTATAGGTGCCTGCAAAATGTTGACGTGTTTCAACTCTCAAAAATTGGATTCCTTAAGACCACCGTTAGAACATATCGGAGACCCTGCAGTACAATATCAAATTCTAACATTCGCAAACTTTAATTTCACAAATCCTAATTTACCTGGGATTCCTTTTCCCACAATGTTTTAAAATGGCTCGCTTCAGCTTCCGCTCCCGCTCCCACCACGTGTAGAACTCTTAAATTCTTCATTGAAATAAAGGCAGGCATGGAAAACTGGGTCCATCCTCTGAAGCGCAGCCATATGAGATTTGGACGCTGCACCTTTGTCAAAATGCGTCCCAAGAGACCATCTTCAGTATCAATATCAAGAAGTTGCAACCCCATCATCATAGGAATACAGCTCAATGCATCATCGCGGTCATCAATATCATTGTAAACCATTCTAATGCCTCGCACGGGTATTACCTGTCCATTCTGGAAACATGATAGTCATTGGTACCCATGTATTCTTGTAAAATTATTGAAGAATTAAAGAAATAAAAAATAAATGTTTGAAGAATTCAGAGGATTGAATCATCAATTTGCACGTACCAAAGATTGTTCGAACAAAGACTCAGTGACGTTCTTGGTCCAACGCCAAAGGCGACGCGGCGACCCTGGCTCCTCGGCAATATATCTCCCCATATCCCTAAGGTGGTCATGAATTTGTATATTGTTTTCACTATCAACTTCTACGAGACACTTGTTCCTTAGAGTTTCAAATCCCCGCCTACCTTGCCAGCCTGAGCCGTCCCATATTCGTATAGCCATATCCATGTTTTCTCTTCTGAAAAAACATGCACTATCTAAGAATATTTGTTGTTCTTGTCTATTGAGTGAATTATAACTTATTTTTAAACATTGCAGTATATCTGTAGGAAGTATTTGTTGAAGACTCTGTAGTTCGTCTTCCCACACAGAGATGTCTTTTCCATAAAGAAGTGCCCCAAATACTTTCAGAGACAAGGGCAATCCATTACAACTTTTCAAGAATTCCAATACCAGAGACTCAAATCCTGGCAGTGGATAGGGTTGGTTGAAGGCATGGGAACAGAAGAGCTCCTGGGAGTGCTGCGTATCAAGCCCGGTTAATTTATAAAGTGATGTGTTTTCAACTTTTGAGCGTGTGAGAACATCTTTGTCCCGAGATGTAATCACTACTAAGCTATCTGAGTGAACACTTTGGTGTGGCAAAAGTGCATCAACCTGATTTAAATGATCTACATCATCTAAAATTATTAAGGCTCTAGAAGATGACAGATGTTTGCTCAGCATCCCTATTCCTTCATCAACACCATCAATATTATCTGATACATTCAAGCTCCTAAGAAGTTTTTTCTGCAACAAAATTAAACCACTTTTACTTGCATTATCTCGCACATCAGCTAAAAAGCAGGTTTTACTATAATCTGAACTCTTCCTATTGAAGAATTCTTTAGCCAATGTGGTCTTTCCTATACCACCTAACCCCACAATCCCCACGATCCGGGGTTTCCCGCTATGCTGTCGCTCCAATATGACTGTATTTTCGAAGTCCTTTATCTTATCATCTAAACATGTTGCATATTTAGCAACGTACAAGCCTGGCTTTTTCACTTTCTTCAACACCCGTTCAACTACCTTATCTACGAGCTCCCCCTCGTCCCTGGTATTTACAAGAAAATAAATAGAGGTAATGAGAAACAAATGTCTATGCAATTTATATCTAACATAAAACTACGGAGAACGTTGAGTTCATACCCATTACAAGCGTCGAGCTCGAAACCACTTATGTCTGCAACCTGTGAAAGAGCATTTCTCCATTTTTCGACGGTGGCAGAATCGTGTCGCAGCTTCTCTTCTTGAGTTTGAGGATCATACTTCGTCTTTTTTTCTAGTCTCTGTATGGCTTGAGCGTATCGAAGCTCATGAGGCTTAACGTGGTAGAACACTGGAATAACTGGAGCCTTCGACTCTAGCATGAGAAACAGCTCATTCAAACACCACTTTGACTCGGCATATCTCTCAGAGAAAATTGCCACATGAACCGAGGCCGATCCAATAGCCCCTACAATCTGTGAAGTTAAATCTTCTCCTCTCTGCAATTCCTGCTGGTCCAGAAAGGCTCTGACTCCATGGGAAAGAAGGCGCCGATAGAGATGGCTGGCCAAGGTTTTCTTTACATCCGGACCACGATGGTTTATAAACACATCGTAGTCCGAATTGGCAGAGGTAGAGGTCGAGGAAGCAGGTGAGGATGTGGAGGCCATTGCCGATCGAAAAATAGAAATGGGCAGAAGTTCAGAGAAAATTTGAAAAGAAAAATGGTGATAGTTTGCAGAGATATTTACAGCAATCAAACCCTTGAGAGATATTTACAGCGATCAAACTCTTGAGACATCTGTCCACAGGCCGAGATAGTAAACCGTTTTCCTCAGCTCCTTCTCCGTGGGTGGAGTTTCAACGCGTTTTCAGTAGCGTGTGGGGTCAGGGGAGAGAATATGGTGTACAGCTTGACACCATGATGCGAAGATGTACATCTGGTAGGCCCTGGACAGCTGGACTTTTATCTGCACAACGACAAAATACGAAAGTATGAAGTGGTAGTTGCACATGTAAAGAGATAGAGGAGATGTTCTACCGCATCGGTAAAAGCAGAAGCCCTCAAAAAGTGGGGCCACGGGCACCGAAAGGGTCGATGGAATTTCCACCCAAATCAAACTTTTCATTATCAGGGTTTTTACTTTTTCTTTTCATTAGTCTTTGCTTTTTTATGTCGGCCATTATATGATTACTTTATGTTACCAAGTAGTTAGAAACTTAGTCCATTGGTTGTAGCTTGGGTGGTTGGGAGGAATGTTTGTTATCCTCTCCACTGAGGTTTTTTTTTTCGTTACTACTATTTTGATTTTTATTTTTCCTTAGCCTTGTGTTGGCCATTACTTTTTTTCCATTACTACTGTTTTTACTTCTTTTTTTCCTTAACCCTTGTGTCGGCCATTATATTCTTACTTTATGTTAACCCCACATGGTATACAACCTAACTTCATGGAATCAATTAGTGCAAAACCTCATTTCATCTAAATGTATATACCCACACTCCATAAAAGCTCCACATGATATAACATGAATTATAATTTTACAGGTGTCCAAAGGATATAAAAAAATCATCTAAAATATAGATTCAATTTAAATGGCCCTTACCATTGAATTTAAATGACCATTACCATGTTTTTTATTGTTTTTAATTAATAAAAGTTATACATGCCAACATAAGGTATATTCTAAGGCTTCTAGAGTCAATTTCCTTGATTTTATATTAGTTATCAATAATATTATTTGAAATTTAAAAATAATGTTTTTAATTATAAAATAAAACGATTTATCTCATATTTGATTTCTTGATGTTTTGATTTGTTAAGCTTACTTTTTAGGCTATTTAATGACAAAGTTTTGCATGCTTTTGGCTCACTTGGAATTTTTGTGGAGATTTTGAAATTTAAAAATCATTGCATCATGTGTATCTTCCATAATTACATAAGATTTAGAGAGATATCTATCATTTTCTCAAGCTTAAGTAATTTTCCATGAAATCGCAATTATCTTTTCAAGAAATGTTGTCATAAATGAGATGGTGTGGGTATAGGCCTTGGTCTAGGGTTATTAAAGCTAACATGCAAAAACTCAAACTGCTCTCTAACAAAATGTGAAAAAAACAGTCACTGACATCATTAATTGATGTTGTATATTAGTTTAGAAGCTTATCTTCCAACTCAAATCGACTAACCAACCCAATATTTTTAGGACTGCATTCAACAATGGCTATATTACCATGTGGCTCTACCAAGTTGTCATTCTTCTAAATTATTCATAATGCAACTGGTAGAGGTTACATGGCGTTGGGCATCTCCATGCATATCCAAACATGTTGTTGAATATAGCTTCCAGTAAGCTTTTGCATTTACAAACAACTTGGCGACATAGCCTTGAAAACAACAATATCAATGGAGATGCAACGAGTCATTTTTGTCTCCTGCACAGTCATTTATGCAAGTTACAAAAATGGTTATCCACTCTATTGATCTAAACTAAAGACTTCCAAACTTTTTGCCAACACAAACATTAAACATATAGAAGGGCTCATGTCTACATGAACTGGTTAGGGTTTTCTTGATTTAGAGATTAGATGGATGGACTCAAGTATGACGCAATGAAGGATGACGTTTAGTTAGTTGACTATTCAAATAATTCATTACCCAAATCTGAAATCTTCATTTCATATCCTAATCTTGGTTCTAAGGATGATGTGTCAAAAGCAACGTCAATCACTAGGAAACAATGGGTCATGATGATGGAATGGAGCTAGGTCGATCTCTGACACATAAAAGGGACGACCTCAGGGAGATTAAAAATGTGACCTCAATGAGTATTGATTACAATTCCATCGAGATTTTTACGTGTGATCCATCTACTATCCGATCGATGGACGCTACGAAGGGGCAGATCCTGTCAAATGTAGGCACAAATAAAGAGTTATTGTAGTAGTCTATTCAATAGTCCAACCAAGCAATATGAAGAGGGGTTTTTTTCGAACATCAAAGGAAAAGGAGAGGGTTTTGTTAGCATTTGTATAGAACTAGCAGATTTTTGGAGTATTGTCCCTCATAAGACAATCAAGCCACGTAGAAGGAAGAAGACGAAGATGATTAGAAGCAAAGGGGGAGGGTTAACTCCAGTAGTTGGATAGGTTATTGTTGTTTATGAGATACTGGATCTTAAATACCGCATCCTAATAGGGAATTTTTTGGTTCGTGCATTGACAATGGTGACATGAAAGCATGGGATTTCTTATTGTGGGAACTTAGTTCTTGGCTATTTCCATACCCTTCATTTAGTCTCCCATGAATTTTTAGGGTTTCACTTCCAAACCAAAGAAGACTTGATTAAAATTTTACAAGAGGTATGGTTTTTAAATAGATCCTATTTGGATGTGAAGTCATGTCACCCATTGTTTGAATCAAAGGGTGAAGTTATGGGGAAAAAAACCTATTGTGGGTGAAACTCATAGGTTTATCTATGGATTGGTGGTCAATGGAGAGGTTAAGAGTGTTCGGTGCTAGGATTAGAAATACCTTCTTGGTTGATGATTCATTTCAAATTTTGGTGGAGGTAGATATAAGAGGAGGACTATATGAGTCCATTGATCTTGTGAACAATGATTATAGTTTTACACAAACATTGAACTACTTAGATATTCCATTTCGTTGTTTAATATGCTACCAATTAAGGTACATTCAGGTGGATTGTGAAATGTGGTTCCAAAAAATATTTGGAGGAGGATTGATGCTTCAAATGTGGATAGAAAAAGAGAGTCCTCTCCTATGGTTGTCGAAAAAAATTAGTGTTTAGACGAAAGTGCCCAAAAGTCTACTAAATGAAAATAGATTTCTGGTGATTGACTAAGCTATGAAATGTGCAGAAGACAGTTGATTTATTAGTCGGAGACATGTCAATCCATCTGATAATTGAATCTCATCAAGATTTGGGGTGGGATGAGGAGGATCTCGACCCAACAATAAATACATCTTCAATATCCTACCTGAGTGATATTGATTGCTCAAAAGTCTTTGGGGACCAACTTTTGGTCACTCCTCATAAATCTATCCAATCTAAAAACATTTCTTTGGGCCTAAATCTTGTTATAATTAAAGCTAAAGGAATTAGGCCATCTCCTATCCCCTCATATTTCCCTTTTGTGTCTATACCTAGGCCTGTTAGGGACAGTCTTGCTCCATCTCTTAGGGTTTAAGCTAAGAAGGGTGGAGTGTCAAGAGGGCAAGCCGAGTCATCAAATTCCTGGAGTAATAGGCTCTTATAATTCTATGGCAAGCGGATTCTCCTTGAAAGATCCCAAAGCCCAAGGGAGGGTTCATTATAGCCTTTGATCCAGAAAATGCCTCCATGTCCTTCCATCTATTGTCAGGGTCTGGGTTTTGATGTCCAACAACAATTGTCCATTCTGTAAGTGGGTTGGTTGTTGGAAAACAAAGAACAAGCAAAAGCGACTAAGGATGTTAGTCAAGTTAAACAAAAAATTCTAGTTGGGGTCCTTAAAGTTGGGTAATCCCCATCAAGTGTTTTTCATGAAGATCCTTTTTGCTAATATAAGAGGGTTGGGGGGGTAATCCAAAAACATGGCTTTGTGTCGATTGGCAGTAAGGGATAACCCTAATATAGACATGATTCAAGAGTCAATGGATAAGGAGGATGTGTTTATCCCCACTCTCAAAAATATTTTTCCTAGTTGGGACTTTCTAACTCTATATTATGTTGGTATGTCTAGAGGGGTGATTACTAGTTGGAATTAGTCAATGGTTCTTAAAAACTCTTTTGCAATTTTGTCCAAAATTCTACATTTATTCTCTGCATAGAACCTTGTTGGTCCTAAATATTTATGGGCCATATGAAGGTAAGCAAAACATTTGGGGTAAGTTATTTTCCTCACAGCTTTTTATGGCTCCAAAATTTATTTGTGGAGGTTCTAAATATTACTATGAGAAGTTGTTAAATATGGGATGAATCTACTTAGGCGGAGGCTTTAGCTTATTTTTTCCTTTCTTCTTTTAATCAGGAAAGAATTATTGACATGGAACCAGTCACATTGAAACCTTCTTGGAGCAACAATCAATCGAGGGATAATGAGGTCTTACAAATGACTGGATTGGTTCCTAGTGCACATTGATCTATCCTAGGAGGTGGATAGGTAAATGTCATGGGTCATTTCTACTCGTGCTTCACATCATTTTATGATCTTCCTTGAATTTGGAAAAGCTAACAGGAAGATGAATGATCCCTTCAAATTCAATCCATCATGAGTGATGGAGGATAAGTACATCTCTCTGGTCAAAGAAGGGTCAACTCACTTTAATCCTTCTCTGGTGAAGTCAGATGCTACTAATTTTTCTCGGTCACTCAATGTTTTAAAGTACAAAACCCAAGAATTGGTTGAGGATCAACGTAAAAAGAGGGAAAAAGGAAATGGTTTATATTGATAAGGAACTAGTTGAACTATCGGGGAATTCGATATGCTCTCTACCTTGAAAAACTTCGGTTATCGAAAATCATTGCTTGAGGAAGAGATGGTGTGTCACATGAAGAGTTGTGCCACTTGGGTGCAGAAAGGAGACCACAACACAATTTTTTTCCACAACTTCATGAGTCATCACAAAAACCTTAATACTATGATCTAGGTACTTAAGAATGAAGAGGGGCGGGGAGAGTAATTTCCATGATTAAGCTAATTTGGGATTTAGATTCTTTGGGAGTGCTTTCTAAGGTATCGAAGTGGGATATTTTGGTTGATATCATCAGAGTAGTCTTGAAATTCCAAAGGTTGATTGGGAATGATTATAATGAAGTAATATTCCGGTTGATTTCTAATGAGGAACTACTGGCAATAATGTACTCATTTTAAAAAACCCGAAGTCTGAGTCCTAATGGATGGACAATCAAATTCTTTATTGCATTTTTTCATATTCTTGGAGATGAACTACTGCGAGTTGTTGAGGAGGCCAAGTAGTCAACCAATGTCTAGGGAAATATAAATTCCACCTTTATAGCTTTCATCCCAAAATGAAACCGTCCAGAGTCTTCCAATGATTGTAGACCAATTTCTTTATGTAATTGTCTTTATAAAATTATATTGAAGGTCATTGCTTCCAGGTTGAAGCTGATACTATCTTAATGCATGTCCTCAAAGCAATTTGGGTTCTTAGATGGTATTCTTATACATGAGGTGATTAGCATAGAAAAAGAAGGTATATGTTCCATAAAAATCCACAAATTTCAGGCATCGGTGCTCAAACTTGATATGTAGAAGGCATATGATAGGGGGCATGGATTTATCTTCACCTACTTCTCATTCACATACTTTTTTCATACCTGGTGGTCAACTGGATTACGGGATGTGAAAATTCCGCTCCTTTCACTCTTTTGATTAATGGATCAACTTCTACATTCTTTAAGACCTCTTGGGGAATTAGGCAAGGATATCCGCTCTCACCCTATTTATTTTAGTTTGTGGTCGAGGGTTTAATTCAAGTTCTATTGGAAGTTAAGAGTAGTCAATAAATTTAGGGTATCCACCTTGGTTGGAACCCACAGTTGATGCATCTACTTTTTGTTGATGACATGCTCCTTTTTATTCAAGGATTGGATCTTGAGTGTAAATGGATAAAGAATATTATGTCTCTATACAAAAAAACATCAAGAATGGTAATCAATGAAAATTAGTTTGTTTTATATACAGATGGATTGATTGAACCATTGGTCACCCTCTTTCGAAGAAATTTATTATTCCTCATCAAGGATATGGTGTGTAGGTAAATAAATCTCGGATTGATGATTTTATTGAATGAGAGAAACCTTATTTATTACATACTAATGTGGCTATTGGTTTCCATCTTCTAATGGTTGTTTGGATTCCAACGGGATTTTCAAATTCTCAAGAGCATTTACAATATTTATAATTTATCTTGGAACCATAATCCCAAAGGATTATGTTTCCAACATTCCCCTCCTTAATCCGAAGGGGTGTTTGTAAGTCTGAGCATGGTTCTAAACTTTTCAAAATTTTATCTTCCAAGTGTTTTGGTGAAGATGTTTTCAGTTTGCTCCTTCATGGAATAATGTCATAGATGGACTGTCTTGGCCCCTACATGATTTCAAATCAAATGATACTTTGTGTTGGTGTGCTTGGTTCGATCATGGAATCTTGGGTTCTTGGCCAACTTGATTGCATAAGTGTTGTCGATCAATCAGGAAGTGGATTTCTCTTGTTTCTCATGCAAATATTCAAGTATATTCCTAAGCCACACAATCTCTCTCATTGCTTTCGCAACAACCACATATTCTACCTCTGTTGTAGAATATGCTAGAATTGACTGTTTGCATGATCTCTAAGAAATAGTCGTTGATCCAAGACTCATTGTGTATCCAAAAGTAGACACTCCCGTCTCTTTGTCTATATGTATCCATCAAATTCTAAATCGGAGTACCCAATGAGTTTTAAGTCATCCACCATATAGTACTTGAGTCCAAAGTCTTGACTCCCCTTCAAGTACCTTAGAACTCTCTTAGCAGCAGACCGATCTCCTTCATAAGGTTTGTGCATGAACCTTGAAAGGATGCCAACAACATATGAAATATATGGTCTAATGGTTTTAAGGTAGATAAGAATTCGTACAAGCTATCGGCACTTGGTCGCATCCTCAAATTATTTTCCTTTAATTGATGTGAGCTTTAGCTATTTTTGTTCTATTGGAGTTGAGATATGTTTCATTTTTTCATGCAAAATCTGTTCAACAATTCTCCAACATACTTCTTCTAGGATATGAATATGTACTTAGGATGTTGAGTCACTTTAGTTCCCAAGTAATGGTGAAGGTGTCCTAGATCTGTCATCTCAAATCCCTCCTTCAAATATTTCTTTATGGATTCAATATAACTTTCATTGTTCCCTGTCATAAAAAGGTCATCTACATACACCACAAGAAACACAACAATCTTCCAAATTTCTTTACAAAAAATGTTGCATCATCGAGATTATAATGTTTGAAATTTAGCTTCAGAATATTCTCAGTTATCTTTTCATACCAGGATCAAGGTGCTTGTTTTAGGCCATACAAGTATTTGACGGGCTTACATACCTTGTTTTCTTGTCCCTTCACAACAAATCCTTCTGGATGAGATATGAATACATTTTATTTCAAGTCTCCATTCAAGAAAGCTATTTTTACATCCATATAGTGGAATTTCCACCCATTTTGTGCAGCCAAAGATAATAAGGTGCGGATGGTATCCCATTTTGTTGTGGGGGATAACATCTCCTCATAGTCAATTCCTTCCTTTTGTGCATATCCTCTCACCACAAGCATCACTTTGTGCTTGTCAAGTGAGCCATCTAATTTGTATTTGTTCTTATATACCCACTTGCAGTCAATTGGTTTGGTTCCAAATGAATGGTTGACTAGCTTATAGGTTCCATTCTTCATGAGTGCATCATATTCATTTTGCATGGCTTCTTTCCACTCATCACGAGTAGAAGCCTCTTCAAAGGAAGTTGATCCAAAGTTAGCAGATAAATTTAATTCACAATCAATTGTGGCATCCATGACATCATCTGAGTTTTCTGCATCTCCTCCATCTTCTTGTTCGGTTGAGCTTCTTTTCTTGTCTTTCCAACTTCATCTGGATGAACACTTTCAAGTGTCTCTGTGGCCCATTTCAGAACTTTTCTTGATGTCCTAGGTTGATCAACTGGTGGTGCTTCATTTTCTTCAAGATTCAATCTTCCAATCTTCTCAATCACATCATCCAGTTGAATCTCCTATTCACGTGAAATGTCAAGAACTTCTTCTTCATGAGTTTCTTCATGAGGGGTTGTTGGTGCTTCAAAAGGAAATTTTAGATATTGGTCCAAGATAGGGATCCCCGCTTCAAGATGTGGAATTTCATTATCAACTTCATAATATGTCTTAATATGGGAAATTTCTCCAGACAATCAAGTTGTCTATCAATAGACTCGTCTTTTTTATTAGTTTCAAGAAAAATAACATCTCTGGAAACAACAAACTACTTGTTTACCTCATCATAAAGACGATATGCCTTGGAGGTGTCTGAATACCCCAAGAAAATGCATTTTCAACTTCGAGCACCAAGCTTGTCTCTTTGCTTGTAATACCCCAATTTTGACCCTTATGATATATAGGCTTTTAATGTAAATATTGTGCTCATGTAATGTATGTTTCCTAGCGTGGAGCTCAAGGCCAAGGCCTCGTTAGCGTATGCTCAGATTTTATTTAGAAAGGTAAGTATTTGATATTTTACTACCCATGTGCTATTAAGCCATGAAATATTGTAAATTGATGTAAATATTAATATTTCAATAAAATACCAAAACTGGCTATGGAAGCAACTAATGAGAAGGGGACATGTGTATTCCACTAGGGAGTGGTGAGGGGGTTGTGGGATTGAACCATAGGCTGGCAAATGTCATATTGATAACCCATTTGACTTTCTTTGCTGACATTTAATTATGTGTAAGAAAGTTGTTGAAGAAATCAGTCCATGGCTTCAATAGAGCATGGGCAGCCCATAAATTTGTATGGCAGGTATGGGCTCTATTTTTCTTGTATCACAAGTCACCCTACCTCATGGGAATTCGTTCTTCCCTATTCCCATTCCATTGTTGAACATCCAAGCATCAATTTTCATCTATTACGAATGCCAAGCAGTGAGAAAACCAAAAATCGCAACTGTGAATTAACCCACATTTTGAAGTGCCATAAATTCCCAGAATTTGGTATTGATAGTAAAATCCAATGGGGATCCATATATATGAACCTTGGGGCGAAATTGAGAGTATCAGATACCCCAAAATCCATTGGAAAACCCAGTTTTTATAGCCCATAAATCCAATTACGGGATTGAGTTATTTGGTGACCAAATTGTGAAAATCCAAGCATGAATGATAGAACAGAGGTTGGGATTGATTGATAAACCCAGTGAAGACTAGAATCTCAAGGAATAAGCAGCTTGGACCTTTCTATGCCCACCCTAAAGAGCACTTGAGGGAAGGGGCACCTGAGGGATTGTGCAGCAGAGAAGGGGACCTTCCTTGTGTTGGGTGTGGTAGTTATTGTGGGTGCCATGACTGTTTGAGTTTAGTTGCGATGTCTGCAGCTCTGTGGTTGAGCTAACTGGCTTAGCATCCTCCTCATTTGTCTCTTGCATGCTTGATAAACCCAACCGTGTGTTGGTTTAACATGATTGTTTGTGTGAGATCATGGCTATGAGTGAGTCTGTCTAGTTCCTTCTTAGTGGATACACATCCCAGATCGGGGGTGGTCTCTCAGCTGAAAGAATACAGGCTGGACAAAGACCTATGGTTGGGTGGAAATTTGCTCTCACATAACCAGTTGTTGGACCGTTTCATCTTAAAGATACGTATTCTCTGTGGTTTAAATTATACTCACTCTATGCTCTGCAATGTTTAATTTGATGACTGTTATTGGTATGTTGAATGCATGATGTAGTTGTGTGTGGATAATGTTGTATTTTCGCTGTGTTTATATTAAGTATGAATCCGCACACATAAGTTTTTATTTATTTTAAATTTGTGAGTAATGTATGGGGTTGAGTTACACAAATAAGCCCCAGATTGTTAGTCACGTTTCCTCCCTTGCACTGGATCGAAGGGAGGAGACGTGACATAGTGGTATTAGAACCAATGTTGCAGCATTGGGGCTGCTTGGGCTAAACTGTGAGTTACAGGCAGATATCAGAGTGTTTTAGTGTGGTATTGATGAAGCTTGGGTGACATTTTGATTGGAAAAATGTCAGGATCAAGGCTCTCAGGTGTGGCTGAGGATCACACCATTGCATAGATCTCTCCAAGAGATTTCCAACGGTACCAAACTCGCCTGATTTGGTTAAGGGACGAAGGAGATATGATCCCTGCAAGTTGTCAGAGTAGAGGTGTTTCTGCAATTGCGGATTACGGAAACGAAGATTTTCAAAACTTGCATTTTGGCTTTCCACAATTCCAAACCCGCAATTGCGGATTGCGGGATTGCAAAAACGTTAAACTTTCGAGTTTGCGTTTTGGCTTTTTGCACCCGCAATTGCGGATTGCGGGATTGCGGAAAGGAGTACTCTCCGGATTGGAAAATTGGCATTTATGCACCCGCAGTATGGATTGCGGGATTGCGGAAAGGTTAAATTTTCGTATTTGTGACTTGGCTTTCCGAACCCGCAATTGCAGATTGCGGGATTGCGGATTACAAAAAAAAAAGTATAGAGCCCAAAACTCGATTTTTGGATAGTAGGAGCATGCAGAATCATAATCGGATGAGTTCAATGGCGTTTTAAGGCCATTAATGAAGGCCATGAAAGGTCCAGTGAAGATCTCGAGCCCATTATGCTCCAATTTGGCATAAAATTGGAATTAATGGCTTTTACAAATCAGTGTCCCGATGCTTGACAGAAGGTCGGATCGAGCTGAAACTGATATGGAGCGGCCATGGAGCAGGTACAGTGTTAAGTTTGGAATTTTGGAGCCAAAATCCAAAGGATGTGGAGTCGGGGTGAGCGAGAAGGCCATAAAGCACTATTTCGGGCCACTTTTGGGGGATTTTGAAAAGCTTGCAGTGGATGAAAGTGACCTTAGATGAAGGATTCAAGAAATTTACTGAACTCGACATTTCGTATTCTCATTAAAACAAACAATTCACGTTAGACAAAGATTTTCTAGAAATGCTCAGTTTGGGAAATAGTCATTTTTGGCCCAAAATTTGAAATTTTGGAAAAAGTTAAAAGTGAAAAGTAGTCAAACCCAGAAATTTATAGAAGATGAATGGTGCATAACCAGAATTTGAATGGGGTTATCATACATCATACCTATGTAGAGCAGAAAAGTGCCAGTGACTGTTTTGACAGATTATTGACATTATGGGCAATTTCCAGAATTGCACGAATGGGCAAAATAAATGAATGCATAATATCTTTGAGAATTATTCCATGAATTAATTTTGTTAAAATATTGATGTCTTATGTTTCTATATGCATTCCTAAGATGTCTAACAAATATTTTCATAATGCATAGTGCTTGCAGCTCATAAGATTTAAATAGTTGTAGCAGAAGCAACATATAGGGAAAGGGTCTCCAAAGGAAAAATGGTGACTATAAATGATGCTCAGGATCCTTATGAGCAAGAAGAAGATGTGCTAGGATAAAATGTGCAAGAAGGGAATGTTGATATTGAATCCAATGGAAGAAGGGAGCAAATAACTCCTTAGAATTTGGTTGAAATCGTGGTAAGCTTTAATGAAAGGCTGATGAAGGCTCAGGAAGAACAAAACTAGCTCAATGCTGCTATTTTGCAGAGCCTCACTGATATGCAACAGAGGATAAACCTTGGTTCCAACCCAAGCAATGTAGGTGAAGAAGGAAGAGATGTAGAGAGTCCCTCTAGAGGTCGTTCTAGGAGGAGGACTCCAATCCCAAGGAAGAGTTATGCGAGAAAGAAGCATAGAACACCTTCATCAAGATCTTCTTCCAACAGGTCATGTGACTCTAGGGGTTCTCAAAGAATTCCAAGGCATACTTCTAGTAGATTTGAGGGAAGGAAGAAATTCAAATGCATCCCACAGGGAGAATTCAGGAAGGCAAGACCTCCCACATTTGATGGAGAGGGTAAGACAGGCCAAGAGGCAGAGGCATGGCTTCTTGGAATGAAGAAATACTTCACGATTCATGATTACTCAGGACATGAAAAGGCCAGAATATCCATTTTCAATATAAATGGCAGAGCTTCAATTTGGTGGGATAACCTCTTGGAAGTTAAAGGGATTAATGAAAGGAAGATCAACTGGGAAATATTTAAGAAGTACTTCAAGGAAAAATACCTTTTCTGCTAGGTATTATAACAGTAAGAGAAAAGAGTTCAATGAACTCAGGTTGGGGACATAAATATATGGAAGAGCATGTCCACAATTTTTTGGAATTGTTGAGGTATGTGGACTATATCAAGGATGAGAGGATAAATATCCAATGCTTCCTTGGAAGCCTACCTCAAGGTTTCAAAGATAGAATTGAGTTTGTTAATCCACCAAGTCTAGATGAAGCCATTAGAATGGAAATGCATTGCTATGAGCAGGATAAAGGAAAATCATAGGTTCACCCAGCATGGAAAGGGAAGCCAAGAGGGAGGTTTGATCAAAATAAAAGTGGATTCAAGACACCATTCAAAGATCAGTCAAGAAACTTTCCACAAGGCCAACAAGCACGAAGTGGAAACAAGCCAGCGGTAGCAGCATAAAAGACATCAAAAGGGCCACTTCAGTGTTGGGGATGTGGAGGAAGCCACATGCTAAAGGACTGTCCACATCGGAGGGAGAACCCCCGGAGCTTGCACAACTTAAAGGGAGCAGCTACAATGGAGGACATGGCAAGGGAAACAAAAGTTGAAGGTAAGATTGCTAAGCAATCTATTTCTGTTTTGATTGATCCAGGATCTACTCATAGTTATGTTTCTCCAAAATTGGTTGAGGGTTGTTCTCTTAGAAAAGTGAAGCATAATAAGTCTTGGCTAGTTCAATTAGCCATAGGGACCAAGTGAAAAGTAAGTGAAGTAGTGGTGGAGTGCCCCATAGAATTGAATGGACTCCACACACATGCATAATTAAATGTACTACCATTAGGATCTTATGATGCCTCTTGGTTCTTTTTTTTTCTTCTTTATTTTGGTTATGTATTTCTTTGATGGAGTCCCAAGGAGTCCAACACTAATATGCTTCATTCCCATTATTCCCATAGCACTTACACTTCAAATATGGTCTTGTGCTTGAGTTATTTCTTCCCCTTGCTTATGAAGTTTCTTCTTCCTCGTTCTCTTTTGCTGCTTTATCCCTTGGAAGAGTATTTTGGTTGTTTCTCTTCTTTCTGATCAAGGCAAATTGTCTCTCCAGTGGGCTCACTGGTCTTATTTCCAAAGTCTTTCTCTCTGTATGTAATATTCTCCACCAAGATGTCAAAAGTGAGGTATTTGAACTTGTCACTAACTTGAAGTGATTCAAGATAGTTTCAATGTGTAGGATAGAGGAACTTGGAAAAGGTTGCAAGTGGAGGGTCTAGTTTCTTTCCTAAGGCTTGAATCTTATGCACGATTGCTCTGATCTCATATGCAACCAGCATGGGGTCATTATCCTTCACTTGCAAACTGAACAATTTCAACATTATTTGAATCACCTCCATTTTCAGAATGTGAGTCATACAAATCCTTCAATGTTTTCAAGGATTCAAAACATGATGTTCTATTGACTCACCTCTTCACTTACTATTTCAGTGATCATCGACAGTGCCTTGTTGTACTCTTTCGTCTCCCATATTTATCCTTCTTTATCTGATGTTGGTTGCTTTGGGTCAAATGTCAAGATCAATACCGCTTCTATTTTAATGGTGGTCCCTTCACAAATATTCTTCCACATATCATTGTAAATGAAAGTGGCTTTGATCTTCCTCCACTAGTACATTTGGACCAAATTTCGACGGCCGTTTCATCTCACTTCTGACCTCACACTGTCAGTCTTTCGACAAACCGTGGTTGGCCCAAACTTCGTTTCACATACCGTCGCAATGTCGAGGTCTCAAGCATCATCGCATGGCTGACGTCTAGATCGCTGGCATTGCGACTAAACCTAAACACTATTCTCATCCAAAAATATAATTGTTAGCGTCGTTGTTGTGACGACCGTAAGTCGGAATTGCGATGGATGGTAGTCGTAGTTGCGATGGATTAACGTTGTCGTTCCGACAAAAGGAATCGAAATATTTAAAAAAAATACATCGTGTCGTCGTAGTCACGACGTACGTACGTCGTGATTCCAACCGAAGATAGTCGCTTGACCGATGATAGTGCGTTAACTCTCCACTGAAAATATGTGTTTGATCGTCGCATTTGCGACGGACTTCCGTCGTAGTGCCGACAGATTAAAGACACTATTGCAATGCTTTGGCGTCGCAATTGCGATGACAATAGTCAGCATTTCCGGTGGTATTGCTATACCACCAACGGTTTGGATCGTCGGAATTGCAATGCTGTGAATCTAATATATATATATATATATATATATATATATATATATATATATATATATATATATATATATATATATTTATATATATAAATCTGGGCCTGTGTCTTCCAATTAGAACTTTCGCCAAAGTGAAAAGCCAAATATATGTGCATCAAAAAGAAAACATCAAAAGGAAAAGATACAAGGGAAAGAAAATATATTAGAATGGAAGAAGAAAATAAATGACATAGCTAAATGGGAGTGTCTTTTGATATTATGGCCTAAGGAAAGGTATCTCTAAACACACCCCTTGCTAAAGACACATTTTTTCCCGTTTGTCGATGTACTGGTTGAGTTCATCTAAGGTTGTTCCCCTTTCCCGTATCACTATTCTAAAGCCTTTCCTTCTTATCCATTGTCACCCAGAGAAGAACCAGTCCTTCAGTAAGCATTGTAATCCTACATGTATTGGTCAAGTTTTTGATAACATGCAGTACTTTAAAAATGTGGTCCCGAGGAACTCGTCTGAAGATACTTATGGGTATATTACTCATATTTTAATGACTAACCATATGATGAAGTCAAATGAATAAATTGCATGGTATATCTCTTATGTACATGTTTACTGTTGTGTACATCTACTACTGGTCTAGGGGATAAAATACACCCACTAGGGTGTGGGTTCAATGAAAACTTGTCCATAAATCCTCTAAAACACTTAGTACAACAAGTTCAAATTGTGCACGACAAGTTCTAGCCTGCACAAATCAAGTTCTATCCCATGCGTGAGCACCTTGATATCCTTGTGCATGTGACCTTCAACAATTCATTTGCCAACCTACATAGTCATTCAAGTCTATTATGCAATCCAAACTACTTCTATAATCAATTCTTGGTACATTTGCATAAATATTTTATAAAAATAATTAGCTCTCTTAGACCTTTTAGTCACCTAGCATTTAACATTCGGCCTCATAATTCTTTTCCAAACTTTGGTATACAAGGTTTCTCAATTTCTCAATCCTTTCCAGTTGTATTATTTGTATTTCCCCATTTTGGTGCGTGATGGAAGAGCTTTCTTATGATATATTTTTATCTCAATCATGAATGTGTATGTAATAGCATAACACAACTAGTTTTCTTCGTGTCCATGATTATTTTATAATTTTGTACTATGTCGGGTTTGGAGTTGTCCTATGCATTGTACATCATGGGACCTTGGTGTAAATCATTCAAAATAACTCAAAGAATATTTGAATGAAGGACTTGCTTGCTACTCAATAGTTCTATTATATGAAAAATCATTTTTTTGTCTTATAGAGGTCTCAACTCATCAAGGCATCTATGATGCATATATAAGGGTGTTTTGTCATGAATAATTGGTTGTTCTCTTCAATCCAATAGTGTGCATTTTGCTTGATGGAAGTAATCAAGTCCTTTGAATTTGTGACATCCCAATGACTTTTAGAAAGTTTTATTACAAACACAAGTTCGATATTTAATGTTTGAATGTGCTTTTTTCATAAGATCTCCTAGATGGAACATTTAATTCTACGCCTTACATGGAAATAAGATCAGATATTTTTATTAATGTCCAACAAATGACCTCAAAAGTAGGTTGGACCGCTAGTGTTGAGTACACATGTATCAATACAAAGTGGGAGTGCAAATTCAACTCCTAATTAACAAAGCAAGAGGCAAAAAGTAAGAAAAAAATTAGGTACTACCCTAATCTAATATCTAAGTAGAGTTGTGAAAGCAAAGCACAAATTAATATACAGTTCATTCTTGCTTAAAATTTAAAAATTAATTGCGTAACATCTATAATTAGCATGCCCCAACCATTTGAGCAAAAGCGACAACTACATAAGAGACATATGAAATTGCATACCAACTTTACGTTGAGAGAATTCACCCTCTACAACAGGAGATCTTCATAAGTATGTGCCTGAAATATGGAGGTATAGATTTAATAATCAATGCAGTGACCATCTTTTGCTAACAACAAGAGAGATTCAATTCAAAATGACTCAAATTTCAAACCTAACCATGGTTAGAAAATGCATTACCTCTTCTAGATGTTTTTGCAGTTTTTATATCACGTCCCTAGATGCTGCCAATTCATCTTGCATAGCGACCTAAACATGGATGTTCAAAATTAAAAACATAAAAAACTTTCAAAACAAGAATGTAGTGAATTCTGACCATATAGTTGAACAAGAAATACAAGGAATAGCAACATGATGCTTTTGCAACAAACAAATTTTATGGTGAAGAACAAAGAACATTCCCTGGAAAATAGTACCCAATATCACATGTATGATTTTTGGCTAAGTTCAACCCCCTTTGTGTCTTGTATTAAATATCATGTATCTACCAACACCAACAAAATCAGATTATACAATATGATTGGGATGGAGATTTCTAATCACCCATGTGGCAAATCTGAAATATGTCACTAGACTATAAAAATGACCAAAATGCATGGCATTTCATAGTTACGTGCAAACTCGAATACGAAAGGAATATACTGGGTTATATATAGTCACATTGGAAAATAGGTCTTTCATCTTGGATAATCAAGCTCTTCAAGATCATATTTCCATATGCCTAACTGGTCTTTGATCTAGAGAATGCTCCCATCTATAAATGAATAATTTAAGTTTGGTTTACACTAGCAACTACCCTTGCATTTATAGTTGGTGAATAACTATGTATTTCATGTAATCTGCATATGTTCTACCTTGTATGTTTCTATAGCTTATCCTATTCAATATAATTCATCACACAGATCTCTAACAATACTGCTTTGTTTGGAAGATTTGCCACTTTTAGAATGAGTTGCAAGTGTTCCTTAGTTTGGTCCCATCTAGAAAAATTATTTTATTGCTTTATAGAATGGAATTATTGGCACACTACAATAAATAAAATGCAATTGCATATTTATTGGTAGTTATAATTCATTGTATGGATTACTTCCATTGTTGCTATTCTAAAAAATCTTGTATAATTTCCACTTTCATAATAAGTTGCATGTTTCTAGGCTTTGGTTCTGATAGACTGATCTACATAAGGAAGTCCTCATTATTGGATGCAAGTCCCAGAGGTGATGATGATGCTATGTGATTGATTTTGCTAGTTTTAAAATTCAATCCCACTTTTTCATCCCTTGGTGAGCATCACTTACAGTGAGTGCCAAGTGGACTATTCATTCTCAAGAGAAATTGGTCATTATGACTAATGCTCATGGAAGAAAGGTCATTCATGAATGACTTATTCTATGTAGTTAATCCTAAAAAGTGATTTTTATAGTTATTGTGTTATTATGGCATATTTCAAATGTTGCAAAAAATAAGATGAAAATGGCATATTTCTTAGCTTGGCATTGTTATAATTATTTGTTGTAGGATTGAGATAAATGAGTCTTCTAGTCAGGTTGTAGATAACTCATTAATGACTATTGGCATGCTTTCTAGATAGTGTGCTGAGAAAAGGAGAAACAAATTTACTCATTTTTATTGCAGCCCTTTGCATTAATTTTCCTTTGTACTCTTAGTTGTTAGAGTGGAATGTAAGTAAACTTCCCAACGTTTCCCTTGCGTTTTTGAGACCAACCATTCAGGAAAGTGGATTGCATTTTTTATTGGCATTTTTTGCACCTCTTTGATTTATTTCTCATAAAACACTAGAATGGGAGAGATTGTTGTCCATATCCATTATGTTCTTACTACAAAATAGGCATATGTAGGGGTATCTAGGATTTTTGAGTAGCAGTTTGGTGTCCCAAATTTGGGCCAAATCTCTCTAGTGTTGTTTAGATGGGTTAACAGGTTTCTTTCTTAGTCAATTAATGTGTTTTTATTGGAGAGGTTAAATAGCTCTTTATAGAATCATCTTTATATCAAGAATACCCTAAGCTAAGAAGATGCAACCTAGGGGTATATATTCTATCATTTACCTAGGACTTGCACCTCGGCTCATCTACAAAAAAATAAAATGCATTAGCATGGGGATCAACATTATCAACATATCCACATTAACATGGAACCAATGTTGCTTCACTAATGTAGACCACACTTCAAAATGGCTAGGTCAACTGCTTTATCAAAGGGAGTGTGCTTGCTGGGTTTTGAACCTGGGTCATTATTGTAGAAAGTGCTCCAACTTGCTGCTAGAATACAACCCCATGCAATTAATTGACTATTGAAAATTTTGATGTATTGCAAGTGATCCTTAGAACACCATTCAATGAATCAATGAACTAATGCTCCCATTTGGAGCTTTCCAACAAGTAGTCCATGTTAATAGTTGCGGTCTCAACATTTGCAATAAACAAGAAGAGCCTCAACCTTAATGAAGAAGAAGAAGAATTGCTATTATTAATTGCCCCCATTGAATGCTATATTCAATTGTGTTCCTATCATGTTTCAAGATCTTTGTCTATGGTGAATGAGATTATAGCATTGAGACCTTCTTTGGCTAGTTCTCTTTTCAAGGTTACAATGCTCCTATAGAGCTTGGACATGAGAAGAGAGTAGGAGACAATGCAATTGATGACATGATATGGGTGTCTCTTCCCTGCATGTAACATAGTTGGTTGTCATGGGGGAAAGGGATAATTGATTTCCATAGCTGCACCTCACATCACCATCCTTTGATGACACCTAATATTATCCCATTGTTAGTGGTGGTAGTGATGGTGAAGAGTAAAGTACTCAAAATTAATGATTTGTTTAGATGTATCTCCTTTAGGTGAAGGTCTGTAAGCAGCTACAACCAAGGAAAAGACCATCCATCAACCTACTTTTGGAAATTTGGGATTTGGAAGGAATCCCCTGATAAAAAACTAGCCAGGAAAAAAATCAGAGCTTATAATTGAGTTAGAGTGACCAAATACCGTGGAATTAATGAATACCCCTGACCTCTAGTTCAAAAGATTTCCATATAGTATTCACAATACGAGATAAAGGGTTCTTTTGATGCAAAAGAGAGGAAATATTTTTGGTTTTATATTGATGAATTGACATCTTCAATCTCCAACCCCTATCTCACCAAAAAGAGCTCTACATATTTGTAGTCAATTTATATTGCTCTGTAGGTGGAAGCAATCCCATTATATCTTTGATAGCCATATTATTAGAGAATATGAGTGCCTTGTAACCATTTTAACTTCTTACATTACACTTTTTTGTCAACTTTCATAATTTTCATATAAATTTTGTCAACAACAAAGTGCATAATTAACAATATAGTGAATATTAAAGGCATGCCGATATCCCAAAATGCAAACATATCTAAGATATTTAGAGATCATTCATTCCTTTGTACCTCCAAGTTTATACCCTTGACCCTTTAGGCATTTTTCCTCAGTATCAATACCAAATTCCTATTTGTTTTGACTGTGATAATATGCCATTATGTGAAGGATCGATGATAGATAGGGCCATGGTGGGTTGAGGGACCAAGGATAATGACACCGCACTAAAAATATTTAAAGAGTGCAATAACACCACACTAACAATGTATATCCCATGATATATATTCTTAATACAACAATACAAAGTGCTATTGCTTTTTGTCCTTGAATTGATTAACTTGCCAAATGCATGTCTCAAGGTTCATCCTAAAGTAATTGATAATCCTATTAATTATCACATGGACTTCACTACAACCATTATATGATATGTTTCTGATCAATATTGAGTGCACTACAACCGTCATAAAATCATGTCCTCAAACCCTCACATAATTGAAGAATGGCATTGTAATCAAGCCATCTAACCTTTTGCAATGATGTGGCTGATTTTTTGGATGTGGATGGATATATATATTTGGCTCCACATAGCTATGTTAGGAAACACCATTCTCTATTCTCTTATAGGTATTGCGCTCGGGTATCTTCAATGGGGTGTCAACATGAGAACTTTGACATGGAACTTGGGTTTATGAATGAAATCCTTGGATTACTTTAGTATGATAGTTAGTATTTTTACATGGGACACTGGCTTATTCAACATTGCGATTAGAACCCGTACATGGGACCTAAGCTTATGGTGGAGCTTCTTGGACTACTTCAACATGGTGACTAATAATTGTACATGGGACTCTAGTTCTTTGGATTACTTCAACTTTGTGGTCAAAAATCGTCCATGGGGCCTTGGTTTATGGTTGTACCTCCTCATATCAAGCGGTGTTTTTCTAAGTAAGGTGGAGTGCTAGGGTCCTACCCTACCCCCCTTAAGTAGAAATTACTGTGAAATGTGTTGACTACCCTAGAATGAAATACATAACATGAACATAATATTCATGAAATACATAACATGAACATAATATTCATGAAATACATAACATGAACATAATCTGGAATGAAATTGGGAACAACATACCTCCCCTCGGCATAGCTCGTCCATCGTTATGTTTGTCTAGTACCTGCAGTGCAAAATCATTCAACCTCCATAAATATATACAAAATCAATACAAGTCATATTTGTATCATTATTTACTAGTCTAAGATGCATATTTATGAGAATGTCAACATACATTTACAATGCTTCCCATTACCTTTTGAGCCTTCTTTTTGGACTAGCCCCTCAGCATCCTGGATTCAAACATTGATTTACTCGATGATACCAAACTAAAAAAATGATACATAAATAACTAACTACCACTCGTGAATAATATCCTCTTGATTTCGAGAATGATTTATTGGAGCTGTCTAATATTGGAGCAAACCTCCCTCGATCTGGAGCAACAACAAAGTCAACATTGACTTTGATGTTGTTTTGTTTGATCGAGGGAGGTTTGCTCCAAGATTAAATGGTTCCAATAAATTATTCTGTACTGAACAGGGCCAACCAAGTGAAGGCGAAAGCTTGTATGGCCCCTCCCTCCCTCACATCTCTCTCAATTCCCCAATACCCAATCTATATTCTACTAGAAAATATGCATTAAAGACATACAAAATTGATAAAATGTAATAGTAAAGCTAAGCAAGAACGTTGAGATAAAATAGAGTAAAAAGTTGTTTGATTTCCTTTTGATTTTAACATAATTAAGTACTAACCATCTATATTTCATATTTTACCTTAATCAGTACAAAAAAGTATGTAATAACTCATTCAAAGGGAATGCAACAAAACGTATGCACGAATTCATTCAAAGACAAATTTAAAAAAACTAGTTTTTATAATTGAGGTATATCATCCCAAATATGTTCAAGTACAGTACATATGTCTATATAATTATAATAATAACATACTTCATCAAACATTCTTTGTCTTCTTCCTATACTTCTTAAGTAATTCATCATCTTCAATGTCGTCTTGATTTTCTGGGTGCTCTTCAGAAGTTGTTTCTGCTTGCAGCCTCTGACACAATGTACGCTTGGTATGATACTCGCGGCGTGGAAGTTGTTGTGATGGGGCATCGCCTAGAAAAAAATGTTAAATTTAGAAGGCCAGTTATTAAATATCAATGAAGTAGTTCAGTAATGTTAAAAAAAACCCTACGATGTAATTATTTACCCAATGCATTGGTCGACATCATTTCAATTGCTCCCCTATGCTCCTCTTCAGCTGTAGGACCCTCGATTACAACATTCTCTGCCATTGAAACCAAAATTTTTTTAAGGACACAATGCTAGATGTAAAAGTTAAAAAAGAGAGTACAAAATCAATAACTAAGAAATTATCAAGTATATGATTAAGTTCCAGCCATATTACCGTCATGGAGCTCAGTCAACGTAGCGCCATTGTGGGGTTGCACGAGAGAATCATCTTGTGGTGGAACTCCACTATTAGTGCACTGCTCTGCACTACTTACGGGCTCCTTCATAGTGATGCTCCCCTGATTAAAACCAAGATGTAACACTTTAAATTTTATATGGACAATGTCAAACATGAATGTTTTTTTTATAAGTGATGAAAGGTTAATGTGGATTGAATTTTATTTATCTTATCTTGCACATTGGATCTTGGGATCTTCCCCAAGATTTTATGTCATTCAACAACAACTTTATAGCCGGAACTGTAAGCAAGCTTGAGGTCTTCCTCTATGGTTTCAGTTCCGAAGTCGTCGCCCTGCATTGCATAAGAGTATGTATTTTTTATGTTATTGGCTGCAATTACCCAAAAGTTGAAAGACGATACAAATGATATTGTTAAGGTATTTGGGTAATTACAATTCATGATTGTAACTTCAAGTAGCTGCCCTGGCCTAGCTTGCATTGTCCATGTTTGGAAATCCTTGCTTTTGTTGCCTTCAAATTGTCAGGCAACCTATCATCAAAAGTTTCGAGTATGTTATGCACCACATTTGTTTTTACATCTAAATAAAATTGAAGGTAATGAATTCAAGATGTATTTTACCTTGTGGGACCAGGTGGTGTCTTTCCTTCTTTTCTTAATTTCTTCTCTTTTGCATCCTCAATAAGTGCCTTCCACTCCCTCTTTGGAATCATGAGAGGCCGCTCATACCTAGGTTTCTTCTCCAAGTGAACCCTATAAGTGTCGTGGGTATATTTTAAATGTTGGCCAACTGCAGAGTTGACCGCGTCTCTATTAAATGTGTCCACCCCAAAGATACCTTCCAGATAATCCAAAAGTTATTTTTTGAGTTTGGAATTCTATGAATTCCACCTCATGCGTATGGTGGGCCCAAAAATAAACAACACCTTGGTCTCCAAGTGCCTATAAAAATCATTGTTTCCTACACAAGAAATATATCATCATTAATTTAAAAATAATAATCTAGACGATTTATGTTTGAGATGGACAACATGAAACAAGTAAATTATTAAAAATTACCTAGTAGTTTTACTTGCTTTAATGGAAGTCCTTCATCATTAACCATAAATGTCCTCGAAAGGGTCCCATTGGATGTAACACGTCTTGCTCCAAGAAATGAAACCATATAATCGGCCAAATCATTAGCCTCATCTCTGTTAGCACCTCCAATGCTTGGCTGTGTGGCTCTCTGGGTGTCCGTGTCATGGCTACCCACTACAGGGGTGGAAGGTGGAGAACTGAATAGATTGGAAGGTATATGAGTTCATGTGTTCGGAATATGTGGCATTTGCGTATCCCCACTACTACCGACACCATGCATGTGAGGATCAACAGGATGCAAAAATCTCTGTATAAGAAAGGAAATTTTTTCTTCGTTTAGATAACGTAAAATTTAAAAAAGAAAATATCACAATTGTTATTCAAAATAAAAATATCGTTTTAAATTATGGTTATTACCTTATATGTGTTAAGCTATGTCATAAGTTGAAAGATCCTTTCCTCGATTTCACGAGTTTGATCCACAATGTCTAACAAGCGATCAAGTTCCATGTTGGCTTTATTGATATTTTTATATATTAATACCTTTGGGTCGGGGGATGAGTACAAATCCACATCTTCAAGTGAATCATGGGCATCATGACCCACAAACTACATATTTCAACAAAAGAAGTGTTATTTCGGTTTTCTAAGAAATTAAAATAACGGATTGGCATAGAAATAATATTATATAACCAAATAATATAATTCATGATAAATGTAAGTCGAAATTGGAACTGGTTTACATGTTCTATGGTTGGCCCTTTTCCACGATCATCCTGCCACATTATAATATAATTAGAATAGCGAAGCATTTAAAAAATTGTTGAAGATTAAAAAACCTTATTGCCAAACAAGTAACATTATACATACTAATAATAAATGTCATAGTAAATGTAAATTAAAATTGTTGATTGTTTACCGGTTCTGAGGCTTTTTCTTTTCCTCGATCATCCTGCCACATTATAACATAATTACAGCCGCGAAATATATAAAAAATTAGTAAAGATAACAAAAAAATTGATCGCCACAAATATAAAATTATATAGACAAATTATAAAATCCATGTTAAATGAAAAACAAAATTGTTAATTGTTTACTTGTTCCGAGGAAATTCCTTCCCCACTATCATCCTGCCACAATACAATGAAATTAGAACCACAAAATATTTAATACATTATTTAAGAAAAAAAAATATAAATAGGTGTTGCATGTTAATGTTTTGACTTATAGCAGCATAATAAAAATTACATTTATTATTTGTTTTACATGTGTAGGTCGGCTGGGCTAGTGAGGATGCCTCACATAGCTATAACAACAACACTCCCTCTTATCTAGAGAGGTATCATCACGTTAGAACTCATCAAGCATCATCTGGTTGGCATAATTGTACTTCATACTTATTGGCATCATCTGAACGTCACGACTGGAGTTGTACATATGGGAAACATCTGAATGTCACAACTGGACTTCATACATCTGGGCATCATCTGAACTCTTACATCTTCTAATCGTCACGGCTGGACTAGTACATCTCTTCATCATAAGAAAAGGGTCAACATTGTCTATACAGGATGACATATCATATAGGGATCCAAATATACTCTATACAAGAGTCCTCTCCACTCTGGAGAAAGTTCCTTACAGGAACAATAGTCCTAACTGGACTAGGCTCATCATGGTCAACTGGACTGAACTCCTTGTCGATCTACGGGGACCACCTGTTCTAACTAGACTGAACTCATTATCGGTCTACAAGGACCTCCTTTCCTAACTGGACCGAGTTCATTTCCATTCTACGGGGACTGCCTGTCTTGAACAAAGTTCATTATCGGTCTACAAGGATCGCCTGTCCTACCAGAGCTATGCTTAGTATGGTATAAGAAGGACCATATGTCCCAATATGGACTGAAATCATTATCAGTCTGCGAGGACCACTTGTCCTAATCTGGATTGAGTTCATTATCGGTCTACGAGGACCGCCCGTATGGGACTATGAGAATTCCCTCTCACCGAGGGAAGCATTCTCCAATACTCCAAGTCTTTCACGGAAGTACATAAACTTTACTCTGGAAATAGGTTTGGTGAGAATGTCTGCAGCCTGTTCATTTGTCGGAATATACTGGAGCTGAACTGCTCCTCTTTGTACCATATCTCTGATATAGTGGTACTTTATCTCCACATTATTCGATCTGTCATGAGATACAGGGTTCACTGAAAGCTTCAGACATCTTTGATTGTCATAGTGAATAATGGTAGGCTCAAGTTTCTACCTAGACAATCCTACAAATATCTTTCGAAGCCATACCGCTTCTTGTGCCAACACACTTACTGCAATATACTATGCTTCTGCAGTGCTCGATACTACTGAGGGTTGATTCTTGTTGCACCAGGAAATCACTGCAGACCCCAAACTAAAGCAACACCCTGAGGTGCTCTTTCTGTCCACGACACTTCCTTCCCAATCTGAGTCTGTATATCCATACAATCTCATGTCACTCCTAGAAGCATATCTCAGTCAATATTTCACACCGCCATGTAAATATATTAGCACATGCTTCACAGCAACCCAATGTACCTGTCTCGGTTCACACATAAACTGACTGAGAGCACTCATTGCAAAGTAGATATCTGGTCTAGTGTTAACTAGATACATTAGTGAACCGATCAATTGTTTGTACATGGTAGGATCTATCAACTCTGACTCGGAAGCTAAGTCACTCAACTTCTTAAGGTTTATATCCATAGGTGTATTCATGGACTTACAATCCATCATACCAAATCTCTTCAAGATATCAATGGTATATTTTCCTTGGCTTAGGAAAATCTCATCCTGTCTCTGCAACAACTCCAAACCTAAGAAGTAATGCATCAGACCAAGATCCTTCATCTCGAACTCAGAGGCTAGCATCTTCTTGCACCATTCGGTAAGTTTCTCATCTCCTATGATAAATAAATCATCAACATATAGTACTAGTACCAATGGTCTTCCATCCTCAACCTTGTAGTAAAGGTTGGAGTCTTCCTCACTCTTGGTGAATCCCAAGATCACCAAGTATCCATCAATCCTGGCATACCATGCTCAAGGTGTCTGCTTGAGGCCATACAGGGCCTTCTTCGGTCTGCACACATGGGATTCCTTCCCATGGATCTCGAAACCCTCTGGTTGTTCGATGTAGATTTCTTCCTCAATTACTCCATTGAGGAAGGTAGTTTTAACATCCATCTGATGTAGCTTCCTTCCCATAGATGAAGCTAGAGCTATGATTGATCGGATGGTCATGTATCGTGCAACTGGAGCAAATGTCTCATCATAATCGACTCCCTCTTTCTGCGAAAACCCTTTAGCCACAAATCTCACGTTGTGCTTCTCAATACTCCCATGTTGCATGTTTAATCTTATAGATCCACTTGGAAGTCACAAATGACTTCCCTTCAGGTCTCAGCACAACCTCCCATATGTCATTCTTGATGATGGATTATATTCTTCCATCATAACATCTTTCCAAACCTACTGGTTGGTAGCCTCCTTGTAACTGGACAACTCAGAATCAATAATGTGAGACATCGGAGCTACTTATCCTGAATATCTTCGAGGTTTCTTTCTCTTCTTGAATGTACTTAGGGGAGCAACATGTTTTTCTGCATCCTCTAATGTCTGTCGAGCCCAAATAGGCCTCTTCTTTCCAATAGCAAGATATCTAGGAACATATGTGGGCTCTACTAGATCAACTAGATCCATTAGATCTATAGAACTTACTGAATCTGTAGGCTCCCTCTGAACTTCTGAATAGGGAGGGGGTAATGACTTCATTTCTTTTGTATCTTCTTTCTCCTCACTATCTGAGGATTATTTTCTATCCTTTCTGAAGGAAATATCCTCTTCGAAGGAAACATCTTTTCTGATTTCCATCTGTCTCTGACCTGAAATGTAAATTCAGTAAGCCTTTGAGGATTCACTGTACCCAACAAATATACCCTTCTTTCCTGAAGGTTCTATCTTTGTTCTATTTTCCTTGGGTACGTGAATATATACTGGACATCCAAATATGCGTAGATGACCAACTTCTGGCTTCACACCTATGAAGGTCTCTTTTGGAGTCATATTCTTAAGTATTCTGTGTGGACTTCTGTTATCAACATATACTGTAGTGATAGAGGCCTCTGCCCATAAGAACATCGGTAGATTTTGATCATGGATCATGGCTTTGACTGCCTCCACTATAGATTCGTTCTTCCTTTCTGCAACCCAATTTTGTTGAGGGTTGTAAGGAACTGTGTATGCCTTCTTGATTCCTGCTTCCTTACAGAAATTACTGAATTATGAGGAGGTGTACTCTCCTCCATTATCCGACCTTAGAATATTTATTCTCTTTCCAGATAGGTTCTCAACCTGGGCCTTGAATTCTTTGAACTTGTTCAAAATTTCTTCAGATTCTTTGGACTTCAAGAAATAAATCCATGACTTCCGAGAGTAATCATCTATGAAGGTCACATAGTACAAAAATCCTCCCAATGATGTGACTGACATAGGTCCACACAAGTCTGATTTTACCAACTCTAATATTCCTTTAGACCTGGTGTCACTATTAGGAAAATATCCCTTGGCATTCTTGCCAAGCGCACATCCTTTGCAGATGCCAGTTTTTTCTACTTGGAGTTCAGGAAGTTTTGTAACCATCTTCCTGAGAGGAGGAAGAGCTCTATAGTGCAGGTGAGCAAGTCTCCTATGCCATAGCTCACTCAAACTGATAGAGTCATGTACTAGAGCCTGAACTGGCTGTATCGTCAATATGTATAAAATTTCTTCACGAACACCAATTATTCATGCGAAATAGATAGTGGAATTCTTGTGCCATGCAAGAACCTTTCCGTCTGAGAAAGCAACTTTGTAACCCTTGTCTTTTAGTGCTGAGATAGAGATAAGATTTCTTTTCATACCTGGTACATATAATACTTCTCCCAAATGTAGAGAATCACCAGAATATAACTGAAAGGAGGTTGTATCAGCTACTTTCACTGTATATATAACACTGTAATGACCCTTTTTTAATATTTTATTAAAATGGCCAATTTTTCACTTTTCCCCCAATTTCGACCTTTGACTAGTTTTGATCCCTAGGTCTCCAATTTGCCCCAAATGCTCCCAAATATTCTGAGAAGGTATATGACTGATAATAGGACTTGATTATGATGTTCAGGGATTATTTATGTCCACCAAAATACTTCTGCAAACTCCCTTAATATTGTGGACAAAGTATGTAATTTTACTAGCAATTGGAGGTTCAAATCCCCCCAGGGTAATGACTGAAAATGGCTTCCCAAATGGCTCCAAACCCACTTGAATGTATGAAAAAAGGTAGGGTATGTATCAGGGATGTTATTAAGGTATCATATGCACCATTAACCAGTTATTAATTTTTTTCTAACCTTCCCCCAAACTGTTGCAAAAATCACTAGTTCGACCCTTGGGGAAATGGCACCAAATCTTCTCCAAATGTAAATAAACTGAGTAAAATGACTTCAAATGCTTAAGTTCTGAACATGAAACTTGTAATACTCATCAATGACAGTCCATTCATCATAAATATATCAGAGAAACATTCTTTTATTCGAAATATTTAGCATTACAATGGCATACATCAATACAGTGGGGAAATGGTCATTGTTTGCTCATTAATAGTCATTTTTACACACAACCACTTGGTATTTCGACTTGATACTTTCTGAAGATGAATAAAAGAGTATATTAAGCTTATTACAATAAAAAATACATCATTTGAATCTCTCCCAAGAAGTACAAGAGCTCACCCAAAGCGCAATCCCTCAAGGAGCAAGAATATGCCTTCAAAACTGGAAATGGTTGAGATAATGTGATGCATTAGATGAAACCACGAGATAGACTATCGATGATACCTACAAATAAAAAATCCATTAAATCTCCATGAAATACTTGAATGGCCTCTCCAAACACCAACTTGGATGGGAATCTTTCACCCTCAAAATTGGCTAAGGCAAGAAACTAGTCATCCACTAGCTCTCTCTTCACAAATGCAATTTTTCTCAAATGATCAAAAGAGATTCTCTTGGTTTCTCCTTGTATTTTATAAGCATCCTTATCATTCTAAGGTTACCAATCCATCCACAAAATCAAGCCAAATTGAATTAGGGTGTGTGCTCAAGATTTGTCATGTGTCCTCCCTTCCCTAGCCTTCCGTCTTCCTCCAATTTGAGTAGGGACCCATTGAGCTTCCCCAATTCACATGAGTGCCTTCTTGGAGCCTATTTTTAGGCCTGGCATGTCATAATGGTCAGATGTCAGCCTTCAGGTCTGTAATATGTCATAAATGTCATAGCATCTTCATCATTGGTGTCATAGATGTCATAGATGGTAGGGAATCTAGCCCAAGTGTCCAAGAAAATCCCATTTGACTCTTCCTCTCCCATGTAAGTTACATTTCCTTCCAAATTTGACCTATGATGCATATGGAAAAGTGTATTAACCTTCTAACTCCTCTAAGAACATTAGGCTTCCCATGGATTCAAAATTGCAAGAGGAGGATGCCATGTGGCACCAAAATTCTAGCTTGTGTGGGCCCCACAATCTCCATGTGTCTCCATGCTCCATTGCCACTTCAATTTTCTCTTGTATTTATTTAATTAGTTCCATTATTAAATATTTATCCCATTCTAATGTCTGAACATCATTTGTTAACACCCAAAAAGTGTTCACTATCTCATCTTCCCCATTACATGACTCATTTGTCCATTGTCCTACCATATTTCTCTTAAAATCCTGAAAATCCCGCTAAAAAGCCTCCAAAAGGCCACAAAACCGTCAAAAAAGCCTCAAAAAGGCTAAAAAACCCATTTTTCGTCAAAAAATATCCAAAATTCCTCTAAAAATAGCAAAAACCCTTTAAAAAGGGAATAAAAAATATAAAATAATGAGGAAAAGGAGGAAAAAACCCTATACAGCTGACCTAAACCATATGGTTCCCAAAACCACGGGCCAACACTCCACCACCAAAAAACTATAAATAGGTGATGGAGACCCTTCATTTCACATCCACAGTCATAAGCACCCTTACTCTGCCAAAATAGCTCTCGAAACCCTAGCTCATCTTTGAGCCCACCTTGAGAGCCCCTTTTGGCCCATTCCCATCACTTGGAGAAAGAGAAGGAGCAAGTTGGAGCTTGGAGCAACCCTCTTGGGCCATTGCAAGAGCTTCATCAACCTTCACCTTGGAGGTAACATTAATACAAAATCATTCTTTGTATCTTATTTTTCTGTTTCATGCACTTGTTAGAGTAGTTTACATTGTTGTTTTAGCATTTTAATTTACCATCTACTGAACTACTACTAAGGAGTCCCTTCTCCTTAGTAGGTGCTCTTTTGCACAAGCTAGGGGTAAAACCCTAGCTACAGTTTTGGTGACTCCACTGGGGATCGAACCCAGATACTGAACTGCTACTAAGGAGTCCCTTCTCCTTAGTAGGTGCTCTTTTGCACAAGCTAGGGGTAAAACCCTAGCTACATCATTTATTAGCTCCCTTATTAAAATTCCAAATGTATCCATCCAACCTAGGGAACTAGTAGGATTGATGGAATTATCCTTCTATGCAATTATTTGAATGGGGACATTACATTCCTCCCCACCCAATATTGCTTATACTAAAGCAATTTCAGATTTGGATGCTGCAAAATCTTCTCCTCTTCCCATGTGGCATATTCACTTGGTAGATCCTTCCATTGTACTAAGTATTCTTTGATAGTTCTGCTTCTCAATCTCCTTTCCCTTGTCTTCAAAATATTTTCTGGAACAAGTGTGAGCTGACCTTCATCATCCAAAGGAGGAAGTATTTCTGAAGTGAAAATTTGCTGACCAAGATCTTTCTTGAGACAAGAAACATGAAATACATTATGGATTTTACTCCCTTCCGGAAGCTCTAGTTCATATGCTACTTCTCTAACCTTCCGCACTACCTTGTATGGCCCATAGTACCTTGGTTTTAACTTTTCTGATCCATTCTTTTTGAGAGATGTTTGTTTATATGGCTGCAACCTCAAATATATTAAATCATTAACTTGAAAGGTCCTTTCTTCTCTATGTCTATCAACATATTGTTTTTGTTTATTTTGAGCAACCTGCAAATTGTCTTTCAAAAGCTTTAAAATTTCTTGGCTCTCTTCCACCCAATCTTTAGCCTTTGGGGCTCTACTATCACCAAAGATAATTTCAGCAAATGTAAGTGCATCATAACCATATAATTCTTTTAAAGGAGACATCCCTATTGACATATGATAAGTGGTGTTGTAGCAAAACTCACCCAAGTGTAGCCATTTTTCCCATGCTTTTTGTTGCTCTCCCACATAGTTTCTTAGGTACCCTTCCAACCATTGATTCACCCTCTTTGTTTTTTCATCAGTTTGTAGATGATAGATTGTAATTGGAGTCAATTGCCACCAATCTAAAAATTTATTTCCAAAAAGCACCCATGAATCTACTATCTCTATCACTGACATGCTCTTGGGGAGCCCATGCAATCTGAAGATTTCTTTGAAAAAAATATCAGCCACTTGTGCAGCACTAAAAGATGATGTAACAACAAAGAAATGAGCAAATTTTGTCAACCTATCCACTACCACATATATGCAATCCTTACCCAAATATTTAGGCAAACCGGTGATGAAATCCATGGAGATACTGTCCCATTTTTGCTCCAGAATGGGCAATGGTTGTAATAAGCCAGCTGGACATGTAAGTTCTGATTTTTTTTGTTGACATACTTTAAATTCATTCACATATTTCTGAACATCTTCCTTTAGCCCCTTCCAAGAAAACCTTTGCCTCAACTGTCTATAAGTTTTGAAGATCCCCAGATGGCCAGCTAGTGGGGAATCATGTGCTTCTTGCAAAATTCTGTACTTGAGTTTTGAGTTCTGAACCAAATAAATTCTTCCCTTATAATATATCATCCCATTCAAAATCTTGTAGTTATCATCCCCCTTGATCCCATCTAACACATCACAAGCAAATTTGTCTTTGGCATATTCAACTAGTAGCATGTTTTTCCAATCCTTGGCAATGTCCATGAGAGAAAAAGAAGGTCTTCTAGATAAAGCATCTACTACTATATTATTCTTTCTTTGACATATTCAATATCAAAATCATAAGCTTGAATATTGCTTACCCACTTTTGTTTCCTTTCATTTAGATCCTTTTGGGTGAGAAAATGTCTTAGGCTATTGTGGTTAGTTTTCACCACAAACTTGATGCCCACCAAGTATTGTCTGAATTTGGCCAATGCATGCATAATGGCCAACATTTCTTTGTCATAGATGGAGTAAAAATTTTCATGAGGCTGCAACTTTCTGCTCTCAAAGGATATGGGGTGTTGTCCTTGCTTTAGGACAACCCCTATTCCTCCACCTAAAGCATCACATTCCACATCAAAAAGTTTAGTAAAACCAGGAAGTGCAAGTATGGGAAAACTACTCATTACCTCTTTCATTTTTTGGAAGTCCTTTTCAGCCTCTTCATTCTACTTGAAAGCATCCTTAGTCAAATCAGTGAGTGGAGAAGTCACCTTGGAGAACTGTTTCACAAATTTTTTGTAATAAGTGCATATCCCAATGAAGACTCTTAATCCTGTAATATTTTTTGGTGATGGCCATTCTAAGATAGCCTTGATTTTTTTCATGTGTACCTTCACTCCTCCTTGACCAATAATGTGCCCAAGATATCGTAGTTCTTTCATCCCAAATTCACATTTTGAAACATAGAAAATAAGGACTCTTCTTGCAAAATTTTTAACACAATCTCTAATTGCTGCAAATGCTCTTCCCATGTTTTATTGTAAATGAGAATGTCATCAAAGAAAACCAAAAAAAACCTCCTTATTTTCTTGCAAAATATCCTATTCATGCATGCTTGAAATGTCGCTGGAGCATTAGTTAACCCAAAAGGCATGACAAGAAATTCAAAGTGGCCATAATGACATCGAAAAGATGTCTTTTGCACATCTTCACCTTTCATTCGAATTTGATGATAACTTGATCTAAAGTCAATTTTGGAGAAGTATTTGGCCCCATGTAGCTCATCCATGAGCTCATCATTCCTAGGAATAGGATACCTATTCTTGATAGTCTTCTTTTTCAAGGCTCTAAAGTCTATGCACATTCTCAATGTTCCATCTTTTTTCTTCACTAGCACTACTGAAGAAGCGTAAGGGCTAGAGCTTGGTCTAATGAGTCCCAACTCTAGGAGTTCTTGGATGTCCTTTTCAATTTCATCTCTAAACTTTTTAGGATGTCTATAAGGTGGTATATGAATGGGTGAAGTACCCTCCTCTAAAACAATGCTGTGCTCAACCCTCCCATCTGGTGGTCTACCATGTGGAAGATCTCTAAAAACTTTTTCATATTTTTGCAAGAGTCTCTCTATCTCCTTTGGGTGTTCAACAACCTTTATGTTTTGCTTCAGAGATGTAATATGACATTTAGAATCCCATTCAATGTCCCCATGCCTCAATATAGATCTCATACTATTGCAAGTCACTACTTGATTTGGGTAAGTGTGTTTCCCTCTCACCACTCTTAGTACTCCTTTCGAATCTTGGAATTTCATTTCAAGAATTTGATAATTTAGTGTATGCTCCACTATAGAGTACATCCATTGCACTCCCAAAACCACGTTAGTATCAGCAACACCAACCACATAAAAACTATCAACAAAATTATAGTTACCTACGGTGACTTGCAGCTTTGGAACCCATGTTTTGCATTGCATTATGTTGTGGCTTGGAATGACAACTGTGAAGCCATCGAATGGTTCAATAGGTATCTTCCTTTTCTCCACCATGTCTGCATCAATGAAGTTGTGTGTGGCTCCTCCATCTACCAAAACTGAAGTTCTTTGTCCCAATACCACACCCTTGCATCGAATAGTGTGATAATGAGGCACTGCTGAAAGTACTGCCATTCTTGCTTTATCCAGTGAGGGATGATTTTCTTCTTGTTTTTATTCTTCAATTACTGACTCATATTCCTCCTCTTGATCTGAAATATGTCCTTACTCGTCCTTACCCCCTTCACACCCATCATTATTAGAAAATACTTATATGTATTGAGCCTTTCCCTTAGTACATTTGTGCCCCGGTGTCCATGGGTGAAAGCATGTGAAGCACAATTTCTTTTTTCAAAGTTCATCCCTGTTTAGTCCTTCTTTCTTGTTGTTTCTAAATGAATCTCTTTGCCAAGGTTTCTTATCATATGCATCCCTTTGCCAAGGTTTCTTATCATATGCATCCCTTTGCCAAGGTTTCTTTTCAAATTTGAAGTTACGCTTGGGAGGAAATCTCGTTCTATGAAGCACATTTTGGAGATCCCTAGTCAAGCTCATTGCATCTTTTAATGTAGTTGGCTTGTGGGCTTTGACCAAACCTTTTAAGGGTTCAGCCAAACTTTTAGTGAACAACAATACCAACCTTCCCATAGATACATCAGCCACCTTGACTGATAATTTTTGAAAGTCCAACATATACTTAGTAGGGGTCCCAGTTTGCTTTAATTGAGCTAGTTCCTTGAAAGGTAATTATAGATCTTTTTGTTCAAATCTCTCCAGTACCCTGTCAACAAATTATCCATATGTTTTAACCTGATCATGACCCAAATTTTTCAGGCCATGAAACCACCATTCATTGGCATCTCCTTCCAAATGCAAAATGGCCATTTTTAGTGCATCCACTTCCACCATAGGATTCAGTTGAAAATACCCATCTAATTTTTGCACCCAAGTGTTAGCAGAATTTTGAGAGGAACCATCAAAAGTAGGAAGTGAAATTTTACCAATAGCACAATTTAATTCTTTGTTTTGGAATAGAGCCCTATTGTCCTCCTTTTTTAGTTTCTATGCAGCATCAAGGTATGTACCAAATGGTAGACTTCTCTTACAATCTTCACTCAAATCATTCCATTCGTTTGCTATTGTACTAAGATCCACTTGAATGTCAGGCTCTTCTTTGGGTGTAATAAATTTAGGTGTAGTAGGCCTCGGTATGATTTGAAAGTCATTAGGTCTATTATGGGGTCCTGTGCTTGAGAAAATATGCTCACCCATTTTCTTCTTTTCTTCTGAGTGTGAACAACTGTTGTCTCCTATTATCCCTTTGCTTCCAATTTGCCTAACCATCAATTCGAATCCTTTCATCATCTATTTACTCATTTCTTTCATACCCATGGAAATTTCATCAAAATATGGGTTTAAGTGTTGAAATATTGTAACTTCAAAGAATATTATATTTGTACTTTATTATTCTGGAGATGGTTATTCCTCCGTGAAGATCTTATTATATATCCGGAGATGTTTATTCCTCCGTCGGAATGCGGTAACTTGGGTTATTAGACTTTCCTAGTGGGGGTCGGCCCTGTATGTGTTATGTGGGTCAAAGGGTTGTTAGACCACCCTAGTGGGGTCGACCCAGTCAGTTGTAGTGGGGTGTTTAACCCAGTGGTAAAGTTGGGTCCGACCTAGTTAATATAAAGTACAAGTCGGAGATGTGTATAAATAGAGGAGGCGTGTTCCTCATTATACACACACTTCCCTCACTCAGAATGTAGTGCACTTGTGGAGGAGAGGTCTGCTATGGTGGAGGAGGAGATCATGTCTTTGGTTTGCATCTTTGTATATTGCTGGTCATCTATATTGAGGAAGCTTTGCTGGGTTTTCTACCCCATGAGGGTTTCCCAGGATAAATCTATGTCTCTTGTGTTTATGCTGTGCTTGTTCTTTCTTCAGTGATCCTATATATGCTATTATTGTGAAATGGAATGTAATGCTGCTATTTTCTGTCTTAGCATATTGAATCTTAACATGGTATCAGAGCTAACTTGAAGGAAGGAAATGTATGGCACTTACGACACTTGCTTCACTTGCGACAATTTCAAGGTCGTAGATAACATCCCCAGGTACCTTGTGTCCAAAGGGCATCCTCAGATTCGTTGTACTTTGTGAGTTATGATCAGTATAAGTTAGGGTTTCTGCCTCTTCCAGATCTCAGTCAAAATCAGGTGACCTAGGAAAAAAGGTCATAACTTGGGCTAGGAAGCTCCAAATGAAATTTCGTAAAAAGTGACAGGTAGTACACAGACTGGACTATCTCAGGAAACTTTTTCAGAGGCCGAAGTTGAACCAATGACACGTGGAACACCGTACAAGTTCGCTTTCCTGTTTTATCCCATAAACAGGTCATGTTGCGACACTTGGCATAACTCTCTCTTAGAAAATCCAATTGAGGTCAGACTAGTTAGGATGGAAATATGACAGGTCAGGCTACCACAGAAAACGTTTTCAGACCCTGTGGATTGAAAAGTTCGGAGTTACAGTAGAAACAATCAGGTACATATTTCTGTCAAAACATAATTATTTTTGGAGCACCTTCATTCATGGCTTCCAGAATTTAGGGTTTCGGAGAAAGTTAGAATTTTTGGAATCGGAGTCCAAGGCTGAATGCTACTCAGGAAAATCGAAATTTAGAGGCCAAGATCGAATTTTTTGGTTGGGTAGAAGACCGGGCTTGATCAAACCCCAGTTCGGGATTTTGATCGGAAAGATGGAAAATTAGGGCTTCAGCAAAAGTTGGAATTTTTGAAGTCTGTGACCACGGTTGGAGGCTCCTCAGAAAAATAAGAGTTTAGAGCCTTGGATAGAACCTTTTGATTGGGTAGAAGGGTGGGCTTCATCAAACCCTAGTTCGGGATCATGTCCAGAAGACCCAGAAGTTTCGAAGGCAATTATGAGGGGTCAAATTTTTGGAGATTTCAAAATTGAAGCATGCAAGTTTGATCAGCTCAGCAAGACACATCCTTCCATCCATTCAGAAGTGTGAAAGTCAAAGATTGAATTTTTAGGGTTCCTCTAACAAACCCTAATCAAGCTCCAGATCAAGTTTCAGGGGGAGTTGAGGCTAAGGCCTTACATAAGAAGACTACAAGAAGTCTCGACAGGTATGACTTAAGGAGGTTCAGGTATGTCTTGACATCTGATTCTTGATTAAGTTCATAATATGTTTGTATTCATAATATTTATTAGTACAATCTTGATTAATGTTAGAATTGTCTTATAATCCTAGTAACAGTATGAATGCATGTGAATGATAGAAGACATTCATTGATTAGGGCTATATGATTGTACTAATGCACTGTGGTGTTGTATGAGGTTGATGTTGTCTGCTAACAAGATACAGGTACATCACAAAAGACAAATAAAGTTCCATGACCATGACAACATGAAGACAAAGACTCATCCATAATCCTTGATCACATAGAAGTTCTACTTACGAGGTATGTATGACTTTGTTCTGTTATGAGATATGCAGGTTCCAGCACAGAATCTCTAAATCATTGAAGAGAACAAAGAAGATATTGATTAGGTATGTTAGACATAACTAAGCAGGGATACTAATCCAGGTATGTTTTCCTATATCAAGTTAGAATCTTACCTTGTGTCAGGACCCCTTATATAAGTATACTTGGTATGATTGGCTATGCTTATTCATAAAGTTAGAAATGTAAGTAATCAAGGGATTATGCATATTATGTCTTTTATCTTGATTGATGATATGCATGAGTAAAAGAAGACTTCCTTGAAATCTTGAATACTAATGTTTATTATCTATGATCATGACTATACATATTCAAGATTATTTAGAATTATAATGTTTTGATAATATTTATAATATACTAATGAATGTATGTTTGTGTATGAAATCATGAGGATAACACTAGTGCACACTTGAGCATGCACAGTGGTATAGAATGAATAGAAGTTCAAAAGACATTTATAAGATCAAGCGGGAGGCAACCACACAAACATAAAAGATAAGTATTTGAGTTGTTATTTGAAATAGTAAATGAGATTTCTTGTAATAGGTTGTATGCATATTTGTATTCCTAGAATATATCATGCTAAGTGTAAACATTCATAGAGCATTGAACAGTATACTACTAATATGCATATGATTGGTAAGTTGGACAAACATTCCATTGTTGCTTGTCCAGAATGAAACGTCTTTGCTGACATATTGAGAGCTGTGCACACTCTCGGTAGTATGTTCTGGTAGAGATGGAAGGCATCTAGATAGCCACTGTATGCATACAGGATATGGAAAAGTGTTGTGCCAAAGTATTGGTCAACACAGTTGCATAACTATGTAAATGATATCTGTATGCATAATAGGTTATCATGTCAACATGATTTCATGATTATGAAGTATTACTAATCATGTACTTAATTTTGATTTGTAGGAAAGATCATGAAGAATGATGAACACCGAACAAGTGATGGATGTTCAACAAGAAGATTTACAAATCAAACAAAATATAGAAGGCTTGTGGCTAGAAGATTCTCTTAGAAAGAGGAAGAGAATCATGACGAGATGTTTGCTCCAAGTGGCTAGATAAGACCATTCTCTTAATGGTGTACTTAAAGAAGAAGTGTGAATCAGGTTTTGTATGGGTACCCAGGATCGATAGTAAATTGATGAGCTTAATGATCACCATGGGTGATGTGGATCTCAACATTTGCTACAAGGTTGAATATGGTTTCTATACACAGATGACATGGGTGCAAGAAGGAACTCACCACCGAGTTCGAATGATATTGAGGCTCATATCAGTAGACCCATATGATGAGAGATGGCACAGATAGATGTTGGTCCTCTATTTTGACCATTCAGTATAATGTTTTCTAGCATTAAAGTCTTAATGGAATCCAATAATAATCAGTTTTGTGTGTCTTTTTGGAGGTCAACACTGCTAAAGCTATGGTAAGTGATTTTAATTACTTGCTTGTTATATTTTATTGTTTTATACATATAATTTGGGTTTTAGGTTTTATTAAATGATATGCTAATAATAAGATCTGTTTCTCTTCTATACAGGGTTCGTTTGGCTACCTGGTCCAGCGCTCAAAGGAGGTTTATGCAGAGATCGGGGATTCGATCTACAATGAGGGCGTTTTTCCTGGATTCATATCATCCTTCAGATGCTTTTGAGGATTTCTCGACTGCTATTTTAGGAATGATCTTTGATCGAGGGTTGTTGTTGTTTTCTCTTTAACAATATATGTATATTTTGGAATCTGAGATTCCATTTTTGGCTCAGAATTGCCAAGATATCTGTGGGTTGTTATCCATATCGACCTTTGTTTCCAGGATGATCTCACTCTGTATATTCAGTATAAAGATAACTCTTGAAACCCTGAGACGGGAGCAGATGTATTCAGAGAAGACTGTAACACTTGAATTTAATATAATTAGCGTTTATCTTTTTTAAGCTTTGACTTAAGATTGGAAGGCGTTGAGGGTAGGGCCCCCTTCAATACCAATCCTTAGCATTTTTTGTATTGCGTATTTGATAGTAGTGAAATACCATTTTCTTACTTTGACAGTGTTTGCAGAGATATTAATGGTTTTGTTTATCTGTGGTGGACGTAGAGTAGATGCCTGCAAGTTATTAAGTAATTTCATTGGCATTTTTATCTAGCGCAGAGCATAGACTTGTGAATAAATTGTATTTAAAATCTTCTTTGATTTTTAGTGTGAGTAATTATAAGTGGCCACAGTAATGATGCGATGTGTGAAAGTTTGGATTGGCTTTGTCGTAGAATTAATTTAGTAGGATTGAGGAATGGTGTGTATCAGAGTTTCCTTTCGATTTCCAGTATGAATTGTGATGTTGGCAAACTAGTGATGAGTTTGATTTCAGTTGCTAAGGACCCGATTTGCTGAAGAAAACAGAGTACATTTCACATTGCTTCTTACTATTAAGGGTAGAACATAGCTCTATTTCTTTCGACCTTTTGAGCTCACAAACTGTAGGATAGATTTGCATTTACAGCATGTGGATTTAACGAAGATTGCAGTAGTATAGGGTTTGGATATATTGGTTTATCAAATATTTAGGGTTTGTTAATAACTAAATAAGAGTTGAGATTGGCATTGAGTGAAGAAAAGTTATAGTTTACAGCGTTGTGTTCTAGGGTTGAACCTTAGCTTCATAATATATATATTCCTTAACAGTTCTGTTATTCGATGGTGAGCATCTACTGAAACTTCCAACATTCTGTTATGTGCACTTATATATATACAAAACTCAAGAGTAGTACAGCAACAGTAAACCAACCTGCCTTTGATGAAATGCCTGTGAATAAGTTAATAGGTTTTATTTCAGCAGTGATTCCAGGAGTGCTTGTGTGGATTGAAGTATCATATTCGGAAAAGTTATTTATATATTGAGATCAATTGAGCATGTACATTTGACAGATAAGTTCTTTCCTTAGTAAGTCGATTGTTTTTAATAAACTTTAGTTACTATAGCATTAAGATTGTTGTAGATGCTGATAATTATTTTAAGAGATTGTTATAGTCAGGATTTCTTTGAGGGATTATTATAGTTACATCTTGCTATAGGTTGCTATAGATTTCTATTTCTTTGTAACAGAATTAGGAGTCCTTAGTATAGGTCATTCAGGATAACAATAGTTACATCCATGTCATTGCTTTGATTGAAGTAGATTAGCATTTCTGTCAGCACGAGCACTAAAACTGCCTTACCCGCACATACAGTGTAGCAACTCAAAGTCTACGATTCTCCGGTTGATAAATTAAATTGAGGTGAATTAAATATCAATAATTTTAACCAACATTTTGGCGCCGTTGCCGGGGAGTTCCTCCAAGGTAAGCTGGTATTTTGCTCAATTTTTTGGTTGATTGAGAAGTTCAGGTAGATAGGATCTTTTTCACAATACACAACAAAGTGGAGGGGAAACATTAAGACGCAAAGACGAATTCACTTTGGGATTCCCATGGTGTAACAGCCTGCCGCAGCCACTTTAGTGGGTTACCCCAAATTTTTTTTGTGTCCTTCTGGTAAGTGTGGTTGTTTTTCTTCACAAGTTTGAGCTATTACAAGAAGTGTGTTTTTCTTTCCTATAAAAAGTGTTTATTTTTAGTTTACAAGTGTGGTTATCCTTTTGTAAGTGAGGTGTGTTTAATTCTAGAAATCTAATTTTACAACAATTGTTAGGTGTGACTAGTTGTGGCAGATTGGAGGAGGAGGATTGGTAAGGCAAACTTGCGCATTTCATAACAGGTTCCTTCAAACCCAACTATGGCACAGGTATTTCAATTTATTTTTAAAAAGTCTTGTTATTTTCAGAAATTGTTTTGATGAGACCTAGAGACAGTAAGGGTAGATTCATTAAGGTTCATTCTGATCTTTTTGTAAACAACAAAACCCCCCCCTTCACTAACCCTAGGGATAGGGATACCGGAAACGAAACTGAAAACAACAACATTCAGAATTCAGCGGAATTTGGGACCAAACCAGTAGGAACTGAGGTTATACTCAGTGAACAGTTACATTCAGAAGAAATCCCACAGATCCAAGAAGCTTCACCTTTAAAGGAAGATCCCAATTTGGTTGACACAGTGAACATAGAAAAAGTGAACTTCCTTCTTGGACATAACCAGAATCCGGTGGTTTCTCAATTAGAATCCACTACAGATTTACCTTTCAATTTTCAAACTTGGCCTAGGCCAGACCATTGGGATTTTATTCTATCCCCAAGAAGAGACAGGTTAGGTGTCAACTGGTTTAGGAACCCTCTTGTCATGAGTGATCAGGAAACTGGACACCAGATGGAAGGAGAAGGAGAACATGAGGGACGAACTGAAACAACTTTTGGCTTCCCCATTCTGGATCTTACACGGGATGTCAGTATGAAAAATATCCCAGCATCTTCATTACCTACCTTCTATGGGAAAAGTACTGAAGATCCGGATACCTTTCTATTTGAGTTTGACATCTTATGTAGGAGTTATAATTATCTACAGGATGCTCAAAAGTTAAAACTATTTCCAGCAACCCTTAAGGATTCTGCACTTAGATGGTTTATGAGCTTGGGGGAATCCACCATCCAAACTTGGGAACAAATGAAGAGTGCTTTCCTCAGAAAATACTGAGACTACTGTGGGCCTCGAGACTCCCAAAATGATATCTTTAAAATGCAACAGCATGAAGAAGAGAGTCTAGAGGACTTCCTAGAACGATTCTGCTTTGTATTACAGAAGTCTAAGTATAATACTTTACAGGAGGATGCAGTCAGAACTCTTTTTCTAAAAGGGATTCTGGATGAATATGTGGAAATCCTCAACTTGATGGCATCAGGTGATGTATCTCATAAATCCTTTGAGGAGATTACTGAACTATGCAGGAAATATTCGAGGAGTAGAGCCAAGGCAGGAAAAAGCACAAGGGAAGGTCCTTCCCGTATTTCTAGAACAACAGGAACTAGTGGGGTCACAAGAGTTGAATTGGGAAACCTGTTAGAAAATTTCAAAACTGACATTTTAGGCACCTTAAGCTCCCAATTTGATGCATTGAAGACAAAGAAACGGCAAGAGGAGGAGGACATAGCAGCATCACACATATTCTGCCCCAAGTGCAGAAAAAGACACCCTTTGAAAGAGTGCCCTCTAAATACCATTTCAGTCTGTGCTCTTTGCTCTGCCCAACACCCAACTGACAATTGCCCTTCTTTACCAGAACTGCAAGCTTTTTACAAGCTTAATGCTGAACCTACCGATGCATCAAGAAGACCTTGGCAGCCTAGACCTCAAAACATGTACCCAGAGCCTGTTTTCCCGAACCCTGCATATTATTATCCCATGCAGCAATCTCAGCAGCCATGGAGTCCACAAATGTGGCAGAATTGGCCCTCTCAACCTACTCAGACCCAGCCTTGGCAGCAAGGCTGGCGGGGACAGTCATATGGGGGACCACAAGGACAACCCTATGGAGGAACATAATTAACCACCCCTCCTAGTTACTGTCCAATGCCACCAAATATACAGCAACTATTACCAGGCTTTACACCACCTGCCCTTCCTCCTATACCCCCAGTTCCACAACAATATCAAAATCCAAATCCACCTCGACCCACGTTGTTGCCAACCCAACCTATCCCAAACCCTAATAACCGACCTCCCCAGCCTCTTAATAATGATGAAATTCAAATGGCTCCAACTTATGTAATTCATTCAGATCCTTTACAGGAAATACAATTAAGGTCTGGGAAAACATTAAATAAAACCCCTCCAGCAGTGATTATTCATGAAGAGACTGGAGAAGAAAGTGATGAAAGAGAGATTACAGAGGAAGAAGAAGTGCAGATTGCCTCAGAAAATACTCAAGCACTGGGAACTCATTTCCAACCACCTGCTCATCCACAGGTAAATAACAACCCCCCTTACCCAGAGAGGTTATTACTAGAGAAGCCTGTGATGCATCCACAGTTTGACTTGGAAAATGAGTTGAGAAATGTTTGCATCAAAATTCCATTACTTCAGGCTATTAGAGATGTCCCTATTTATGCAAAATTGGTAAGGGAACTGTGCTTAAAGAAACCTGGTCGAAAACAGAAAGACCCACCCAAGATAAATGTTTTAGGCCAGCTGTCCAATTATATTTCAGAATGCTCCTTACCCCCAAAATTTGCAAATCCTGGGAATCCAGTGGTGACCATTTACATCAATGAGGTTCCAATAGGAAACACTCTAGTTGACCTGGGGGCTGCCATTAATGTCATGTCTATGACCACCATGCAGAGACTTCAGTTGCATAATCTCCTCAGATCTACTCCTACCATTTTGGAGTTGGCTGATAGGAGCACAGTCAAACCTGTGGGGGCCTTAGATGACATTACTGTCACAGTAGCTTCTTGGGAATATCCAGTGGATTTTCTGGTACTCCAAACCAAACACCCAATGGGGGAACATCCTGTTATATTAGGCAGGCCTTGGTTAGCCACTGCCAATGCCTTTATAGGATGCAGAGAAGGTATTTTAACTATATCAAATGGCACTTCTCTACAAAACCTAATTATTTATCCTCCAGCACAGCCTGTATCGGAAAACATGTTACGGTTAGAGAATCCTTATGGGGATGAGGATGTGGGACAACCCTTACTGTCCATCAGTCAAACTAGGGGGCTGGAACACCAGACTGAGGATGATATCCTAGATCAATTTATTTCAGCTACCACTAGTATTGAATACCCTCAGTCCTTCTCTGACTTAGACAATGTTTTCACAGAAGATTTTCAGGAACACTATTACCCTTCAGCCACCTCATCATCAGTAGTTTTATTTATAGATGAGAAGGTTGGAGCTGCAACTATACCAATGGAGATTAGTCCAGGGAGATCTTTGTTTATTAATGGGAATCTGTCTCAAAGCCAGCAAAATCAGGTAGTTAATTTACTCAAAGCATAGTCTGGGGCATTTGCTTGGGTTTATACAGACATGAAAGGCATTCACCCTGACACATGCATGCATCACATCTATACGCAGGAAAATATTAGACCAGTAAGGCAGCCACAGAGAAGAATGAATCCTGCGCTTAAAGACATTGTGAAGGATGAATTACAAAAATTGTTGGATGCAGATTTCATCTATCCCATTTCTGATAGCAAATGGGTATCTCCGTTGGTGATTGTTCCAAAGAAGGGAGGTAAGTGGAGAATATGTGTTGATTTTCGTGAGTTAAATAAAGCAACTCTCAGAGATTACTTCCCTCTTCCTTTCATAGACCAGGTTTTGGATACATTGTCTGGAAAGAAATATTTTTCTTTTCTGGATGGATACAGTGGATATAACCAGATAAGAATAGCCCCAGAGGATCAAGAAAAAGCCACTTTTACCTGCCCATGGGGAACTTATGCTTACAAGGTGATTCCATTTGGACTATGTAACGCTCCTGCCACTTTCCAGAGGGCAGTGTTAGGTATTTTGGCTGATTTAGTCCATGACTGTGTGGAAATATATATGGATGATTTTACAGTCTACGGTAATGATTTCAAAGAAGCCTTGGATAACCTGGAGAAAGTTTTAATTAGGTGCCAAGAAACAAATCTTTCTTTAAGCCATGAAAAGTGTAAGATGATGTTAACTGAGGGTATTGTTTTAGGGCACCATGTTTCATCAGAAGGTATTAAGGTTGACCCAGCAAAAATTGAAATCATTACTAGTCTATCTTCACCAACTACACAAAAAGAAGTCAGAATTTTTCTGGGACACGCAGGGTACTATCGTAGGTTTATTGCTAATTTTACAAAGATAGCAGCCCCATTGTTCAAATTGTTGGCCAAAGACAGTGGTTTTGATTGGGATCAACACTGTCAGACAGCCTTTGACACCTTAAAGTCAGAACTGTCTTCAACACTAGTTCTGCGGGGGCCAAATTGGTCTTTGCCCTTCCATATACAAACTGATGCTTCAGACACTGCCTTGGGGGGAGTGCTCGGACAGAAAGAAAATCAGTCCTCCTATGCTATTTATTTCATCAGTAAAAATTTAACACCTGCAGAACTGAACTATACAGTGACTGAAAAAGAGTTTCTAGCAGTAGTTCATGCCATCAATAAATTCCGACATTATATTACAGGTTACGAGGTATTTGTTCATACCGATCATTCTGCTATTAAATTTTTAATGAATAATCCAATCACTAGTGGAAGAATTACTAGATGGTTACTTTTGCTACAGGAATTTAACATTACCATAGTTGACAAACCAGGGAAGGAAAATCTGGTTGCAGATTTCCTCTCCAGATTGACTCATGCTGATGATAATATTCCTGTAGATGATACATTTCCTGATGAACACTTGTTTGCTGTTTCTATTAAAACACCCTAGTTTGCAGATGTAGCCAACTATTTGGTTACAGGGAAACTACCTGCTCATTTGTCATCTTACGAAAAACGAAGAATCATACAGCAAAGTGCTAATTATTCATGGGTAGGTAATGACCTCTTTCGAACCGATCCAGATCTGATTATCAGGAGGTGTGTGAGGGAGGATGAGATGGGTGACATCCTCCAAGCCTGTCATGATAGACCCTGTGGAGGCCATTTTTCAGACAAGCGGACAGCATATAAGGTGTTACATCAAGGGTATTACTGGCCTACCCTTTTTAAAGATGCTTAGAAGTATGTACAGGGCTGTGACAGCTGTCAAAGAATGGGGAGACCCACTGCTGCTGATCAAATGCCTTTACAAGCCTAGGTACAAATTGAACCTTTTGAAAAATGGGGATTGGATTTTGTTGGCCCAATCTCACCAATGTCAAGAAAAAAGAGATATATTTTAGTATGCACTGACTATGTGACTAAGTGGGTTGAGGCAAAAGCTCTATTGAGGGCCACTGAGAAATCAGTCATAGAATTTATTTACGAAGAGATTTTTACTCGCTTTGGCATTCCTCGTGAAATTGTGACTGACAATGGAGCACAGTTTGTCTCTAAATCAATGAAAGCACTTACAGAACAATATGGAATTAAGCACTATAAATCTTCTCCTTACCACCCCCAAGCAAATGGTCAGGTGGAATCAACCAATAAAGTGCTAGAATCCATTTTAACTAAGACTGTGCAGCTACATCACAAGGACTGGGCAGACAGGCTACCCGAGGCATTGTGGGCTTACAGAACTACATGGAGAAATACCACAGGACATACCCCATATCAGCTTGTTTATGGTAAACAAGTCCTGCTTCCTATAGAATTTCAGGTGAAAACTTTTCGTACTGCTGCACAACTGAGCCTGAATTTAGATGAAGCCCAGGAGCAGAGGCTGATGCAATTAAATGAACTTGATGAAATCAGACAAGATGCTGTCCAAAGAACTGTGTTGATACAGAATCAGCGGACTAAGTGGCATGATAAATTTTTGAAGAAGAAGACTTTTGAAGAAGGTGATTGGGCTCTGTTGTTTGACTCACGATTCAAACATTTCAAAGGTAAGCTTACCACTAGATGGATGGGGCCATATGAAATTGTGACTGTTTTTGATAATGGTTCTGTCAAAATAAAAACAATAGATGAAGAACAAACTGCCTTTGTAGTGAATGGACATCGGTTAAAGGTATATCATAAACGTCTCTCTAAGCAAGAGTTCATCCATAACATGAGTCAGCAGTCTGAACTAGAACTGGTAGGTGAGGAAATGACTTCTTCATCTCCTACTCTCTCTCAGTAATCTTCAATGGAATTGTTTTTTGTACATATGTACAGGGATTTGTTTTATTAGGTCTCTTTTTGAAAGGGTGCAGATATTCTTTTCAGTAAGACTCAGAATGTTTTGAAACCTAAGGGAGGTGTTTTATCACTACTCTATTTCAGCCTTTTGATTATTTTTGCAAAACATTTTTTAAGGACTGTGTAAATTTGGGTCAATTTCTGAGTTTCACTAATTTATTGGAATGTCTGCATTTGTGTGTGTCATATTTTTCAGAACTGTTTTGGCTATTCATAAGAGTACTTGCCCACCAGGCATTGCCTACATTATTGCTTTAAGCTTTCCAAATATTTTCTGCTTATGAATCTATGGGCTGCTAGGACCATTTGATTTGGTTTCACACTAGATAAAGAGCGGGAATTGATGTTAGTTACAGCTATGGGCATGAAGTTATTTTTAAGATAGGCATCATGTTAAAAAAGTGTTCAAGATCGGGCAGTTTGGGGGTTATTATCTCTTGGCTGTTATAATACTAAACACATATATATATACACTGTCTTTAGCCACTTTATGACTTTCACTTTCTACAATTACGAAGGTTAGTTGTTCATACGGGCAAATCCTTACAGGCATATACAAAGAATACTCTTCCAATTCTGGTACCATCCCACTCCTATATGGTTTTCAGAGCAGCTCCCCCACTCATCTATGCTTGAGCAAATCATAAATTTTATCTTTAAGATGAAATTGGGACAAGAGCCTCTGATAGAAAAAGGGTGTAAGAGGTTAACCCGCCGGGATACTGAACAGGTCTGCTGGCAGCGGGTACCGACCTGTTGTATGAACAGGCAAACCCATCAGGGTTCTGAACAGGCCTGTTGGCAATGGGGCATCTGTCTGGGGAAGAAGCTTCTTAAGATGTTACAATTACCCCACCGGAGTACTGACCAGGCTTGCCGGCAGTGGGTTCTGACTTTAATATCTTCTTTAACAGCCTCATCTATACTTGTCTATATGAACAACGTACCTATGTGAAGGTAAAAAGAGAAGCCATAAGGATGGTTAATTAAAATTTATTAAATCCATTAAAAAATAAAATGATAGCCAGTTGATAATCATCTCCAACTGTTCTGCATTTTGGGTTACCTCATTCTAAAAAAAAAAAGAAGGTTTATGTTTGATGCCTAAAACATAGCTGAGAAATTTAGTACTATTTGTTCCACTACTCAAATTATCCTGTGTGAAGCTGAGTCAAAATGGACCAGTACCCCATTAGCTTCTGTTGCTATTTTCCTTGTCCTGGTGGAAAAAGTTCTGTATGGATGACAAGGATGAAGTCTGAACCTCTGATTGTTTGAGTTCTGAGTGATTGATGAAGCCTGAATTTTTTTTGATTGTTTGAGTTTTGAGTGATTGATGAAGCCTGAATTTTTGATTGTTTGAGTTCTGAGTGATTGATGAAGCCTAAATTTTTGATTGTTTGAGTTGCGAGTGATTGATTGAAGTCTGCATTCCTGATTGTTATCTGTATTTTCAATAAAAGGTGGTTTCATAGCACAATTAAGTTTCCTGTGTGGTTAGATGGAGTGGCAACCTTACAATAAGGAAATAATGCCACAAAACTGTTGAGGGTCCAACAAATCTTTTAATCCAGTCTATTTGATTATGAACTCATCCAAGTGATGTCTATTTGAGAGATTAATGGTTTTACATCACTGTTCATAGCCTAGCAGCTGCTCCAGATGCTAGTACTTACCTTTATACTGGTAAATTGTTGTGCATCGTTATCAGCCTAAAAGCACTGCTGTATTGTTAAAGTGCCGGATTGGGTGCCGTAAGGAGTGCTGGAAGATATATTGGGGAAATTGGCATGTATATGGTAATGGACGTTGATGGAGGTAAGGAAAGGTGTACGATTGGCTAAATCTTAATTATTAATAAGGACTATAATTAAATATTTTTGCCATTATATGAAATTCGATGAGCTATGAACTACCATAAATACCTTTGATAATATTTCATCCTCTATTATTGTTGGCAACCTTTGATAAAACGAATTATAACCTTGTTCTATTATAATTGGGGTTCTTATGTGTTATGAGATTAAGATTAGTTTAAACGTGTTACATCATGGTCATCATTCCCTGCGACATGGGCAGTATGTGCCACCGCTTGTAATGATTTTCTCTTGTCACGATTATTGTCTTACCTTTACTTCCTATCATTATCATTTTTACCATGTTCATTCGGGTTTTTACAGTCTCTATCGTTACCATTGTCATTGCCTGCGAATTTCCTGTCCGAATTCTCTGCTAATTCGCCAATCTTCGTGTCTCCACCATGCTCAACCGGCATGAACCCTCTGCGTATGAGCAGTTATTATCCATTCCTGAGTTCGTTGCATGCAAGGATATGTTTACTCGGGATGGATGGCATGCATTTTTAACCAATTTACAGGGCCACGATGACGCTGTCTCTTTACAATTCGCCTTGAGTTTCGATGGGCATACTGCGAGAGTGGGGGCCCTGGAGTTTGCAGTGACAGAGGAGTCCATTTCATTTGCTACAGGACTTCCACGCACCGGTGATAGATGGTTTAAGAATTTTCGGTTGCCACGAAAAGAATATGACTGTGTTTTCAAACCAGAATATTTGGCTGTGAAGGGTGAGAAGGGTTTCTCCAAGCTGTGGGTTAGAGAAGAATTTCATAATTCCTTGATGATCATCACCAAGCTGATTACCTGTGAAGGCCGATTCTCCACTTACAAAGCCTGTCATTTTCGCCTTCTAGCTCACTTCGAGTTTGGTAAGCTTCTGAACTTTCCATTTTATTTTTGGAAGAGTTTGAGTAAAATGGCTTCACAAGTGAGGAAGAACTTAGAGCATCCAACTCATAGTCTTTACCATCATGGGCTTATTAAAATGATCGTTTTAGCTGAATTAAAGAAGCAAGGTCGGGGATGGGAACAGTTTGTGTATGAACTCTCTAACCCTCATCTTCAGTCACCCTTGAGGAATGAATCAGGTGAACCTGGTATTCCTGAGAAAGCTTCCTCTACGAACAATTCTGTTCCTCAAAATGATTGCCCTCAGGAACCCGCTGTTAATAGTTGCAAGAAAACCGCTCCATTATATGCTAAGAGGTTCCCAATCTCTAAGAGACAGTGTGTTAGCTCTCGGTTTGGGGGAGATAAGGAGCAGGAAATTTTTTTTACCATGCCCAATAGACGATTTACTCGCAGCATGGCCGCTAAAGAGGGGAGAAAGGGATCTAAGGGTAAAGAACCTGTTCAAGTTGAACTATCATCATCTGATGCTTCCTCTACCCATGTTAACTCTGATTCTCCTGGTTCTCCTCATTATTCTGCATCGTTGAGTCCTGTCAGTGAACCTTTGCTGCCAGTATCCCCTTCAAAATCGAGTCTGAAATCTACCAAAGGATCCCCTTCAAAGTCAAGTTTGAAATCTGTCAAAGTATCCTCTTCAAAATCGAGTTTAAAATCTGTCAGGGCATCACTTTCCAGATTTGGTTCGAAATCGGAGGCTTCAGCACAAGGGATTGATTATTTTAGGCAAAAGAATATTAAATTGACAAGGAAGTTGCAAGAGTATGTGAGGTTGGATCGGGTTATCAAACAAGAAAATGCCATTTTAAAAGCTATAATAGTGTCTTTGCAAACCCTGGTTGATGAAGTCAAAGGGACAAATCACAGTCTTCGAAAACAGTTAAAGAAGAAAGACAAACAGTTTGAACAGTTGGTTAGCATACAGCAACAATCTGCCCCCTCTCCTCCTCAGGTTCAAGTCCTGTTTAATACCTCAGCTTCAGTCTCTGGAGTTGGATCCAAGGATTGATGATTCACTTTGGGGATTTAAATTTTGTCTATCTGAAATTCCCTTGCATTGGGACATGCAAGACCTTCAGTCTGGGGGAGATGTTGGTCCTCTATTTTGACCATTCAGTATAATGTTTTCTAGCATTAAAGTCTTAATGGAATCCAATAATAATCAGTTTTGTGTGTCTTTTTGGAGGTCAACACTGCTAAAGCTATGGTAAGTGATTTTAATTACTTGCTTGTTATATTTTATTGTTTTATACATATAATTTGGGTTTTAGGTTTTATTAAATGATATGCTAATAATAAGATCTGTTTCTCTTCTATACAGGGTTCGTTTGGCTACCTGGTCCAGCGCTCAAAGGAGGTTTATGCAGAGATCGGGGATTCGATCTACAATGAGGGCGTTTTTCCTGGATTCATATCATCCTTCAGATGCTTTTGAGGATTTCTCGACTGCTATTTTAGGAATGATCTTTGATCGAGGGTTGTTGTTGTTTTCTCTTTAACAATATATGTATATTTTGGAATCTGAGATTCCATTTTTGGCTCAGAATTGCCAAGATATCTGTGGGTTGTTATCCATATCGACCTTTGTTTCCAGGATGATCTCACTCTGTATATTCAGTATAAAGATAACTCTTGAAACCCTGAGACGGGAGCAGATGTATTCAGAGAAGACTGTAACACTTGAATTTAATATAATCAACGTTTTATCTCTTTTAAGCTTTGACTTAAGACTGGAAGGCGTTGAGGGTAGGGCCCCCTTCAATACCAATCCTTAGCATTTTTTGTATTGCGTATTTGACAGTAGTGAAATACCATTTTCTTACTTTGACAGTGTTTGCAGAGATATTAATGGTTTTGTTTATCTGTGGTGGACGTAGAGTAGATGCCTGCAAGTTATTAAGTAATTTCATTGGCATTTTTATCTAGCGCAGAGCATAGACTTGTGAATAAATTGTATTTAAAATCTTCTTTGATTTTTAGTGTGAGTAATTATAAGTGGCCACAGTAATGATGCGATGTGTGAAAGTTTGGATTGGCTTTGTCGTAGAATTAATTTAGTAGGATTGAGGAATGGTGTGTAGCAGAGTTTCCTTTCGATTTCCAGTATGAATTGTGATGTTGGCAAACTAGTGATGAGTTTGATTTCAGTTGCTAAGGACCCGATTTGCTGAAGAAAACAGAGTACATTTCACATTGCTTCTTACTATTAAGGGTAGAACATAGCTCTATTTCTTTCGACCTTTTGAGCTCACAAACTGTAAGATAGATTTGCATTTACAGCATGTGGATTTAACGAAGATTGCAGTAGTATAGGGTTTGGATATATTGGTTTATCAAATATTTAGGGTTTGTTAATAACTAAATAAGAGTTGAGATTGGCATTGAGTGAAGAAAAGTTATAGTTTACAGCGTTGTCTTCTAGGGTTGAACCTTAGCTTCATAATATATATATTCCTTAACAGTTCTGTTATTCGATGGTGAGCATCTACTGAAACTTCCAACATTATGTTATGTGCACTTATATATATACAAAACTCAAGAGTAGTACAGCAACAGTAAACCAACCTGCCTTTGATGAAATGCCTGTGAATAAGTTAATAGGTTTTATTTCAGCAGTGATTCCAGGAGTGCTTGTGTGGATTGAAGTATCATATTCGGCAAAGTTATTTATATATTGAGATCAATTGAGCATGTACATTTGACAGATAAGTTCTTTCCTTAGTAAGTCGATTGTTTTTAATAAACTTTAGTTACTATAGCATTAAGATTGTTGTAGATGCTGATAATTATTTTAAGAGATTGTTATAGTCAGGATTTCTTTGAGGGATTATTATAGTTACATCTTGCTACAGGTTGTTATAGATTTCTATTTCTTTGTAACAGAATTAGGAGTCCTTAGTATAGGTCATTCAGGATAACAATAGTTACATCCATGTCATTGCTTTGATTGAAGTAGATTAGCATTTCTGTCAGCACGAGCACTAAAACTGCCTTACCCGCACATACAGTGTAGCAACTCAAAGTCTACGATTCTCCGGTTGATAAATTAAATTGAGGTGAATTAAATATCAATAATTTTAACCAACAATAGATATACAGAAGATCAGTTAATGCAGAGTGTGAATGATGTTCAGTCACAAAGGGAGAATTGACAGTTTCTTGATAATCTTGGGCTTTACCAAAAGTAAAGCTGATCAGTTACGAATGATGAACCTGTCATACTATTACTGTATGTGGATGATCTATTTTTATAAATAGATCATGAAAAGCAAGAAGAAGATGGCTACAAAAAAAAAATGAAAATGAAAGATCTCAAATTGATTACTTCCTAGGTCTGGAAGTATGGCAAGGCTCAGAAGGAATCTTTCTCAACTAGGGAAAACATGCCGAGAAATATTAAAAGGACTTGATGTGTTGGAATGGCCACTCTCATGGATTCCAACTTGAAGCTGTTAGCGGATGACTCATCAGAGTTAGTGGATATAACTCTGTACATACATATTAGTGGGTCGTTGATGTATTTGACGAATACCAGGCCAGATATATGCCTTGATGTGAACACCTTGAGTCAGTATCTAGTGGAAACTAGATGTGTCCACATGATAGTTGCAAAGCATGTGATGAGGTACCTAAAGGATACGATAGACTTTGATCCATGCTATCTTGGAGATCATGACTTCAGATGGCTACACAGATGCTGATTGAGCAGAAAGTGTATCAGACAGGAAGAGCACATCGAGAAGATGTTATTGTCTGGGATCAACCATGATCTTGTGGTTTAGCAGGAAGCAGTCTAATGTGGCTCTCAGCACAAGCAGAATATATGGCTGCTTGCTTTGCTAGTTGTGAAGAAGTATGGCTTCAGGATTGTTTGACTTAGAGGTAGACCCAACTGTGATCCTATGTGACAAACATAGTTGTATCAAGATGGCAGAGAATCCAGTGTTCCATGATAAGTCAAAGCACATAGAAATCTGATGAGATATGGTGCAGAAAGGAACTAAAGTTCAAATTTGTAACAAGTTACCAATGTACTAACCAAACCTCTATCGATTCGATGTACTAACCAAACCTCTACCTCAAGTAAAGTTTTCCAAGACAAACTTAATATAGTTCAGAAGGACCCTCCTCGAAAGGGGGAGTGATGTGATCACTTATGATGAGATTGCCTACATCGACAGTGAGGTCGATGATGTGGATACCTATATTGGTGATGCCGACAGAGAGGTTGGTGGATGGTCCTTAGACAGGGTCTAAGGTGACAAGGGGATTGCATCATCCTTGAACATATGTTCTAAAAGGATCCGTAGATAGATGTCTCAGAGAAAGAAGAGGGATTGCATCATCCTTGAACACATGTTCTAAAAGGATCCGTACACAGATGTCTTCGAGAAAGAAGAGGGATTGCGTCATCCTTGAACACATGTTCTAAAAGGATCTGTAGACAGATGTCTCTGAGAAAGAAGAGGGATTGCATCATCCTTGAACACATGTTCTAAAATGATCCATAGACAGATGTCTCCAAGAAAGAAGAGGGATTGCATCATCCTTGAACACATGTTCTAAAAGGAGCCATAGACAGGTGTCTCCGAGAAAGAAGAGGGATTGCATCATCCTTGAACACATGTACTAAAAGGAGCCGTAGACAGATGTCTTCGAGAATGAAGTCCTTCGTGGACATGTGAGGATTAGATCATCCTTGGACTTCAGTCCTAAAGTGAGCCGTAGACATATGTCTTCGAAAATAATGTCCTGAATGAACAGGTGGGGGATTGTATCGTCCCTGGACTTCGGTCCCAGAATTGAACCGTAGACTGGGTCTTTGAGAATAAAGTCTTGAATGAATAGGTGGGGGATTGTATCGTCCCCAGACTTCGGTCCCAGAATTGAGCCGTAGACTGGGTCTCCGAGAATGTAGTCCTGAATGAACAGGTAGGGGATTGTATCTTCCCCAGACTTTGGTCCCAGAATTGATCCGTAGACATTTGTCTCCGAGAATTGAAGATAGGACTGCATCGTCCCTGGACCTCGGTTCAAAATGTACGTGAGGCCTGCATCGTCCATGAACTGGGTTCGAAATGTATGTGAGGACTGCATCGTCCATGAACTGGGTTCAAAATGTACGTGAGGACTACATCGTCCATGAACTGGGTTCAAAATGTACGTGAGGACAGCATCGTCCATGAACTGGGTTGAAAATGTACGTGAAGACTGCATCGTCCATGAACTGGGTTCAAAATGTACGTGAGGACTACATCGTCCATGAACTGGGTTCAAAATGTACGTGAGAGGACTGCATCGTCCGTGAACTGGGTTCAAAATGTACGTGATGGGATTGCATCATCCCTAGACATGAGACTTGTCTTAAAGTGATAAGGATTGATCATCCTGGAACTTGATATGGATTGTATCATCCATGGACCTATGTCCTAAAGAGAGCGGGATTGATCATCCTGTAATATGATCGTGTGTGTTGCAGGGTATGCTGCTATGCATACTTGACTGATGAGGATACTTGTATTGATGTATTGATACTTGTATTGATGAGAATACTCGTATTGATGATGATACTTGTATTGATGATATGTATTGATGAGAATGCTTGTATTGATGATGATACTTGTATTGATGAGGATACTTGTATGTATACTTGTATTCATGATGATACTTGTATTGATGATATGTATTGATGAGGATACTTGTATTGATGATGTGTATACTTGTATTGGTGTGGATACTAATACTGATGATCTAGATGATGATGCTGCTGATCATGTTGATCTAGATGACAATGCTACTGATCGTGTTGATCTAGATGACGATGTTGCTAATCATGTTGATCTAGATGACGATGCTGCTGATCGTGTTGATCTAGATGACGATGTTGCTGATCATGTAGATCGATATGATGATCCAGATGCTGCAGATCGTGATGATCCAGACGCTGTAGATTGAGCTGATGTGACGACAATGCTGATGATCGTATGATGATGATTCTAATGATCGTGTGGTGACGATGCTGATGATCGTATGATGACGATGCTGATGATCGTGTGATGACGATGTTGATGATCGTGTGATGACGATGATGATGATCGTGAGGATCCAGATGTTGATGTTGCTATAGCTGTTCGAGTGCATGCTGCAGATCGTGATGATCAGATGCTGTAGATTGATATGATGTGACGACGATGTTGATGATCGTATGATGACGATGCTAATGATTGTGTGGTGACGATGCTGATGATCGTATGATGACGATGCTGATGATTGTGTGATGACGATGCTGATGATCGTGTGATGACGATGATGATGATCATGAGGATCCAGATGTTTATGTTGCTGTAGCTGTTCGAGTGCTGCAGAAGATAAAGACTTAGTACTGAAGATGTTGATGTTCCAATATTGAAGATGTTCCAGTAACTGCTTGAGTTACTGATGATGTTGAGAAAGCTTCCAATGATCTATAGATATATCATGTATGATGTTGATGACTCCTTGCTCATGCAGATGTTGTTATAATATCCTTCTCATTAAGGGGGAGTGTTGAAATATTATAACTTCAAATAATATTATATTTGTACTTTATTATTCTGGAGATGGTTATTCCTCCATGAAGATCTTATTGTATATCCGGAGATGTTTATTCCTCCGTCGAAATGTGGTAACTTGGGTTATTAGACTTCCCTAGTGGGGGTCGGCCCTGTATGTGTTATGTGGGTCAAAGGGTTGTTAGACCACCCTAGTGGGGTCGGCCCAGTCAGTTGTAGTGGGGTGTTTAACCCAATGGTAAAGTTGGGGCCGACCTAGTTAATATAAAGTACAAGTTGGAGATGTGTATAAATAGAAGAGGTGTGTTCCTCATTATACACACACTTCCCTCACTCAGAATGTAGCGCACTTGTGGAGGAGAGGTATGCTATGGTGGAGGAGGAGATCATGTCTTTGGTTTGCATCTTTGTATATTTCTAGTCATCTATATTGAGGAAGCTTTGCTGGGTTTTCTACCCCATGAGGGTTTCCCAGGATAAATCTGTGTCTCTTGTGTTTATGCTGTGCTTGTTGTTTCTTCAGTGATCCTGTATATGCTATTATTGTGAAATGGAATGTAATGCTACTATTTCTGTCTTAGCATATTGAATTTTAACATTAAGGATGCAACAAATTCCTCCTTATGTCTTAAGTTTTCATCCTCCTCTCTACCTATGGTTTTAACAAAAGACTCTTCTTCTCCTACTGTTTCTTCCTCAACAACAACACCTTCAACTTCTGGTTCTAAGGGTGGTGGTCTATTTCTTTGAATTCTTGTTAATACCATCAGGTGCCAAGAACATTCTCTGATACCACTTGTAATGACCTTTTTTTAATATTTTATTAAAATTCCCAATTTTTCACTTTTTCCCCAATTTCGACTAGTTTTGATGCCTAGGTCTCCAATTTGACCCAAATGCTCCCAAATATTCTGAGAAGGTATATGAATGATAATAGGAATTGATTATGATGTTCAGGGATGATTTATGTCCACCAAAATACTTCTGAAAACTCCCTTAATATTCTGGACAAAGTATGTAATTTTACTAGCAATTGGACGTTCAAATCCCCCCAGGGTAATGACTGAAAATGGCTTCCCAAATGGCTCCAAACCCACTCGAATTTCTGAACAGAGGTAGGGTGTGTGTCAGGGATGTTATTAAGGTATCATATGCACCATTAATCAGTTATTAATTATGTTCTAACCTTCCCCCAAACTGTTGCAAAAATCACTAGTTCGACCCTTGGGGAAATGGCACCAAATCTTCTCCAAATGTAAATAAACTGAGTAAAATGACTTCAAATGCTTAAGTGATGAACATGAAACTTGTAATACTCATCAATTACAGTCCATTCATCATAAATATATCAGAGAAACATTCTTTTATTCGAAATATTTAGCATTACAATGGCATACATCAATACAGTGGGGAAATGGTCATTGTTTGCTCATGAATAGTCATTTTTACAAACAACCACTTGGTATTTCGATCTGATACTTTCTGAAGATGAATAACAGAGTATATTAATCTTATTAAAATCATAAATACATCATGTGAATCTCTCCCAAGAAGTACAAGAGCTCACCCAAAGTGCAATCCCTCAAGGAGCAAGAATATGCCTTCAAAACTGGAAATGGTTGAGAGAATGTGATGCATTAGATGAAACCACGAGCTGCCCTGTAGCTGATACCTGCAAATAAAAACTCCATTAAAGCTCCATGAAATACCTGAACGGCCTCTCCAAACACCAACTTGTATGGGAATATTTCACCCTCGAAATTGGCTAAGGCAAGAAACTAGTCATCCACTAGCTCTCTCTTCACAAATGCAATTTTGCCATGTGTCCTCCCTTCCCTATCCTTCCATCTTCCTCCAATTTGAGTAGGGACCCATTGATCTTCCCCAATTCACATGAGCGCCTTCTTGGAACCTATTTTTAGGCCTGACATGTCATAATGGTCAGATGTCAGCCTTCATGTCTGCAATATGTCATAAATGTCATAACATCTTCATCATTGGTGTCATAGATGTCATAGATGGTAGGGAATCTAGCCCAAGTGTCCAAGAAACTCCCATTTGACTCTTCCTCTCCCATGTAAGTTACATTTGCTTCCAAATTCGACCTATGATGCTTATGGCCAAGTGTATTAACCTTCTAACTCCTCCAAGAACATTAGGTTTCCCATGGATTCGAAATTGCAAGAGGAGGATGCCACGTGGCACCAAAATTCTAGCTTGTGTGGGCCCCACAATATCCATGTGTCTCCATGCTCCATTGCCACTTCAATTTTCTCTTGTTTTTATTTAATTAGCTCCATTATTAAATATTTATCCCATTCTAATGTTTGAACATCATTTATTAGCTCCCTTATTAAAATTCCAAATGTATCCATCCAACCTAGGGAACTAGTAGGATTGATGGAATTGTCCCGCTATGCAATTATTTGAACGGGGACATTACAAACATCGTCTCCAAGGACCACTCTTAGATGTGATTCTCTCTCATCAAGGTTTGAGAAAAACTCCTTATAACGTGTCATATGTTTAGAAGCACCACTATCTAACAACCAAACATTATTATCAATAGGAACAATACCTGGTAAAGCTTAGATGAAGAAGAATTATTCTGTCTTCTTCGATTCTTTGGTTGAGTTTCTTCATATACATCAGTTGCAGAGGCATGTTCTTGTTGAAATATTGTAACTTCGAAGAATATTCTACTGTATTTTATCATTGTAATTTATTCGTAGATGTTTTATTCCTCCGTCGGGATGTCATTATTGTATTTGATCATGTAAAGTCAATGAGGTAAATCCTCCCATCTAAGTCGGGGCAATAGATCCCCTTGAGTCAATTGTAATGGGGTGTTTAAGTCCCCTAGTGAAGTCGGCCTAGTTAGCATTGTTGGTTATGGAGCTAGATCTTCCAGTCTCATAGATGATATTGTCTCAGCCGTGCACCCCAGAGGACTGTACACTCATTCCCTAACCTTTAATTTTTGGGCTCTTTTCACCAACAGTTTACGGGCCCATGGTTTTGGGTAACCAGTGGTATTTTCCCATTGTATTTCCCCTTTATAAGAAAGACATTGTAATACAGCTAGAATTGATGTATTAGGTTTTATGCATTGTAAATATCTTTGAGATCGAGAAGAGAGACTGTGAAACAGTGAAGAGGAAGTGCAGCGACTGTGCTGCAGGTTGTATCCCTTCACTTTGCTGGATGGTATAATAATAAGGACTGACAATTTCAGTGTGGACATAGCCCATCTTGGGTGAACCATGAGATATTTGTGTCTCTCTTGTAATGTGTATGTGTGATTATATTTTCATTTATGTTTATTGTTATTGCTCTGCGATCCTGTTTTTCTAACAATTGGTATCAGAGCCGAAGGTCTATTTAACAGATAAATCCGCAGTAAGCTAGGGTTTCTGGTTCGAGTGGGAGCAATGGAAGGAGAAGGAAAGTTTAAGGTCGAGAAGTTTAACAGCCAAAACTTCCAGTTATGGAAGATGCAAATGGAGGACTATATGTACCAGAAGGATCTATTCCTACCGTTGGGAGGATAGCAAAGCAATCGACGATTATGAAGGACAAGGAATGGGAGGTTCTTGACAGAAAGGTTCTGGGAACAATGCGACTGAGCCTGGATTCGTCGGTGGCTTTCAATATCTGAAAAGAAAAGACAACGGAGGGTTTGATGAGCACATTGGGTAAGCTGTATGAAAAACCCTCGGCCTCCAACAAGGTATTTCTTATGAAGCACTTATTTAATATGAAGATGTCTAAAGGTGGATCTGTTACTAATCATTTAAATGAATTTAATACGGTTACAAATCAAATAAGTTATGTAAGTGTGAACTTTGATGATGATTTTAGGGCTCTTCTAATCTTGTGTTCATTGCCAGAAAGCTGGAATATATTGGTCATGGATGTAAGTAACTCTGTCTCTGGTTCAAACACCTTGAAATTTAATGATGTTATTGGTGTTATTCTTAGCAAGAAAATGCGAAGAAAAAGCACAGGTGAGACATCAGGTAATGCGTTGACCATGGAGAGCAGGGGAAGACAAAAGGAGAGAGGAAAGCCAAGGTAATCGTGGCAAGTCTAAAATGGGCAGATCCAAGTCCAAACTGGGAAAAATAGAGTGTTGGAACTGTGGAAAGAAAGGGCATCTGAAGAAATACTGCAAATCTCTAAAGAAGAAAGGAGATGAACAACAAGAAACTACCCAGTAAGCGAATGTAGTAGGTGATGTGTTACAAGATGCTTTGATTCTTGAATTAGATAATACTAGTGATTATTGGGTAGTAGATTCAGGGGCTTCATGTCATGCTACACCCCATAGGAAATATTTTCATGATTATGTTCCAGGCGATTTTGGACATGTTTTATTGGGTGATGACGAGCCATGTAAAATTGTTGGAATGGGTAAGGTATGGATAAAATTTAAGAATGGAACTGATTGGATGTTGAAATATGCTAGGCATATTCCTACTATGAAAAGAAATATGATCTCAATAGGGTAGTTGGTAGATGGCGGCTGTCTATCTACGTTCGGAGAAAAGTGGTGGAAGATCACTAAAGGATCAATGGTGATAGCAAAAGGAGATAAGGTAGGTACGTTGTATTTATGTCATCATACTACTGACCATTCTATCTCTTTAGCTTTCACGAGAACATATACAACATTGTGGCATCATAGGCTTGGCCACATGAGTGAGAAGGGGATGCAGATTCTCCACTCAAGGAAGTTGCTACCAGATTTGAAGCAGGCAAGTTTGGAATTATGTGAGAACTGTGTTTATGGAAAACAAAAGAGAGTCAGGTTTCTCAGGGTTGGGAAACAGAAGAAGAATGAAAAGTTAGAGCTTGTGCATACAGATATATGGGGATCGGCTCAGGTACAATATCTTGGTGGTTCTCATTATTATGTTACATTTATTGATGATGTAACTAGGAAAACTGGGGTTTATTGCATTAGACATAAATCTGATGTGTTTGTTACTTTTAAGAAGTGGAAAGCTTTGGTTGAGAATGAGACGGGAAAAAGGTTGAAGTATCTCATATTTGATAATGGAGGTGAGTACTGCGGCAAGGAGTTTGATAGTTACTGTTCACACCATGGGATTCGTAGAGAGAAGACAGTCCCAGGAACACCACAAGAAAATGGTGTGTCAGAAATGATGAATAGAACGATAATGGAGCGTGCAAGGTGTATGAGATTGCATGCAGGGTTTCCCTTACAGTTTTGGGAAGATGCTGTAAATACTATTGTTTATTTAATAAACAGAGGGCCTTCAAGTGCTTTGGATGGTGGTATTCCAGAGGAGGCATGGAAAGATAAAAAAGTAAACTACTCAATTCTGAGAACGTTTGGTTGTGAATCATTTGTCCATATTGATAAAGAAAATAGAACAAAGCTTGAAGCTAAATCCAAGAAATGTACCTTTATTGGATATGGGGTTGATGATTTTGGTTATCACTTATGGGATTATGAAAATAAAAAAAATCATTAGGAGTAGAGATGTGATTTTCAATGAAAATGTCATGTATAAAGATCAATTGCAGGGAAAGAAACAAGAAAAGGAAAACACAGAGTACACAGTACTTGATGAAATTGAAGAAAATGAAGTTCCAAAGGTGCTAGAAAATCAAGAACAGCAACAAGTACCTGAAACTCCCGCAACTGCAAGAAGATCTACCAGGTTAAGTAGACTCCCTGAACGATACTCTCCTTCAATGTATTATTTATTGATGACTGATGCTAGTGAACCAGAATGTTATGAAGAAGCAATGCAGGTGGAAACAAGAAAGAAGTGGGAACAAGGCATGAATGAGGAGATGGACTCATTGGTAGGAAACCAGACTTGGGATTTGGTTCAGTTTCCTGCTGGTAAAAGAGCATTGTAGAACAAATGGATTTACGGGTTGAAAGAAGAAGAAGGAGGCAAGAAGAGGTACAAGGCTAGACTTGTTGTAAAAGGGTTTGCACAGAAGAAAGATATATATTTTGATGAAATATTTTTTCCTGTTGTTAAGATGACTTCAATTAGGGCTATCTTAAGTCTAGTGGCGGTAGAAGATTTGCATCTTGAACAGTTAGATGTAAAAACAACCTTTCTCCATGGGGATTTGGAGGAAGAGATATATATGCAGCAACCACAAGGGTATGAGGTCAAAGGTAAGGAGAAATTGGTATGCAGGTTGAAAAATAGTTTGTATGGCTTGAAGCAAGCTCCAAGGCAGTGGTATTTAAAATTTGACAGGTTTATGATAGAACAAGGTTATAGTAGATGTCATTCTGACCACTTTGTTTATTTCAAGAGGATAGATAATGGAAGTTATATTATCTTGTTATTATATGTGGATAACATGCTTGTTGCAGGGTCTAACATGCAGGATATAAATGTGCTCAAAAGGAAGTTAGCTGATTCTTTTGCGATGAAGGATTTGGGTGCTGCAAAGCAAATCCTTGGTATGAGAATAACACGAGACAGAAAAAATTGCAAATTGACATTGTCTCAGGGTGAGTACATACAAAAGGTGTTGGAGAGGTTCAGAATGCAGAATGCAAAACTAGTTAGTACACCTTTGGCCAACCATTTCAGTCTAAGTAAGGAAATGTGTCCCAAGACACAGGAAGAGATAGATTACATGTCCAAGATTCCCTATCAATCAACAATTGGCAGCTTGATGTATGCCATGGTGTGCACAAGACCAGATATTGCACATGCAGTGGGAGTTGTGAGCAGATATATGAACAATCCAGGTAAAGAACATTGGATTCTGAGGTATTTGAGAGGTACTACCACTCAGGAATTATGTTTTGGAGGTTTAGACACTGTTCTACAGGGATATGTTGATGCAGATATGGCAGGTGATAAGGATAGTAGGAGGAGCACCACAGGGTATGTGTTTACTGTAGGTGGAACAATAGTAAGTAGGATTTTGAGACTGCAAAAGGTTGTTTCACTTTAAACAACATAAGCCGAGTATGTTGTTGTTACAGAGGCTAGTAAAGAGATGATTTGGTTGCAGAGGTTTATGGAGGAAGTGGGTAAGAAGCAAAAGGATAACAGGTTGTATAGTGACAGCCAGAGTGCCATTCATCTTCCAAAGAATGCAACATTCCATTCCAGGACTAAACATATACAACTAAAGTACCATTTCATATGCTTTGTTATGGAAGATGAACTGTTGAAGCTGGAAAAGATACATACTAGACAAAATCCTGCAGACATGTTCACAAAGTTAGTGACCAGAGAGAAACTGAGTTCTTGCTTGGTTTCAGTTGGCCTTCTAGCATGAAGGTGAAGATGAGAAATTTGCCAAGTCCAAGGTCCAGCAAGTACAACAATGGTGGAGTTGTTGTGATCAGTCTCCAAGTGGGAGATTGTTGGGTTTGGAGCCGGATCTTCTAGTCTCATAGATGATACTGTCTCAGCCGTGCACCCCAGAGGACTGTACACTCATTTCCTAACGTTTAATTTTTGGGTTGTTTTCGCCAACAGTTTACGGGCCCATGGTTTTGGGTAACCCGTGGTATTTTCCCATTGTATTTCCCCTTTATAAGAAAGACATTATAATATGGTTAGGATTGATGTATTAGGTTTTATGCATTGTAAAGATCTTTGAGATCGAGAAGAGAGACTGTGAGACAGTGAAGAAGAAGTGCAGCGGCTGTGCTGCAGGTTGTATCCCTTCACTTTGCTAGATGGTATAATTATAAGGACTGGAAATTTCAGTGTGGATGTAGCCCATCTTGGGTGAACCACGATATATCTGTGTCTCTCATGTAATGTGTATGTGTGATTATATTTGCATTTCTGTTTATTGTTATTGCTCCGCGATCCTGGTTTTCTAACAAGCATTAGGTTAATTTGTTAGGGGCCGACCTAGTTAGGGTAAATGCCAAGTGAAAGTTAAAGTATAAATATAAGTGTCGTGCTCCTCATTTGGACACACTCACTTGTGGATTACGAATTAGGAGAGAGAGAGAGATATGTGAAGGAGAAGGAGCTCTTGTTTGGGGATTTCATATTTGTACTTTTGATCATCTATATTGAGGAAGCTTTGCTGGGTTTTCTACCCCATGAGGGTTTTCTAGGATAAATTGTGTCTCTTGTGTTTATGCTATGCTTGCTATTCTTTCAGTGATCCTGTATATGCTATTATTGTGAAATTGATTTGAACATTGATGTTATATATATTAGAATATTGAATCTTAACATGGTTTCAGAGCTAACCTGAAGGAAGGCAATGTATGACATTTACGAGGCTTGTTTCACTTGCGACAATTTGAAAGCTAGGGATTTGTATAGCAAAAACTAGTCATCGTGGAACTTTCGCTATAAATAACTTTTGGTGAAGGTTCATGACCTAAAACTTGGACAAGCCGAATATGACATGTTCATGTACCTTCTGTCTGAGTTTCAGTCTCTAATTCATTTTACTTTGTGAGATATGATCCGTACACATTAGGGTTTCTGCCTCTTCCATAATGCATCCCTAAACAGGTAATCTAGGAAAAAGGTCATATATCGGGATAGGAAGCTCCAAATACAATTCCGTAAAAAGTGGAAGTTAGGGAACAAAATGTAGTTTCACAGGTCCGAGTATCAGAGGCTGAAGTTGAAACAGTGACATGTGGCACTCCGTACAAGTTAGCTATGCTGTTTCATCCCATAAACAGGACATCTTGGGAACTTAGAATATCTCTTTCATGGAGAATCCAACGGAGCTCAAATATGTGGGGTTAGAAATATTATAGGTCATGCTACCACAGACCGAAGTTTCAAACCCTGAGGATCCTAAATTTCAGAGATACCACAGAAACAATAAGACACATCGGAAATAGCTCAACGAAGGAAATCAAAGAAGAGGAGGAACAAGCTCTCACTTAGGGTTTTCAGTTTTTAGGTATGGCATGACCTGACACAATGTTGGAGACACCTGATGCAAAATTGGAAACTTTGAAAATGGATTTGGAATCCATTCATCATATATATTAATCTTCCATCAAAATGTTGTGGGAGGAGGGAGATTGAAAATTGGGGTTTCCAAGTAAGAAGAAACCCTAGCAAGGTTGGGAGACTCATAGGGAAGCAATGAAGGAGGTTTAAATGGCACTGATATTCTATCATCCTAGCACCATGAACCTATATAAGATGTTTACAAGTGATCTACCTTGGATGATTAGGGTTTTACCCTTAAAGAAAAGACTACAAGCAATCTCGACAGGTATGACTTGAGGAGATGCAGGTATGTTTTGAAATCTGTCTTATTTATCTGATGATTAAGTTCATGATATGTTTGTATTCATATTATTGAGGTTAGTACAATCATGATTAATTTTATATTTGTCTGATCACCTTAGTAAAAGTATGAATGCATGTGAATGATAGAAGACATTCATTGATTAAGGGTTATGACACTTATGATTGTACTAATGCACTTGTGGTGTTGTATGAGGATGATGTTGTATGCTAACATGAAAGGTACATGAAGAAAGAAAAATCAAGTTCTAGATCAATAATATATGACCATGTTGACATGAAGACAAAGACTCATCCATAGTCTTTGATCACATAGAAGCTCTACTTACGAGATATGTATGATTTGGTTCTACTATGCTTAACTTATGCGATATGCAGGTTACTAGCACAAGGTCCCTAAATCATTGAAGAGAACAAAGAAGATATTGTTTGGGTATGTTAGACATAACTAGAAAGCATTCTAATCCAGGTTTGTTTTCCTATATCGAGTTAGAATCCTACTTTGTGTTAGGATCTTAGATAAGTATACTTTCATATGGTTGATCATGATTATTCCTGAAAAATAGAGTTTAGCTAATCAAGGCTTTATGCATATCGTGTTTCATAGTTCGATTAATGATTATGACCGTACATGTTTAAGATTATTTAGGGTTATAATGTTTTTAATCTTATTGATATTATACTAATGAATGTGTGATTATGTATGAGATCTTGAGGATGACACAATAATGAAACTAATGCACACTTAAGCATGCATAGTGGTACAGGATGGATATAAGTTCAAAGACATATAATCATGATGCTATCATAAAGGGAAAATAGAGATCAAGAGGGAGGCAACCACACAAACATAAAAGATAAGTATTTGAGTTGTTATTTGAATTACTTCTTGAATCTATGAATAGTTAATGATATTGCTCGTAATAGTTGCATGCATATTTGTATTCCTAGAATCTAGAAATATATCATGCATAGTGTAAGCATTCATATAGCATTGAACAATATACTACTAATATGCATATGTTGGGTAAGTTGGACAAACATTCCATTGTTTCTTGTCTAGAATGAAACCTCTTTGCTAACATGTTGGGAGATTTGCACGCTCTTGATAGTATGTTCTGGTAGAGATGGAAGGCATCTAGATAGCCACTGTATGCATACAGGATATGGAAAAGTGTTGTGCCAAAATATTGGTCAAGATAATTGCATAACTATGCGAATCATATTAGTATGCATAATAGGTTATCATTGAAATGTCAACATGATTTGATGATTATGAAGTGTTACTAATCAATGAATTTGATTTGTAGGAAAGATCGTGTGCTATGGTCTACAAAAGAAGGATGATGAACACTTGTTCTGAAGAAAAAGTGATGACTGTTCAACAAGAAGAATTACAAATCAAACATACTTTAGAAGTACAAAGCAAGGCTCGTGGCTAGACGATTCTCTTAGAAAGAGGGAGAGGATCATGATGAGATGTTTGCTCCAGTGGCTAGACACACTTCCAGAGATAGATTACACCCATGGATGACAAGACCGTTCTCTTGAATGGTGTAATTGAAGAAGAAGATGATGCTCCATTATTGAAGATATTGAAGATGTACCAGTAGTTGTTCCAGTTGCTGATGATGTTGAAGAAAAATTCCGATGATCTATAGATGTGTCACCTTGATGTTGTTGATGATGCTCTCTCTCCTTGCTCCTTCAGTTGATGTTGTTGTAGTCAGAAGAACACCCTTCTCATTAAGGGGGAGTGTTGAAATATTGTAACTTCGAAGAATATTCTATTGTATTTTATCATTGTAATTTATTCGGAGATGTTTTATTCCTCCGTCGGGATGTCATTATTGTATTTAATCATGTAAATTCAATGAGGTAAATCCTCCCATGTAATTTGGGGCAATCGATCCCCTTGAGTCAATTGTAGTGGGGTGTTTAAGTCCCCTAGTGAATTTGGCCTAGTCAGCATTAGGTTAATTTGTTAGGGTCCGACCTAGTTAGGGTAAATGTCAAGTGAAATTTAAAGTATAAATAGAAGTGTCATGCTCCTCATTTTGATACACTCACTTATGGATTGCACATTAGGAGAGAGAGAGAGATATCTGTGAAGGAGAAGGAGCTCTAGTTTGGGGATTTCATCTTTGTACTTTTGATCATCTATGTTGAGGAAGTTTTGCTGGGTTTTCTACCCCACGATGGTTTCCCAGGATAAATTGTGTCTCTTGTGTTTATGCTATGCTTGCTATTCTTTCAGTGATCCTGTATATGCTATTGTTGTGAAATTGATTTGAACACTGATGTTATCTATCTTAGAATATTGAATCTTAACATGGTTTCAGAGCTATCCTGAAGGAAGGTAATGTATGAAATTTATGAGACTTGTTTCACTTGCGACAATTTGAAAGCTAGGGCTTTGTATAGCAAAAACTAGTCAACGTGGAACTTTTGCTATAAATAACTTTTGGCGAAGGTTCAGGATCTGAAACTTGGACAAGCCGAAGATGACATGTTCCTGTACCTTGTGTCTGAGTTTCAGTCTCTAATTCGTTTTACTTTGTACAGTCTTCCCATAGCCTTTCAAAATTAGGTAGTTATGATCTTCTGAAATGCTTCGGATGAAGGGTTCCCAAGATTGAGGGAGACCATTCAAGGTTCTCATGACCAACTCTCTGTCTGCAATAACTTCACCAATTGTTGCCAATTTATATTTTGTCTCTGTGATCTTCATGAGGTATGAAGCTATGGTGTCTAATCTAGACATCTTAATGCTTGAGATTTGTTTCCTAAGGGAAAGAGCCCTATTGATGTTTGTATTCTCAAACAATTTCTTCAATGAGTCAAACATTTCCTTTGTTGTCTTCTTTTGAGAAATATGAGGAATCAAATGATCCTTAACTAAATCTATGAGGATCCTCCTTGCCTTGGCATCATTCTTCTTCCATTGAGTCTTCTTTGAATCTTCTGTTGGTTCTGACACTCCTTCTGTAACAAAGTTTAGTAGATCAATTTCTTCTAGAAAAATAAGAACTCTAGACTTCCATGAGTAGTAATTTGAAGCTCCATCAAGCCTATCTTCAACCTTGATGCTTGACATTTTGACTGGGTACTAGATCTGCGGAAACCCTAGCAGGAGCTAGGTCAAAAATGAATTTTGGATTTTGAGAAAACCACTTCCATAGATGAATTCTCCCTCCTAAGGCAAGTTGAATGAACCTTCGTTTCTTCCAAATTTGTGGTCAGAACACTGAGAACCAGTAAACCGTAATTCTGTAACAACTTCAGAAATTAGGTCAAAATTGAAAATTGCCAGAGTGAAATTGTATTTGGACAATAAAATTCACCTTATTGAGGCGAGCTCAATGAAGTTAATATCGAACCAATTTGATGGTTGGAAGTTGGAGAAATTCCAAACCCTAGTTCTCGGCAATAGTCACTTTCAGTGCAGCTCTGAAACCATGTTAGTGTTTTGACTTATAACAGCATAATAAACATATAAGCAATAAAAGGATCACTAAAAGAACAACTATGCACATAAATAATAGACACAATAGTTTACCCTAGGAAAACCCAAACTCGGGAAAAACCCAGCAACCTTTTCTTACTCTAATATTTAGTTCAAAGAAGATAAAAAGTACAATAAGAGTAGATGCCCAAGAAATCAGCTCCAATGTCTTCTAGACCCTAGAAATGCAAACTGCTTCACTTGTGTGTTCTTGCTTGGTGAGAATGATGAAATGAGGGAAGTAGCACTTCTATTTATACATTACTTTTCACAAAATTCCCTTACTGGGCCGACTTGTCATTTTCAATATAAAAATTACATTTATTATTTGTTTTACATGTGTATGTCGGCTGGGCTAGTGAGGATGCCTCCCATAGCTATAACAACAACATTGCATAAATAGGTGTTGCATAAGTAGGTGTTTCTTAAATAGGTGTTTCATAAGTACTCGCACAGTATTATTTGATGTATCTACTCGATTCAAATGGTAATCCACTAGTAACTCTTCCTCAGGATCTATCTTTTTTATTGCGCACACAACTACCCGGTTTCCTTCTCCTACCTCAAATAGGCAATTTGGTTGCTTCTTTTTTTTGTTCCGAGTTGTGTTCTATTTATAAACCCTGCGATATAGCCAGAATCTTTAGGCCTTCAATCAATATAGATAGTCTCCCCCTTATTTTTATTGTTGTCTTTTACATGTATATAATTTGCGGCGAGTGCATATCTCTGCATACTTCTCATGTACCAGACCAACACAATCCAATCATTGTAGTCATAACATGGTCTGACGTAGTCCATCAATTTAATCACTATATTGTATTTTACAGTTATTCCATCCATGGAAAATAGGCCCAGGCCATGTAGTGAGGATGGTGCAATGCGATACATCTGATCGTCAACACTACAGTTAGTGTTCAATGGAGGAAATTCCTTAGGTACCCATTGTTTCAATAAATGTTGATACCTGAGTGGATCGTCGATGTATCCTATGCTCTCATCATCGTAGGAGCATGATCATCCTTCGACAACAAAAAATTCCATACATCTACGTAATTTTCTTTTGACCTTTTCACCTCTGGTCATTCTTCGCCTATCAGATCTACTAGATGCAGATGCATTTCCTTCTGTTTGTCCTGAGCTTCCCTCACTCGACGAAGAAATATCTGGTAGGTACCTATTTGGTTCTACCTTCAGTCGATCAAATTAGATATATAGTTAGCTAAAATTCAAATAAGGGCATCTCAATGACATATAATTTAACATCAAGAAAAATAAACATTAGGTTAAGAGGTAGAGTTCCTTGCATGTGAGCTACATTTTCTTTAGGGGGGGCACATTCTTATCTTGTTGGTAGTGTTAGAGTATGGGGGGTGTTACGATGGCACTAGAACCAGCGTGCCTTAGAGGCACCCCAGGGAGAGGGTTTCCTTTTTCTGACCAGGAGGGGTGTTTAGCCAGCTTATTCTGAGGTGGGGTTATGGCCAGACCCTCTGGTTTCTCCTTTGGAAGTACCATGGCTTAATGGCATCGCTGACTGCCTCATTAAAGGGTTTGAAACCCTGAGGTTGGTGTCCGGGGCTTCCAGGGGTGGGTCACTGGATCACAGGACCCTGACCTTGTTTTATCACTCCAAAAACAGTTTCTTTAGCACTGAGATATGATCTTATCTTCCAGATCACTTCCAACACCCTCCTGGCCCTCTAGTTTAGCAGCGCCCTCGCTCTGGGGCCTCCTTCATAGGATGACATCATCCTTCCTGTAAGACTGCTTGCTTGCTAAAAAGGGGGGGCATTAAGGGTTTTCATCAATGTTGGGGTTAGTTGGGGCATGGAGACCCTCCCTTGCGGAGGCTGGTCTTCAGTTTCGTCGAATTTGGCCTTGTTTAGCCATTTTTACTCAAGTAGGGGTCAAATATGGGAAAACACCCAATTTACCCACTACTTTGATTATTTTTATATTATTTTAATTCTATTTTTAAGTTGACATTTTTAATGTTAAAATTACGTTACTTTATGTAAAAGCGAGTGTGAGATCATATAAATTAGATCTCCTCACTTCATTTTTAGATATCAACTTTTGGGATAAGATCATTATGTCTGCTATTTTCCCTAACTAGGGCTCTTTGAAGGGATGCACACTCCTTGATGAAGGTTATTTTGCAAGTTTGAAGCATTTCTTGGAATTTTTACTATTGTTCATGCCATTGATAAGGAGAAGCTAGAGTTGTTTGCTTAACACATGCACTTGGAGGTATCTATACATTTTTGTTTGATGTCTCTATGTCAAATGCACGAAAGTGATGCTTGTTAGGGTTGAATGGAAGCCATTGCTGCTTCATTTTGTCTTGATTTGCAATTCATTTTTGTCATTGGTCACCCTAGCATTCAAGCTTGATCTTTAGGTCTTCAAGTCTTGCTAAGATTAGGTTTTCTCAATGAATCCTAGAGATTATTGAGGTTAACCCTAATTGACAAGCTTGCCAAGTACCATCTCAAGGAGAGTGTCACCTCTCTTTGATGCCCTAGGGTTTGGTAGTTAGTTTTCTAATGATGCCCTAGGGTTTGGTAGTTAGTTTTCTATTGATGCCCTAGGGTTTGGTAGTTAGTTTTATATTGATGCCCTAGGGTTTGGTAGTTAGTTTTCTATTGATGCCCTAGTTGTTTAACTTCTTCTCTAAATCTAATTTCTGAATTGTAAATTTGTAAATATTATTGGTTAAGCTAATTTATTTGAATTTTTGAGTTAGTTGATTTAATTTACATGTTAAAAACCCCCAAAACCCCTTTTTTGGCCATTTTAGGGCCTCCCGAAATTTTTGGGCCCTATAATTTAGGGCCCTATAATTTCAGCCTACCTCACTAGTTGCTCGATTCCTTTCTTCCACCTCCATCTCTTCCTTTTTCCACTTCCTTTTCCCTCCTATCCTCAATCTCTTCCATCCCTCCTTTCTCTTCTCCCTCGTTGCCCTTCCCATTGCTTTCCACAGTCAAAACCTTACCTTTTTTCATAGTTAACATAGGTCTGCAAAAGGTTTGCAGACCCTGTGCATTTCCCTTTTCCCTTGCTCTGCACAACACATAAACCAAAAATAGAAAACAAGTCTGTATTTCTAAATTAATTAATTGGTGATGTAATTTGTAGGATGTATCTTATTGGTTTGATGAGGTTTATGCTCTGTGTGAAGGTCTGATTCAGTGTGTGGTTTTATCTCAGAAGTTACACAGAGTTCCAGTGCTAGAATTGAAATAGTTTTAAGTAAGCATATGATTTCTTTTCATACATGACAAGCCGGTTACATTTGTGCTATATACCCAGATCTGGAAAGTTGTGTTGATTGATAGGCTATTAATTCAGCCTTTTATATTTTTAATACAAGTTGTTTATTGAATATCTAACGCTGGAGACAGTTTGCTACAAACATAAGTTGCATATCTTAAATCTGATATAAATGCCTAAAGTAACTGGACGCTTTAGTTATTCAACACTTTTGCATAATTCAACGTGGTTGAAGCCTTGTTGATGATGAAAAATGCTCTGATTATCTACTGGACATAAGGTTGATTATCGGTGATAATGTTTGCAAGCTACATAGCTGACTGCTAAAACTAATCTGACATTTGTAAATAGACTTACAATATGTTTGTTTGAGCACATCTAGGAGCAGGTTTTCTACTGGCTGTACCTTGTTACTAACACACTTTTGGCATGCCCGATTGACATATCTAATTCTGCTTCTACTCCTCTAATAATTGGGCCTTTAATACAGATCTGAAACTTTGTTCTTGCAAGTTGTTCTATACTTTTTGATTGGATGCTCCTATACTAATACTGTGACAATTACCTTATACATGCACATGTCTGAAATAGTTAATTGATCCCAGGTTGACATATCTCTAGTGCTAATACTGGTTGGCCCTACATTTGCTGGAGGCATTTGAAGTGGCTCATACTTGGTGAATAACTTTATTCTTTATTTACTTGCTATATCTTATTCCCATGATGAATATTGATGATAGTGCACAATTGATTGATGATATTCATTCATGTGTTATTGGTCTTTGGGTTAGGTTATCTTGACTGATATGTTACATGCTTATCTGATTAATGAATGACACCTATTAAATGATATTGGTCTACATTACTAACATATATTTGCACCGGTGGATAGTCTCTTGCATTCCATTAATTAAGGATTATAATTGTCTATAATTGCATCCAAGTACATAATCACTAGACATTTTGTTATTGGTTCAAGTAGGTTGGCAATATAGTCTTTTGATCCAATATTGATTATTGTAATGCATGCTTACATGCTCACACATTTCATTGGATGATCTAAGTGGATTATTTTGAGCATATATTTTGCACCCACTGACTCGGATCATAACATTATTGACTCCATTTAGGCACTAGTCTAACTAATGATTACATAGAAAACATAGTCTTTTGGTTGTATCAATGTTCTATAGGTCATCACAAGGATGTAAAATTAGTCACAGCAGATCTAATGAACAAGTAAATCAATCACAATAGATGAACATAGAAAATATGGTGTGAAACTGTGCAAAACATGCAGCAGTGCTCAATATCCCAGTAAGGGTGAATAATCACAATAGAATACAGTAACAATGACTGAGCAATTTGAATTGACTAAGAAGGTCATTCGAATCACTGAATGGAGTAGCTTGACTCCAACTAGGAGTCCTCATCATCAATCGGTGGTGGTCATCAATGCACAAGAACCAGTCATCCAGGTGTCAATCTGAGTCTAACTGAGTGTAACATGTGTAGCTGAAGTGTGTAGCACTAATATAGGGAAGTGGACTCAGTGGGGGGCGCATGGGAGGCTAAATGAAGTCAAAACAAGTCATCTAGTCAATCTGGACGTCCAATGGAAGTGAAACAGTCACTCGGGAGTGAAACTAGCCTCAAATCAGGGAGAATCGGAGCTAACTGAATGTAACTGAAGTGGAACTGCAGTGGTAGGTGAAGAAGTGCGCCCTTCTCTGGCAGTAGGTGAGAATAGGGTGCCTTCCTGACTAGGAGGGCTAAAACCCTGAAGTAAGTGGCTCCCGGGTGCTAGAATAAGGTGGCTAAGGTGCTGGAGGCATCAACCTGGTGACTGGGATGCATGCAAAGTGCATGCAAACCCTAGAATTTGCATGAAAACCTTAATTGCATGCAAGATCCTGAAAAAGATGATGTGGATATCCGAACACCCCCCCTCAAGCTAGACTATGATGTGCAAAAAATAATGTGGGGCCCTGGTAACTAAGACCAGAGGTCAACCCAATACAATAATCCAAAAAATGCTGAAAATAAACTAAGTGAGGAAAGAGGGAAAACCCAGTGGGAAGAAATCCCCCCCTCAAGCTAAAGCATAATAATGGATCAATCTATCTCCACCATGATGGAACTTACCCCCAATAGTGAACAGAGTTAAGAGAACTTCTTCTCAGTGAAGCTCTTGGTGAAGATGTCTGCAATTTGCTCATCAGTAGGGCAATATTGCAGAATGATGGTGCGATCATGCACCAACTGTCGAATGTAATGCATATGAATCTCAATGTGTTTGGTCCTCTGCCGCTGAACTAGATCTGTGGAGATCTTGATAGCACTTTGATTGTCACAAAATAGGACAGTCGAAGTAGTGCCACCAAAACCAAACTCGGAAAGAATACCTTGCAACCAAACTGCCTGAATGTAGGCATTGACTGCCCCTCGATACTCTGCCTCTACTGAAGAAAGTGCAATGGCTGCTTGCTTTTTGCTGGACCAGCAAATAGCACCATGACCAATCATGAAAACATAACCGAAAGTGGACTTCCGATCAATGCTATCACCTTCCCAATCTGAATCAGTAAAACCAATGAAATCAAACTCAGAATCTGCAGCATAATGTATGCCAAAATGTTTCATACCTTGCACATACTGCAAGATCCGCTTGGTTGCCTGCCAATGAAGCTCATGGGGCTGCTGCATATACCTTGACACGGCACTCACGGAATATGAAATATCAGGCCTTGAGTGTGTCAAATAAAGTAGTGAACCAATCAACTGTCGATACATACTGCAATCTGCAAGCGGTGTAGAATCTCCCTCCTCAAGACTGATTCCTGAGAGGAATGGGAATGGGGATGCCTTACATTCAGCCATATTAAACTTCAATAACAGGTCGGAAGCATATTTTTTCTGAGATATAGTGATCCCATCAAAATTTTGAGCTATCTCCAATCCCAAAAAGTGACTCAGCAAGCCCAAATCGCTCATGTCAAAAGCTAGATTTAAGGCAGCTTTTAGCTTGTTTATTGAAGTAAGAGTGCTACCAATAATGAGAAGATCATCAACGTAAAGTAAAATAACCAAAAAATTACCTTTAACTCGCTGAAGATACACATTCGGATCATATTTGCATCTTTGGAAATTCTAAGAAAGAAGGAAGGAGTCCATCTTTGCGTACCAAGCTCTTGGGGCCTGTTTTAACCCATACAAAGACTTCTTCAATATGCAAACTAATGATGGATCTGATGTGTAGCCCTCTGGATGCTACATATATACCTCTTCAGCAAGGTCTCCATGTAGAAATGCACTCTTCACATCCATGTGGTGCACTTCCCAGTGCTTGGATGCGGAAATAGACAAAACAAGGCGGATGGAATCCATCTTTGCAACCGGTGCAAAGGTCTCAGTGTAGTCCACTCCTTGGACTTGGGAGAAACCTTTTGCCACCAACGTTGCTTTGTATTTCCTGATAGATCCATCAGCTGCAACTTTCATGCGGTAGACCCATTTACACTTTACTAATTTTCTTCCAGGTGGAAGAGAAACTAGCTCCCATGTGTTGTTCTTTTGAAGAGAACTGTACTCTTCATCCATGGCACTTTGTCATCTCGGATCTCGGTGGGCAGAATAGTATGATGTGGGATATGAACCAGCCATCAAATAACAAATCTTAGGAAGTAATGGATCAGCAATAGAAAGAGCCATACCTTCTCTTTGAAAGTCTGCTCTTGTTCGTCTCGGATCAGCAGGATTTCCAAGGTTCGAACCAACAGATTGAAGAGTGTTTTGGGCCCACTTTGGTAACTGAGGAGGATCATAATGGTCGGATTCCGAACCTGATATGTCATGATAATCATATGCTACTAATATATTAGAAATATCAGAACTCATACATTCATTATCGTTGCACGGATCTTCTTCTGGTGAAGGCGGTGAATCGGCAGTCTCTTCCTCGACTAGTTGCAATTCTTGAAGTGGTTCTTCAAATTGCACACTGCGCTCTATGAATATCTTTTTAGATCTGATATCCATGAGTTTATATGCTTTTGATTCTTCCCCATATCCTATCAGTATGCACTCAATACTTTTTGGATCCTAATCTCGTCTCTTCTTGGAAGGAATTCTAGCCCATGCAGTAGAGCCAAAAACTCTCAAATTTGACACATCCGGTTTGTGACCAAAGAATGCTTCGAAAGGAGTCATACCTTTCACGGATGAATGTGGAACACGGTTCTGTATGTATGCAGCAACATTGATTGCTTCATCCCAAATATTTGCAGCCAAACCTTTTGATTCAATCATGCATGTAGCCATCTCTTTCAGTGACCGATTTTTCCTTTCCGCTACACCGTTCTGCTGGGGTGTGTAGGGAACTGTATGTTGGATCTGGATTCCGCTTTGGGCACAAAGTTGCAGAAACTCAGCCTTGATATATTCTCCACCATTATTAGATCTAAGAGCTTTGATCTTGCTCTCAGTGGCGGTCTCAATAGAAGCCTTAAAATCCTTGAATTTTCCAAGCACTTCTGACTTGTTTTTGAGAAAGAATACCCATGTAAAGCGGGAAAAATCATCAATAAATGTCAAAACATACCTTGAACCATTTAATGACGTATGGGGCAGCGGACCACTGATATCAGAATGTATCAACCCCAAAACTGTAGAAGCTCTGCTAGCTTTGCCGCGGTCGAATCTGTGCTCGGGGTGCTTCCCAATAATGCAACTAGTGCATATTCCCTTCGAGGAACGGAGTTGTGGAAGACCATCTACCATGGATTTGTTTGATAGCTGCAAAAAATACTTATAATTAAGATGTCCAAATCTTTCATGCCAAATCCTACTAACCTCATTACCATGTGTACGAAGAGCAGTGGGCTTTGCAAGCAGAATAAAGTGTGAAAACTCATAACATTTTGCAGTGTGGTTTGCCTTTCCGACTGCAACAAGTCTTCCACTTTTGATATCAGAAATTTCAACTGTATTAGGGCTGAATGTAACTTGATTTGGTTCACCAGTGTGTGTCATTTGATACACAGAAAGAAGATTTGAAGCCAAGGAAGGCACATATAGAACATTCTGAAAGCTTCCATGATCTACATGAATCATACCTTTGCCCTTTGAAGAAATTTTTGAGTCATCTCCCAAATGGAGGGGGATGGAGCTGTTTGGTTCGAATGAAGAAAAAGAATCAATATTTGCAGCCATATGATTCGATGCACCCGAATCTATCAAGAGAGTAGTGGGCTTCGAAACAGTTGCCATGAGTGCTTGTCCTCTTTCATGATCATCATTCCTATCCTTCTTCCTTGCACCGTTAGGAAGAGTTATGTTGTTCTTTTCCAAAAGGAGGGCCATTTGATCTATAGTCTTCTTCATGCATGAACTTTCGGGATGAAAGCCACGATTGCAATAAGTACATTTAGATTTTTGGTTACCTTATTTGCCCTTTTGCTTGAACTTTGAACTGGATGGTGCATCCGTCTGTTTGCCTTTCTCTCTTTGCTTGTGAGGTTCGAATTTGGGCTTCTCCTTCTTTTGCTTTCCTTTACCATTTGAGATCTTGGGTCCTTGAAAATATAGTGCTGAATCTTTGGAGCTTATGGACCCCATTTGAATCAACTTGTCATGCTCTTTTGTGACGGACTCAATGAAGGCATTCAAGGTAGGCATCTTCCAATTCGGGGTAGTTAGCCGACCGGAATTGAAAGTAGAGACAAATACCGAATAATTTTTACCAAGCTTGCTGAGAATGGAGAGGATCAATTGTTTATCCTCTTTGATAACTCCACTGTTCTTCAACTGCAAGTTCAAGTTCTTGAATTTTGTGAAGAATTCATTAATGGTCTCGAAATTCTCAGGACTAAGGGCAATCAATTCATTCTCTAATTGAAAAGCCCTAAGCTCGTCCTGCTTGCCAAACAATGTTTCAAGTTGCTCCCATATAGCTTTTGGAGTCTTCAATCCGTTGAGATGGAAGTGAAGATATTTGGAGATGGAGAGACAAAGAAGACCATAAGCTTCATCAAGCTTGTTGTAGTGTTTGGTTCTATCTGACAGGTTGTTTGGCTCCAATTCAAGACCAAGAGTGACTCGGTAGTAACCTTTTGAACGTAATATGATCTCCATATCATCTTTCCAATCAAAATAATTGAATGGGGTGAGGATAGGCTTTGAAGAAGAGTATTCCATTGCTAGGAGCGAGTGCACACTGATGTAGAGAAGCTTGCAAGGGCAGAGTAGCGAATGCAAATGATGGAGACAATAACCTGCAAATCACAATAAAACCAAGAACAATGAGGTCGAACAATCCACCCTTTTAGAGTTGCATCACACCTGGGATTGGAGATCAAACAATGTTGAATGGGTCCAATGTATTAGATCCAGGATTTATGTGGAAACTCAAGCTTCTGGAGTGGTATTGGATGTATTTTCAAGCTTTGCATGCACAGGAGCGAATGCCCTTGAGATCTTTCATGCCAAAACTTTTTGCAATTTTTGAGCAATTCACTCAAATCTTCTTGTAGAACCACCTGTAGATAAGAGATCTTGTCCCTGCAATGGCTCTGATACCATGTAAAATTAGTCACAGCAGATCTAATGAACAAGTAAATCAATCACAATAGATGAACATAGAAAATATGGTGTAAAACTATGCAAAACATGCAGCAGTGCTCAATATCCCAGTAAGGGTGAATAATCACAATAGAATACAGTAACAATGACTGAGTAATTCGAATTGACTAGGAGGGTCATCCGAATCACTGAATGGAGTAGCTTGACTCCAACTAGGAGTCCTCATCATCAATCGGTGGTGGTCATCAATGCACAAGAACCAGTCATCCAGGTGTCAATCTGAGTCTAACTGAGTGTAACATGTGTAACTGAAGTGTGTAGCACTGATATAGGGAAGTGGACTCAGTGGGGGGCGAATGGGAGGCTAACTGAAGTCAGAACAAGTCATCTAGTCAATCTTGAGGTCCAACGGAAGTGAAACAGTCAGTCAGGAGTGAAACTAGCCTCAAATCAGGGAGAATCGGAGCTAACAGAATGTAACTGAAGTGGAACTACAGTGGTAGGTGAAGAAGTGCGCCCTTCTCTGGCAGTAGGTGAGAATAGGGCGCCTTCCTGACTAGGAGGGATAAAACTTTGAAGTAAGTGGCTCCCGGGTGCTAGAATAAGGTGGCTAAGGTGCTGGAGGCATCAACCTGGTGACTAGGATGCATGCAAACCCTAATTGCATGCAAGATCCTGAAAAAGATGATGTGGATATCCGAACAAAGGATACTTCTCCTCGGAGGTTTCAACTTCCGAAGAATTTAGAACAGTGACCGAGGTGACATGGGGTCATTGATCTTATTTTTGCTTACTAGGAATTGGCCCTACTAATTTTCGCGGTAACATTTTTGGTGCCGCTGCCGGAACGTTTCAAAGATTGAAGTGGTTCATCCGGAGTCATTGACATCCTTAGAAAAACAACATTTGGTAAGAAGTTGGGGTAAGTCTTTAATTGATATTTTGAAAATATTATTAACAACTAACCTTGCAGATCTTACCTAGAAACTCCACGCATTCAAAGCGACTCCATTGGTCGATTTAGAACTCAGTCCCGATCATCTTAGGTATGCCCTTGTTTTTGGTATTTTGGTGAGATTTGTTAAGCTAACTTGGCAGATCTCTCCTGGCGAATCCGACTAAAGAAAAATAACAGAAGTACTCTAAAAAGACAAGGAAACTGGGTGACATGGTTTCTTCTTGCAAAGAAGATGTTCCATTTGAATTTAAGGATCCTGATTATTCTACAGATGCAGAAAACTTGATAGCTTTTTCTCCTCTTGATTTGGCAAAATTTCCTGGGCGTTTTGATGAGCTACTGAAAATATTTTGGTTCCCATTCAATTACATTCGTGGTAAGGCCGAGGACCATGTCCAATGGTTCATGACTGTGGCTGAAGAAAATCACGTCCAAAAGGAATAAATCCTTTACATGAGAACATTTATTCATCACATGGGAGGAAATCCTCTTGCTTGGTTCGTGGGCTTAGAAAAGGCGACAATATCATCATTTGCAGAATTAATAGAAGCCTTCTGTAGCCACTAGGATCCTAAGCACCGTGACAGATGGATGCCTTATGTTGAAGATGCAAAGAAGCTGTTCGGTGAAGAAATCCATGAAGAGCAATTCCTAGAAGCTTTACTTGAAGAAACTTTTATTCAAGACCACGAAAATGAAGTAATTACATAAGATGAAGAACAAGAGGCCTCGGTTGAAGAAACTGAAGAATGTACAGAAATGGTAAGTGCTCCACATTCTCAAGTTACAGATTCCTATGATATGTTGGCTCTCTTGGAAGAAAGTTACAGGTATGCATTAGACGATGATTATTGGAAGTTCATTGGCCCACCAATGTATGATTCTTCAAGGCCTTGTAGCATTGTGATGGATTGTCTCTCGAGTGTATACATGGATAGAGAAGCTTTCTCTCTCCCCGATGAAGAATGGATCAACCCCTTTTCTTTGCTAAAGGATGCAGTGGTGCATGATGTGGTGCCTGTTGACAATGTTTATGTGCAAAATTTCTCCAGTATCTCTCAGCTCATGGTAAGCCTCAATCAACTACATTCTACAAGAAGTGTTCAGCCCCTTTTGTCCATTATTGGTAAGTGGTCAACCATACTTTCCAATCATAAGACAATACAGGTATATAGACAAGTATGATCTTATTTTCGCATTGTCATGATTTATATGGTTTATCTTTTTGATTGAAATGTGAAGGCTGTAATTATGTAGTTGACAATTTTGAAATGATAAAGATCATTAGGAGTACTAACACGATAATTATAAAGAAGAAGAATATGCATGTTTTCCAAGAGATTGTCCAAACAGGTTACAACTGATATATGAAGACTTGCAAGGTCCAATTCCACAAATGCTTTCTCGAATGGAAAATCAAGCAATTTTCAAGCAAAATTTTTCCTCAACATATCATCAAGATGGTCCATACATTAGTCCGATGGAAGCTTGGATAAATGGGGCTTGTGAAAGAGAATCTTCGCCATTGCAACAGTATTTCAGCTCCCAGATCCCCGTATCCATCCAATCCTCATCTAATTTCATGATGAAGACCTTGGTGTGTATTTGCTTTGTGATCGATCAAGTTTTATTGTGGATTCAATCAAAAGACAATGGTAAGGCAACAAGTATGAATTGCTTACTCAAGTGGTTGCATTAGTGGTATGATTTTACCTAGTATTTTATGCTTCTTATGTTAGCATAGATAGTTAGGTTAGGCATATATTGTTATCCATGCATTGGATTTGATGTTTTTTCATGTTGTCATAGGTTAGATGTTCGTTTTTGCATTTAGTCTTATTCGATGAAGGCAGGACGGAAGTTTCTGCCTCTGGGTATTTTGATGTCCTCGATCATTTGATGTGTGTGTAGGTCTACATGAGGAAGTAAATATTTATGGGGCTGCTAGATTAAATTTGTAAAATCCCTTCCATCTGCTCATGCATGCTTCTCTATGCCCAACATCACTTCCTCTTCTTATGTTTCTAAGTTCAGGCCCAACTTCTTCACTCCCTTGCTGAAAATAGCAAGCTCTTGATTTTTGCCAACCCTCTGACAGCTCCCTCTCACAGGTAGCAGTCACTTCCATACATGTATTTGGAGGATTTTAGAAAATATTCTTTGATGCCATGTTAATTTTAGAACATGGTATACAGATTCTGCATTTGGAAAAGTTAACCCTAAGCCTAGGTATTTTAAAATTTGAAAGCTTAATGCTCAGCCAACTAATTGCTCTTTTTTGAAATTGGATTTATCTTCTTGTTTACAGCTTAGTGAAGGTTTTGAGCTACCTGGAAAAAGGGATTTTGTTTGGAAACTGAAAAAGGCCCTTTATGGACTTAAGCAAGCCCCAAGGGCATGGTATGATAGATTAGACAAGTACCTCTCTCAACAAGGATTCAAAAGAGGTGATGCGAACATCAACATTTATTTCAAAAGAGAAAAGGATGGAGTCCTAATTATAGTGGTCTATGTTGATGATCTCATTTTTGGGTGTAATGATGAAAAATTAAGTCATGAGTTTGCTAATGTAATGGCAGGGGAATTTGAGATGTCAATGATCGATGAACTATCCTTCTTTCTCGAACTACAGATTTCCCAAAAACCAGAAGGTATTTTTATCTCTCAGTCCAAGTATCTGAAGGAAATGCTTAAAAGATTTGGTATGGCAGAATGCGCTCCTGTTGGTACACCTATGGAAACTAGCTGCAAACTCAGCAGAGATGATCAGTCTCCACAAGTTGATGCCGCCTTTTATCAGTCAATGATTGGTAGTTTGTTGTATTTAACAGCCTCTAGGCCTGACATCATGCAGGTTGTTGGAATGATAGCTCGATTTCAATCCTGTCCAAAAGAATCACATGTGACAGCTGTCAAAAAAATATTCAAGTATCTCAAAGGTACCTCTGAGTTTGGACTTTGGTATCCTAAGAACCAAAAAATTTGACCTCTCATCTTACACTCATGCTGACTGGGAAAGAAGCCTAGATGATCGAAAAAAGTACCAACGGTAATGCATTCTTCTTGGGTAATTGCTTGGTAGCATGGTCAAGCATAAAGCAGACATCTATATCTCTCTCTACTGCTAAGGCTGAATATATAGCTACAGTTGAGTGTTGCACTCAGATTTTGTGGATAAAGCATTCCTTGGAATAATTACAAGTTGAAATCAGTCAGCCTACACCTATCTACTGTGACAACACCAGTGCCATAAGCATATCGAAGAATCCAGTTATGCATTCAAATACTAAGCACATACCAATCAAGTACCACTTTCTTCGAGAACAAGTCAGTGACCAAAAAGTGAAATTGGAATATGTGACCACAAAGGAACAAGTAGTTGACATTTTTACCAAACCTCTACCTAAAGATACTTTTGAATATCTTAGGCAAAAGCTAGCAGTTATCTCTCTCTTACACTAAATATTTCATTTACTTGAGATGGGTGCTATATGAGGTTGGCACTCTTTGAAAGAGCAGACATGCTACAAGTAAAGGTTAGAAGGAAGAAATTAAAGTCCATAGTAGCAGACAATCGAATGTATTGGTTTCAGTTCACTACCTTTACCATTGATGTCAAAGGGGGAGGAAGTCAGGGGGAGAGCTCTCAGGGGGAGCCATGTGTTGACATCAATGCCAAAGGGGGATTTTGTTGGACAATCTAGTTGGCATTGATTTCAAAGAACTCAGGACTTCAAGAAGAAGTCATCTACAAGAAAACCCAGTGTAGTCAAGTGATTTGGGTGACATCTCAAATCTTATCAAAGTTGGTTGAGAATTATGCAAAGTGTATGTGAATCTATAAGAAATCATAGAAAAGATTAAATTCAGTCAACATTGTTATCAATGATGCCTCAATTCTGTGGTCAAAGTCAGTGGTCAAACTCAGCATGCTTATCCATGATCACAAGCCTAAACCAGCAGTCAAGTCAACCGAAATCAGTGGACAAACTAAATGCCATTTTAGTATCCATTTTCTTGCTGGCTAAGTCCTGGAAAAGTATCCTTAACAAGTCTGAATCTGCTCTCGGCATAAAAGGCCTATTTCAGCAGTCATCATAATTGAAAAACACATGTATCTCTGCTCATATCTGAGCTAAAAACCTAGTCACACTCATAAGAGGGATCGTGAACCAAAACCCATGCTTGTATTTGCTAAGGTGACCATGAGCTAAAAACCTTTCTTCATGGTCATAGGTTGATAAACGATTATGCTAGGAAGAGCAAGTGTGAGCCCCAAGCAAGTCTTTGCGTTATTCAAAATGAGACAACTTGTGTGCTTGTAAGGGCGATAACACTATCTCACTTCACAAGAAGAATTGGATCCCTAACATATGTTATGTTCATTATGGGAAACCACTACCCATAACATTATCTTCACACTTGACTAGGTGACATCATTATCTAACAACAACAATTGGCACTTCCACTTCACATTTGATGAGGTGATTGTTCTATTCTCATTGGGAGGAATAGTTCATTCACAAGTAGAGAGGCAAATTATTAACTAAACATTATCATTTGGGATAGTGATGCTATTGTCATATTGGCAAAGGCAAGGGAGAGACCTAACATTCTCCATTGTCAAGATTTACATGAAGTGGTTGTGCTTTCATAATTGGAGGAATAATTATACAACCATTTAGTAGGGTGATTTCAATTAAAACAAAGGCTTCACCTCGTGCTCATGGATGCCAATGCAAAATTACTATTTTCCTAATAAAAAATAAGTTGCTAGGGTTGGGACATTTTATGTGAATCAAATAACTTCCTTATTCTTTTGGCAAGGTGAAAACAAGGTCTAGATCATTATTATTTAAAGAGGGTAATTTTGACTATGATGAAGGTCCTAAGGTCTCATCATGAAATGAAACACTGAAGCTAAATGGGAAAATATCAACCTTCTATCTATGACTTATTCAAGATGACCTAAACTATGGATAGGATCATAATCTAGTAATATGTTGAAATAAGCATCAACTAGCACTAGTGTTGATCATTGTTACAAGGAATCCTTGAATAAAACAAGACCCTAAGGTAATGAGAAGAGGGGTTGAGATTCTAAGAGAAAGGGGGGGCCACATGTGCATATGGAAATTTTGTGGGATCAACAAGCATTGATCCTCACTGGAAGTATATCCTCTCCTATAGTTTGGTATTTATGAAGAAAGGAGATTGCAAGCCTAGAGATGGACTCGAGGCACAAAGGATGGGCCTTGAACTTTACCTAGGCAATTTTTAGAGGAACTATTCATTGAAACACATGAAATATTATAAGAGACTGATATGCTCCCTTTAGAGGAACTATTCATTGAAACCCATGAAATATTGTAAGAGAATGATATGCTCCCTTCATCCTTACTTAGTTGGAACAAAGTAGACTAGGTCCCCAAACCTTTGAGTTATAAAGGGTAGTGGTTCCAATTATATCAATCTCAAAAAATAGAGCAATGGCACAATGGTTGTAACAAAAGCAACCCGAATCTAGCTCGTTACTGTTACCAGTCGTAACCCAGTGACAAACAAACCTATTTAGAATATTTATAGAGATCCCCTTTTATAAATGGCATCATCCCACACAAATGTAGAACCCAATTTACATTCTGCTCTATTCAATGAAATGTGTTGAAACTCAATGAGCAATTTGTGCAGGTTTTGAGAAAACATAGAAAGGGAGATGCACGCTTAATTCTATGGAGAAGGGCCTTCAATGATCACCTATTGCTTACAGAGAGAGCATTTCTAGACAAGTATCATCTCACTTGATATTCTACATTATGCTGACGAGTATCATCTCACTTGATAGAGTCTCCCTAAGGAAAAAGGTATTGAATTTTTTTAGACATCTTCGTGGTGTTGCTATTTTTTAATGTATTGGAAAACAAATTTACTAATTGACCGAGGTACCATATTGTAGGTGGTGCATGCACTCAATATTTTGTCAGTTCCTTAAGCAACCTTTTGCTCCGAATCTTCCTAACTTGGATGAGGATGTTGTAGATTTACTTGAAAAATGCTTGTATTCGAGCCAAGCAAGTGTATCATAGGTATTATATGGGTCAACTTTTATAATTGGGTAGTTTTTATTATTTTTGGGTGTTCGAGGATGGTTTTAAGTCTTGGAGAAGACTTGGACATTGAATCTATGCTATATGCTTTTAGTTTTTATTGTCTTATCAACTGATGCATTTTTATTATATTGTGTTTCCTGTCAATTGAAGAGGCCTTGAGTCACCATTATTTGACAAGTATTCATGGCATCAATGAAGAACCTAGATGCCTTACTCCTTTCAACTTTGATTTTGAGTAGGGATCGTTTACTTAGAAAAATATAAAACAACTTATATGGAGGAAATCTCTTAGCCTCAATGCAAACATGAAGCAATATCCAAAGCAAACGAACTTGATATTTATCTATTTGTAATCCTTCTTTGTTGGTTATGTTAATATGTTTCTACAATGCAATCCATCTCTTGGTTTGTTGTTGCAATAAAGGTTGTAGTTGTTGGCATTCAGTTGGATCTTATTCTTTAAAGGATTGGTAAAGGTAAATAAATGGATGGATATGTTTACTTGCATGTCTAGATAGATTGGGGTAGTTGTGTATTCCAAATCTAGGCCAGTTATTGGCCTCTATATGATTATTATTATTATTATTTTCAGAATATATTGTAGTGCGGGGGAATTGAACCCCACCCCACCCCGCACTTTCTGAAATGCTCAGGCTTCCTTTACTCACCAAGGGAGATACTTACTCTTGCCCTTATTATTAGACATCAAAATGTAATAAAAAAACTTAATAATATAAAGTAAATGCTTTTGTAAGAAGTTTTGTGGCAAGCATGCTCTCATATATATTTGGACTTACAAGTGTTGCAAAATATGGCGGCATTTTTGGCATGACTAACAATGTTTGGTTGTTTTACACCTCACTTTTGAATACATAATAATAACTGAAAATTTGCAGTATATAATCTCAGTATATAATCTGGAAGTTGGTTATTTGGCTTAAAACCCCACATTTTTTCAATATAGACATCAATTTATTATTGTTTAGTGTTGTTTTGTATATATTTATAATATTATTATTGTTTGTATTTCTACAAGGCAGTGACCAAGCTGCGTGCAAATCTTGTTCTTTCTAGTTTCTACTCCCTTCTTTTAGCTTCCACGTGAATTTTTCTTAATTTTATCACCCTTATTTAGCTTAATGACTAGGGTTTGAGGGTTTAGATGCATATGAATTGGTCAAAGGGTTTGAGACTTCAGAGTACTCTATTGATGGTATTTTATGTGATTGCAATAACAACTGGGAGGTTGATCTTTTGGTTACTTAGGAGAATGGAAAAACATGGATTTTAGCCAAACCTAGTTTGATGTAATTGTATCATAATGGAATTGATTGAAGAAATACTATGTGAATAGGCAAGAAATCAAATAAAAATGATCTTAATTCAACAAGTACTAGATAATGGCTCTTTCTCTAGGATATTATAGTTTAATGAATATGTTGTTTTATGATTATATGTGGTTTATGCATTATTGAAAAATTTGCCAAGTCTTCATAATGTTTTATAATTTAATAAAATATTCGCCAAGACTTTACAAGGTTTTATAATTTAGTGAAATATTCGCCAAGTTTAACAAGATTTTATAATTCAATAAAAGATTCGCCTAGATTTTACAAGATTATATAATTGGTGTGACATTCGCCAAAAAATTATATATACGTATTATTTAATTGATAAAATAGCCTTCATATTTTCCTATGTATCATGGGGATTAGCCCAATTATTATACATAGAAATTTAGGGGGGTTCTTAAAATTTTCCCTGGTGTGGAGTCCATTCAATTCTATGGGGCACTCCACCACTACTTCGCTTACTTTTCTCTTGGTCCCTGTGGCTAACCGAACTAGCCAATACTTATTATGCTTCACTTTTGTAAGAGAAAAACTTTCAACCACTTTTGGAGAAACATAACTATGAGTAGATCTTGGATCAATCAAAACATAAATAGATTGCTTAGCAATCTTACCTTCAACTTCCACCATTGTTGGTTGATGGCCTGCTTGATGATTATCCAACTCTACATAGATTATGGGTGTTGCTCTTGCCATATCTTCCACTCTAGTTCTTGCTTCAAGGTTGTGCAAGCTCTTGGGGTTCTCCCTTTTAGTTTGAAAATCTCTAAGCATGTGGTTTCCTCCACAACCCCAACATTGAAGTGGTCCTTTGTATGCTTTATTTGCTTCTATTGTTGGCTTGAATCCATTCATTGCTTGTTGCCCTTGTCGAAAGGTTCTAGGATGATTTTTGAATGGTGACTTGAAGCCACTTTTCTTTTGATCAAAAATCCCTCTTGGTTTTCCTTTCCATGTTGGGTGAACCTGTGATTTTACCCTGTTCTGCTCATAGCAATGCATTTCCATCCTAATGGCTTCATCAAGACTTGGTGGATTAACAAACTCAATCCTATCTCTGAAACTTTGAGGTAGACTTCCAAGGAAGCATTGGATATTTATCCTCTCATCTTTGATATAGTCCACATACCTCAACAATTCCAAAAATTTATGGACATGCTCTTCCATAGATTTTTTTCCCAGCCTAATTTCATTGCACTCTTTCCTCTTATTGTCATAATACCTAGCAGAAATGTATTTTTCCTTGAAGTACTTCTTAAATCTCTCCCAGCTGATCCTCCTTTCACTAATCCCTTTTACTTGTAAGAGATGTTCCCACCAAATTGAAGCTCGTCCATTTAGATTGTAAATGGCAATTCTGGCCTTTTCATTCCCTGAGTAATCATGAATCCTGAAATATTTCTTCATCCCAAGAAGCCATGCCTCTATCGCTTGGCTAGTCTTGTCTTCTCCATCGAATGTGGGAGGCATTTCCTTCCTGAATTCTCCCTGTGGGATTCCCTTGAATTTATTTCTTCCATCAAACCTGCTAGAAGTATGCCTTGTAATTCTTTGAAAACCTCTGGAGTCGCATGATCTGCTGGAAGAAGATCTAGAGGAAAGTGTTCTATGCTTTTTTCTCACAGAACTCTTCCTTGGGCTTGGAGTCCTCTTCCTTGAACGACCTCTAGAGCGACTCTTTGCATCTCTTCCTTATTTCCCTACATTTCTTGGGTTGGACCCAAGGTTTATCCTCTGCTGCATATCAGCGAGGCTCTGCAAAATAGCAGAATTGCACTGGTTATGTTCTTCCTGAGCCTTCATCAATCTTTCATTGAAGCTTACCATGGTCTCAACCAAATTCTGAGGAGTTATTTGCTCCCTTCTCCCATTGGATCTAGTTCCATCATTCTCTTCATGCAAATTTTATCCTAGCACATCTTCATCATGCTCATAATGATCCTGAGCATCATTCATGGTCACCATTTTCCTTTGGAGACCCCCTTCTCTGTGTATTGCCTCTCATATAACTATTCAAATCTTATCAGCTGCAAACACTGTGCATTATAAAATTATTTATTAGACATTTTAAGAATGCATATAGAAACATAAAACATCATTATTTAACAGCATTAAACTCATAGAATAATTCCCAGAGCTATTATTCCTTCATTTCTCATTTGCCCATTCATGCAATTCTGGAAATTGCCCATATTGACAACAATTTGTCAAAACAGCCACTGACACTTTTTTGCTCTAAATATCTATGGTGTATGAAAACCCCATTCAAATCTTGGTTATGCACCACTGTACCCTGTTGGATAAGCTTTCCAATACCTATACACATGCCTCATCCCAACTTTAGGTGTGGAAATCACATTACTCCAAAAATGACAATTTTTACCAAAATTCTGCACTTTTACACAGCTGTATTTTATTTTGAAGTGTCAACTTCAGCCGCTTGTAAAAACAAATCTGGGAGGAATCATGAAAACGTTTCTATCTGGAGAAGTTAGTACACACAACAAGGAACACTTAGAAACCTTCGGATCCTTGTTCCGATGCACCAATCAACTTCTATAAAATTCTGGGCTTGACTATTTTTAACTTTCCACTTTTTCCAAAATTTCAAAAGTTTGGCCAAAAATAGCTATCTTCCAAACTGTGCATTTTTGGAAAATATTTGTTTAACGGAAATCGTTTGTTTTAATGAGAATATGAAATGTCGAGTTCAGTAAATTTCTTGGATCCTACATCTAAGGTCACTTTCATCCATTGCAAGCATTTCAAAATCCTCAAAAAGTGGCCCCGAATAGTGCTTTTTGGCCTTCTCGCTCACCCTGACTCCACATCCTTTGGAGTTTGGATCCAAGCTTCCAAACTTAACGATGTTCCTGCTCCATGGCCGCTCCATATCGATTTCAACTCAATATGATCTTCTGTCATGCTGCGGAACATCGATTTGTAAAAGCCATTGATTCCAATTTTATGCCAAATTGGAGCATAATGGCCTCGGGACCCTCACTGGTTCTTTCATGGCCTTTGTTAACGGCCTCATAACATCACAGGAATAATCCAATTCTGATTCCTCCTGCTCCTGCTATCCAAAAATCGATTTTCGGGCTCTATACTTTTTTTTTTGAACTCGCAATCTGCAACTTCCGCAACCCGCAATCTGCAATCCACAATGCGGAAGTCGGAAACGCCAATCTTCCCACTTCGGGAAAATGCCACTTCCGCAATCTGCAATCTGTACTGCAAAAGTCGAAAAGGTCAATTTTCCAACTTCGGGAAAATGCCACTTCCGCAATCTGCCATCCGTACTGCGGAAGTCGGAAAGGTCAATTTTTCAACTTCGGGAAAATGACACTTCCGTAATCCGCAATCCGTTTTGCGGAAGTCGGAAAAGTCAATTTTCCAACTTCGGGAAAATGCCACTTCCGCAGTCCATACTACGGAACTCAGAAATGCGGAACGCCAAATTTTCGCTTTGAAAAATGTCACTTCCACAATCCGTACTGCGGGTCTCGGAATTGCAGAACGTCAAATTTTTAACTTCTGAAATTTATACTTCCGCAATCCGCAATGCGGAAATTGGAAATGCAAAAGCCCAACCGCATAACTTATCAGGCCCGTAACTTTCTCATCCGAAGTCCAAATTGGGAAAATTTGGTACCATTGGAAAGATCTTGGAGATATCTATGTAATGGTGTGATCCCCTACCACACCTTAGAACTCTTATTTTTTCATTTTTCCAATCAAAATGTCGACCCAACTTCATCAATATCTCTTTAAACATTCTGATATCTGCTTGTAAACTCACAGTTGGTCCCAAGCATCCCCAGTGCTGCAACGTGGGCTCTGATACCACTCTTGCACGTTCCCTCCCATAATCCTCACTTGCAGAGGGAACATGACCGCAAAATGGGGGTGTCTAATTCTTCCCCAAGCTATATGACTAAATTCACGATTTAATAAAAATGCATAATTAAATTATACATAGCGAAAATAAACATCATCCACACACAAACCATCATGCATTCAGCATATCAGTAATAGTCATCAAATTAACACCTTTCAAAACACAGAATGAACATAACTTAAACCACAGAGAATACTTATCTTTAAGATGAAATTGTCCAATCAACTGGCTATGTGAGAGCAATGTTCCACCCAAACATAGATCTATGTCCAGCCTATATTCTTTCAACTGAGAGACCACCCCCGAGCTGGGCTGTGTATCCACTAAGGAGGAACTAAACAGGCTCACTCATAACCATGGTATCTCACAAACAATCATTCTAATCCAACACACATTTGGGTTTATCAGGCATGCAAGAGACAAAGGGGGGAGATGCTAATCCAGTGAGCTCAACCACAGAGCTACAAGCATCTCAAGCTAAACTCAACAACCTTGGCACCCACAATACCTACCAGACCCAACACAAGGAAGGTCCCCTTCTCTGTTGCACAATCCCTTAGGCGTCCCTTCCCACTAGTGCTCTTCAAGGTGGGCATAGAATGGTCCAAGATGCTAAATCCTTGAGATTCTAGCCTTCATTGGTTTTATCAAGAAATCCCAACCTCTATTCTATCCTCTGTTTTGTCATTCACACTTGGATTCTCCCAATTCGGTGACCAAATGACTCAATCCCGTAGTTGGAATTTTGGGTTATCAAAACTAGTTTTCCCATGGATTTCTGGGAATCTAGCACTCTCATTCGCCCCAAGGTTCATGTATATGGATCCTCGATCGGATTTCATTGTCCACATGAAATTCTGGGCGTTTATGGCACTTCAAAATGTGGATTTATGCAGAGTTGTGATTTTTGGTTTTTCTCACTCTTGGCATTATGTAATGGATAAAAACTGAAGGCTAGATGATCAACAATGGAATGGGAATGAGGAAGAACGAATTCCGATGAGGTAGAGTGACTTGTGGGTGAAGGAAACATAGCACATACCTACCATACAAATTTTTGGGTTGCCCATGCTCCACTTAAGCCATGGACTAGGGGTTAAATTTGATGGGCACCCTTACCCATCAGGCAAATTTTTTTTGACGGTTTGGTTTATAAAGCTACCCTTCATATAACGTTTAATAAATATTTTTACCCTTCTATTATTACTAATATTGTATATACATTTTTAAAAAAGCAAAGTATGAAGCAAATTATAGCATATTTACAACAGTAGCATCAAAAACGTTTTCAGTGGTGGTTCCTCTACTTATGCTTGCAAAGTTTCAATTTAATATTTGGAGCTTCACCAATATTTATTGTGGTAGATTCAAGACCCGAGGGCTAGGGAGTGTAATTTCACTGCAATTTTCAACTTTGGACACTCGAATTCTGACATAGGCGGCCTTGTGGCAGGCGTGAGGCTGCATTCTCTCCTTCCCAGCCAGGAAAAACACACTTGGAGATACTACAAATCTGGGGAGAGCTTGGTTATCGATTTTTTTTTTATGTACCTGGACGTTTTATATCTTGTTGGGTAATTTCTTGATTTAAAGATTTGAAAGTCTAGATTAACTGTTTGTTAATGAATGAATTACAGACGAGGCAATGAATCCAACATTACTGAGCTAGTATTTGAAATTGGTGGGATCCGACTTTAAACATGGATCAAACTTTGCATGCGTTGGTTCTACCATTAATCCAACCGCCACCACTTTCCCTTTGTTTGTTCAAGTAAATCATTTTAATAGATTCAGAGCTGAGGCTATGGATATATTTTCCGAAGGTAAAATTTTCATTTCTATTGTCATTTTTCATTAGCATAGGTTTATCTATTTGACTAGTTTTTTAGTCTCTCATTTAACACAGTTAGTGTAGTTAGTATGGGGAATTAATCAAGCCCTCAAATTAAACTAATTTTTTGGAAATCTATATCTAAAAAATGGATAAATTTTGTAAAAAGAAAATTGCATCTAAACTACAAAATTGTCTTAATTGAGCATAAATATATTTCTATTTCCTTTAAATTATTAAATTCGGAATCTTACTTTCAATATATTTTAATTTTTTATGAAAATTACAATTTTATCTAGAGTCTAAACTGTAAATGCTGGTTAATAGGTTACCTTATTCTTGATAGGCCCGGTCGTCAGCTATTGTCAACCTCCCACAGCCGAATGTATTCGACAAGGACCTTTACTCCATGGACATGATCTAGAACGATATCTCACACTCCTTCAGTTCCAATATCAGAGAGAACCAAATAAATACCCTGGCCATTCCCCATATTATTAAAAAATTAACATCTTAACTTAAGGTTACTACGGTTTTCTTCGCCAATGGAATCTTATAATTATAGCTTTAGCTAATGGACATTTGTAATGTTACTATTTTGCAAAATTTGTACCAGCAAGGGGGTTGAAGTTTCATAGTTCACAATACGGTACCTACCTCTAAGAAGGATGTTTGCCCCAAGAGCCCAAACCCTTGCATTCGCATTGATTTATTGGAACTTGATGCGGATGCCTATGGGCTGTAGCGAGAGAGTCTCCCTTAAGCATAAAGTGCGATCATCCGGAGTACCTGATCCGAAATCCTTGATGGTCCAATTTGGTTCCCCGGGGCGTGGTTGTTTTAGTGCAAATGATGTTGACTCTGACATGCTGCATGCCAAACCATAAGGATAATAATATGACTTCCATAGCTTATTGGATAGCTCAATACCCTGGAGATAAAGTCTACCAAACTTTTAATTTGCAACTGGAAAATGTGTGCCCAATGCCATGAATCACGATGGAAGAAGCCAGGAAATGGCATTGGCAATTACACATTAATTATGGTGTTCATTCAAAATTTATTATCTGTATGATGGACAGATATGATGTGAGAACCAAAGATTGCATAGCAGTGTATTAGGTGAAATTAATTAATTATAGCTTTAAAAAGGGGCATGGTTGAGTTTTACTGTTTCAAATAATATATACACACAAAATTTAAATACGGGTAACTTTTAACTGTACCCATCAAATTGATGACCTTCAAACTTAATCAAACTTCGTAGTTGACGTGTTAATTTCAATTACACCTGTATTTTACGGGTAAAAAGTGGAAAAACGGGTAAACGGGCGTCAATTTTAACCCCTGCCATGGACTGATTTCTTCAACTACTTCCTTACAACAGAAATAAATGTCAGCAAGGAAAGTCAAATGGGTTCTCAAGATGACATTTGGAATCATATGGTTCAACCCCACAATCCCCCTCACCACTCCCTAGTGGATACACATGGCCCCCTCTAATTAGTTGCTTCCATAGCCAGTTTTTGGTATTTTATTGCAATATTAATATTTACATCATTTTATAATGTTCCATGGCTTAATAGCACATGGATAGCAAAATATCAAATATTTTCCTTTTTAAATAAAATTCGAGCATATACTAGCGGGGCCTTGGCCTTGAGCTCCACTCTAGGAAAACATACATCGCATGTATACAATATTTACATTAAAAGCCAATATTTCTTAAGGGTCAAAATGGGGGTATTACAGTGGTTGCTTGATAACTCTCCCTAAATAAATCCTCTTTTATTTTACTTGCCTCTGGTGAGGTTGCATTCTGGTTGCAAAGGTTAAGACATCGAAAATGGGTAAGCTGGTAATGGTGGATGTATGCCTTCCTTATTTGCATACACGGGAATTTGTGACCTCTATGGTAATACCTGATATCCTGGGTTCTGTTGTTAAGTCATTTCAGAATTGGTCATTTTCTTTACATTATTTCCATCTTTATGATTCTCTATTATATTTGTTGATGCTGGCAATGGTTTTTTTGGATATCATGACTTGATGTCTCAACCAAGTATCTCATAATTTATACATGCAAATGTTTTTACGATCCTTGCATTCTAGTTAGGTTTTGTGTCCGCATCTCCCATGTATCTTTGTGCATGAAGTTAATAAGTATGCAATAACACATTGTTCATCTTCTGCTACAAATTTCATTCAAAAGCTTCCAAATATGGAAGATCATAAACTTTGTTAAGCGTGATTCATCAATCATTGCAACGACGATGATGGCATTCATCTTGGGAATCATAATAATGGAAATTGGACAGTTAGGACACCATCAATTTTGAATCAGGAACCAACTCCATCTAAAAGCTATAAATTGGCATAGATGGAGGAAACCCAAATCTCATTTAGAAGCACAAGGAAAGGTATAGCCCTACATAGAAGCCCTCCATGTTCATTGCAAAAAAATCATTTCTTATGCATTATCTTTATTCTTGTGCCATAAAATTCAAGACAGTTTGCTTTTATAGATTTACCACTACATTTTATATTTTATTTATATTAACTTAGTATTTCCATTGTCTTTATATGATTACATATTGCTATATTATTGCACCTTTTTGGGGGCAATTGCTAGTATTTAACTTTGATTGTGGCGGAGTTATGCCCAAAAAGGGGCGCACCACCATGGACTACACCCACGAATTACCATATTACATGGGAATTCTAACAAATGCCACGTTGAAATTGGAATATGCTTTGGTTATGGCATAACAAACTTTGGTTAAAAGTTTGTTCCTCCCAACGATTGAAATTTGGTATATGGTTATGCAACCACCAATGTTTTTCGTATACAGACAACAAAGCATGTGGAAGTTGGTGTTGTAACCATATGATATGGTTGCAAATGTTAATCGTTGAAACTACGTATATCCCACCAATAAATATATGCATTGGGAAATGAAATATGATCTAATAGTATTGTTAAGATGCATTGATTTCAATCATATTTCATTATTTATGATATCATTCAGTTAAAAAATCGAAACCCTAATTTGATTCATTATTGAAGTTAGCCAAGTAGATAGAATAATCATAGTTCGATAGTCAAAACCTTAATTTGATTCATTTAAAACAGCTAGCCAGGTACATAGAATGACCGGACTTAAATTGTAGTGTCCCGTTTTAAGAATTTGCAAAAACTAGCGAAAATTGCCAATTTTGACCAATTCGACCCTTAGACTAGTCTTGACTCAACTGCTTCCAAATTGCTCCAAATAGTTCCGAATTGGGTCTGAATGAGTTTGGAAGGTATTCAGAAATGTAAATGAGGCTAATGGATGCTTGGACACTCTTAAAACACTTCTTCCACATTCATTTATAATCAGGGGAAAATGATGAACTTTACTAGTCAAATCGAGGTTCACAATTCCCAAGGGTAGGAGACAAAGATGGCTTCCCAAACACTGTAAAACCTTCCCAACTTTCAGAAAATATACATGGTAATGATAAAGGACTTCAATTGGATCCCCAATTCATCATTAATAAGTTTCTAAAAGCTTCTGCAACTCCCATAAATCAGATGTTTGTATACTAGCTTTGACATAGGGGGAAATGATAGTAAATCTTCACAAATTGTTATGAAACTTAAGAATATTGCTCCAAATGCTTGTCTAATGAATATGAAACTTATTCATCATATTAATGGCACTCCATACAACATTAATATATCATATATTGACTGAACCATTCGAATTTGATTCCACTTCAAGTGCAAATAACAAGGTATTGGAGAAATGACACCATTTATTCATAGTTTAGCATTTTTACTTCAAATCTCTTGGATTTTTGACCTGAAAGTCTTCTTAGAAGTAAATACAGATTATATATATCAGATTACAAATATATGGGGCCTCAATATCTATCCCAAATAGTTCATCATCTCAACAAGTGTGCTTCTCCTCAATGAGCAAGAATATGCCAAGAAATGGAAGAATGGTTGTAGAAGCAAGATGAAAGAAATGTGACCACGAGCTGCCCTATAGCTTCAACCTGTAACAAAAGACTCCATTTTATCTCCAAACGAAATTTCTGAATGGCCTCTCCAATTTCCAATTCGGATGGGAATCTTTCACCCTTGAAACTGGTGCTAAGGAAAGTAGAATAGCAAACTACTAGCTCTCCTCTCAAAATGAAAAATCTCAAATGATCAAAAGATAGTATTCTTCTTTGTTCCTGACTTTTATAAAATTCCCAAGGCTTCCCTAACTCAAATTCCATCCATGAGCTTCATTCCAACTCAATTTGGGAAGAGATTCCCAAGTATGTCACTTGACCCTCCAAATCTAGCCTCCTCCTCCACTCAATTCGAGTAGGTGTCTCTTTGGCTTCCCTAACTCCCTTGTGCACCATCTTGGAGGCTATTTTTAGCCCTGACATGTCATGTATGTCAGATGTCAGCCATCAGGTCTGATTTTGTCATAAGTGTCATAGGCATCTTCATCATTGGTGTAATAGAAGTTAGGGAATCTTGCCCAAGTGTCCCACTAGCTCCAAATTGCCTCTTCCTCTCCCATGGGAGTTACTCTTCCTCTACATTTAGACCTCATTGAGCCATGCCAAATATTATTTGCTTCCAACTCCCCCAAGGATAGTGGACTCCACCTTGTATTCAAATGGGTGAGAGTGGAATGTCATGTGGCATGGGAAATCTAGTTTTGTGTGCGTCCCACACCCTCCATGTGTCTCCATGACCAAGTGACATCTTATTTCCTCATCATAAATATTTATTTATCCCCTTTTAATATATTTATGTCAATCTAAAGTCCATTTGGGGTTTATTAGTCTCCTTATTCCAAATTTAATGTTTCCACCCCAACCTAGGAAACTAGTAGATTGGTGGAATTTTCCCTTCTTGAGAATTATTTGAATGGGGACATTACAATCCTCCCCACCCAAGATTTCTTTCCCTCAAGCAATCTCAATTTAGGATACTACAAACTTGTTCCTCCTCTATCATATGGCCTTCCATGAGGAGTGTCTCCCAAAACCTTTTCATTCTTATGTTTCATGTTGTGGGATGACACTACTTTATTTAGATAGGTGTGCATTCTTCTCAATACCCTTTGTTTTCCTTCTGAATCTTTGAATCTCATTTCAAGGATTTGATAGTTCACTGTATGTTCCCCTATAGAGTACATCCATTTCACTCCCAAGACCACATTAGTATCAGCAACATCAACCACATAAAAGCTATCAAAAAATGTGTAATTACCTATGGTGAGTTATAGCTTTGGAATCCATGTTTTGCAATCCATAGTATGGTGACCTGGAATGGTGACTGTGAAGCCATCGAATGCTTCAGCAGGTATCTTTCTCCTCTCCACCATGGCTGCATCAATGAAATTATGTGTGGCTCCTCCATCTTCCAATACCGAAACCATTTGTCCTTGTACAGCTCCTTGGCATCGAATAGTGTGGAAACGAGGCACTCCTGAAAGCACTACTAGTCTCCCTTTGTCAGGTAATAGATGATCTTGTTCTTTTTTCTATTCTTCTGTTGTGGCATATCCCTCTTCTTGGGCTGAAATATTTCCTCCTTCCTCCATACCCCCTTCATACTCATCATCATAAAATACTCCAATGAATTGTGCCTTTCCCTTACCACATTTATGCCCTGGTACCCATGGTTGGAATCATGTGTAACATAGTTTCTTCCTTCTCAGTTCTTCCCTGCTTGGTCCCTCTTTCTTATCCTTTCCAAATTAATCTTCTTGCCATGGATTCTTTTCAAATCTGAATTGGGAAGGAAAGTTGGTCTTGGGGGGAACCCTTGTCATTGGTAGCACATTTTGTGGATCTCTTGTCAAGTTCATGGCATCTTTCAATGAATTAGGCTTGTGGGCCTTAACTAAACCTTTTAAGGGTTTAGCCAATCCTTCAGTAAAGAGAAACACTAATCTTATCATAGATATATCAGCCACCTTAACTGATAATTTTTGGAATTCCAACATATACTCAGTGGGGGTTTCAACTTGCTTCAATTGGGCTAGTTCTTTGAAAGGCAATTCTGGGTCTTTTTGCTCAAATCTTTATAATACACTGTCAACAAATTCTCCATATATGGTAACCTGATCATGTCCCAAGTTTTTCATACCATGGAACCACCAATCATTGGCTTCTCCTTCGAGATGCAAAATAGCCATTTTTAAAGCATCATCCTCCACCATTGGATTCAGCTGAAAATACACATCTAGTTTTTGTACCCAAGTATTTGCAGAACTTTGAGATGAGCCATCAAAAGTGGGAAGGGGCATTTTTCCAATGGCATAATTCAATTCTTTATTCTGAAATGGAGTCCTATTACCTTCCCTCATTTTTAGTTTGCTTGCAACATTAAGGTATTTCTCAAAGGGTAGAGTCCTTCTACAATCTTCACTCAACTTTTCTCATTCTTTTACAATCTCCTACATATCAAATTGGGTGTTAGGTTCTTCTTTGGCCTCAAGAAATTTAGGTGTAGTATGTCTTACTGAACTCTGAAATTCATTAGGTCTATTATGAGGTCCTGTCCTTGAGAAAATGTTTTCACCCATTGCCTTCTTTTCCTCGAAGGAAGAACTATTGTTGCCTCCTATTACTCCTTTGCTTACAAGTTGACTAGCCAACAATTCGAACCCTTTCATGACCTATTTTTTCATGTCTTCAAAGAATGGTTTCATGAATTTAGTAAATTCATCTTTATCCTCTGAGGTTCCCTTCTCATCCTTAGCCATAGTTTCACTAGAATACACCTCTTCTCCTTCTTCTTCCTCTTCACCAAAAACACTTTCAGTTTCAGTTTGTAAGGGTGGGGGATGATTTCTTTGGCTTCTTGTCTTCATAAATGGTCATCCACATCAGGTGCAAGGACCATGCTCTGATACCACTTGTAGTGTCTCTTTTTAATAATTTGCAAAAACTAGGGAAAATTGTCAATTTTGACCAATTTGACCCTTAGACTAGTCTTGACTCAACTGCTTCCAAATTGCTACAAATGGTTCTAAATTGGGTCTGAATGAGTTTGGAAGGTATTCAGACATGTAAATGAGACTGATGGATGCTTTGAAACTCTTAAAACACTTCTGCAACATTCATTTATAATCAGGGAAAAATGATGAACTTTACTAGTCAAATTGAGGTTCACAATCCCCAAGGGTAGGAGACAAAGATGGCTTCCCAAAAACTGTAAAACCTTCCCAAATTTCAGAATAGAGACATGGTACTGATAAAGGACTTCAATTGGCTCCCCAATTCATCATTAATAAGTTTCTATAAGCTTCTGCAACTCTCATTAATCAGATGTTTGTATACTAGCTTTGACATAGGGGGAAATGATAGTAAATCTTCACAAATTGTTATGAAACTTAAGAATGTTGCTCCAAATGCTTGTCTATGAATATGAAAATTCTTCATCATATTAATGGAATTCCATACAACATTAATATATCATATATTTACTAAACCATTCGAATTTGATACTACTTCAAGTGCAAATAACAAGGTATTGGGGAAATGACACCATTTATTCATAGTTTAGCATTTTTACATCAAATATCTTGGAGTTTCCACCTGAAAGTCTTCTGAGAAGTAAATACAGAGTATATATATTATATTACAAAGATATGGGGCCTCAAGAGCTATCCCAAATAGTTTATCACCTAAACAAGTGCGCCTCTCCTCAATGAGCAAGAATATGCCAAGAAATGGAAGAATGGTTGTAGAAGCAAGCTGAAAGAAATGTGACCATGAGCTTCCATGTAGCTTCAACCTATAACAAAATACTCCATTGTAGTTCCAAATGAAAGGTCTGAATGGCCTCTCCAATTTCCAATTAGGATGGGAATCTTTCACCCTCGAAATTGGTGCTATGGCAAGTAGAATAGCACTCTACTAGCTCTCCTCTCCAAATGCAAAATCTCAAATTATCAAAATCTGGTATTATTCTTTGTTCTTGAATTTTATAAACTTCCTAAGGCTTCCCTAACTCGAATTCCATCCATGAGCTTCATTCCAACTCAATTTGGGAAGAGATTCCCAAGTATGCCACTTGTCCCTCCAAATCTAGCCCCCTCCTCCACTCAATTCGAGTAGGTGTCTCTTTGGCTGCCCTAATTCCCTTGTGCACTCTCTTGGAGGCTATTTTTATCCCTGACATGTCATGTATGTCATATGTCATCCATCAGGTCTGATTTTGTCATAAGTGTCATAGGCATCTTCATCATCGGTGGCATAGAAGCTAGGGAATCTAGCCCAAGTGTCCCACTAGCTCCAAATTGTGTCTTCCTCTCCCATGGGATTTTTTCTTCCTCTACATTTCGACCTCATTGAATCATGCCAAATATTATTCCCTTCCAAGTCCCCCAAGGATAGTGGACTCCACCTTGGATTCGAATGGGTGAGAGTGGAATGTCATGTGGCATGGGAAATCTAGCTTTGTATGGGTCCCACACCCTCCATGTGTCTCCATGACCAAGTGCCATATTATTTCCTCATCATAAATATTTATTTATCCCCTTTTAATATATTTATGTCAAGCTAAAGTCCATTTGGGTTTTATTTATCTCCTCTTCACTGATATCACCTACAATGTTTGTCTACAACCAAACAAAGAATGTGTATACACTATAAGGATTAAATGACATCATTTGAATTAAGATTGAGCAAAGGATTAACGACTATGTTTGTTTGTAATGCATTATAAGAACTTAGGAAACCATAAGGAAGACCACATTTCAACCTAAACACAAACACACACATAGAGGAAGAAGTACCATATCCAATAATATGTAGGTGTGATGAGGTACTGGGTCTACAAGTGTATATAAGCCAAATGCAACCAATTGACACATTATGGGCTTACATAATAAAAAAGCACCTCATTCATCAAATGCTAGAGTTTAATTATGTCAATAAATAACTTAATCAAATCATGTAACTATTAATTTAAATATGTTAGCATTAACATCACTAATGAGGAGCACTTTACCACAATAATCTCAAGTGCAATGTCCATTCCTTGTTTTATTCTCATTAACATTTCATTCTCCATGGCACAAACTCGATTGAGTATATACACAACCCATGGTCAAATAAGAACATGAAAGTAATGTTTTTTTTAATAACCACGATAGTCTTTTAAGACAAAATAACTCAATAGATTTTAAGTAATATTGTGCAAGTTTTTTTTTTATGTCGAAGGTCTGGTTGAGAATAAAAGAAAAACTAGGACAAGTTCAAAATAAAGTCAAACAATGGAGAAATGATCTCATGGAATATTAATATTGCAATTACAAAAAAAAGGAGTACATGTCCACTAGTGTCTAGCATTCCTAAAACATTTTCCTAACCAAAATAACCATGAGGTGAAAGGATCACAACATTAATGACCATATGAATCCTTGTTGTAAATGTTTCTAAAGTTAATGGATCGAGCTCCTGAAGGATTTGTAAGAGAAAATGAATCATATCAAATGCATGTTTTGCGTTGTATCTCATTCCTTTTTCCAATCACATTTCTTGTAATATGTCCACAATAGAGTTAAGTAAGAACAAACGAGTTGCAAAGGAATTGGTATTCACTTTTCTTTCATATATCAATAAACTTCAAATATTCTTTCCAATATATTGATTCATCTTGAAATCCATTATGTCATAGGAGGGTATCAATAAAGTAGACATCAAGAAAATTGCAAGAGGTATTCACACTTATAAATGGAAGCACATGTTGACCTCAGTTAATGCTCAAAGGATCCTTTCAATATCACTCTTTTTGTTGCTATAATATCTTGAATAGAAAAAGTAACATATTTGTCATAGACAAAGTCTTGTAAAGTACTTGTGTTCAAACTATGTATAAGGTGTATTATTGAGGAACTTTCTAAGATGCTCCTCTACCTTTACCAAGGCTAAGCATAGCCTGACAAGGTCTATATCCTCTCATTTAGCATCAGTTGCTGCAAGTTAAAATGGCACACATTATACTTGGAATGTCACAAGGTCAAGTGTCCTAAAATTCTAATGTCACTTTACAACGTATGAAATATATATATATATATATATATATGCCAACGGGGTGTAGAATAGACAGTGAATGGGTGTACTATTAAGGCACTCCTTGCATAAAGTCATCGGTTTGAAACTACATAGGTACAAGACTTATATATATATATATATATATATATATATATATATATATATATATTCTCAATATAAGTAGAATAAAAATGAACTTATTCAACAACTCAACACCATCAAAATAGACATAACAACCTAAGTATTAACAAGACATAATTCAAAGAAGACTTAGAATTATAAAAATTAATAGTTAAAAATGATATACAATTATGGGATTGCAACAATAATTGAAAAATGATATCAACATTAACAATAATAATTGCAACAATAACCATTAATCTTTTTAAACTATAATACATAATATAATTTATTATTATTATTATTATTTGAAAAGTAAAAGAAAAAATTATTAAATTTGAGGTTACTTCCACTTAACTTATGATGATATCATTTTCATGCTCTTTACTAAGTTAGATACACTTAATATTTATAAATTGAAATTATTTATAGAATATATATACCTCTTTCAAAATTAGAAATTATTTCAAGATTATGTGACATTGTATTTAATTGTTTATTACTATTACTATGTTTATCACTATTACTATTTATAGAAGTATACAGAGAATTATTTTTATTATTTATTTCTATTTACACATATTTACAGAATGAATGTCAAAAAAAAAGATTCAAAAAGATAATGTATATAGTGTAAATAATTTTAAAAAAAATATGTTAAAAGTTTTTCCAAATAATATATGTTTTTTCTATGAATAAGAGCTATTAATCACTAGTGTTGTGATCCATATTCAAATAACAGCAGGGATGTAATAAACTACTATAAAATAGTTATGATTTTAACTATTTTATAGTTGTTTATTATATTTATTACAAAGTAAATTAAAGTAAATATTGAAAAAAAATTAAAAAATTGAAGCCCAAATTTATAAGAATATGGAGTTTATGAATTTCAATTTTGTTTTAATCACATTCTCAATTTTGTTTTAATTATATTAATATTATTTTACTAATTTATATTTAAATCAAAATTCTTTAATAATAATAGTTTATTGCACTTAGAGTAATAAGGTACTTTACAATCTAGTATATGAAAGATGTTGTAATGTTAAGTAACATGATGTAAGTTGTGTACTATGTATGTAATGTAACGTTACCAAAAATAAATTAAAACCAACATAGATCCATCTCAAACTCCGATTTATCAAACACATAGAGAGGAAGTGTAAATATTTTTGCTTGGTGTGTAAAAAATTTAAAATTAAAAAAAAAATTACACCTTAAAAATTGGATCTCCCTAGGTGCTTGATAAAAATTTAAGATGGATCTATGCTGATTACATTCATTACACTTTACATTAAATAAATATTGAAAAGAAATAAAAAAAACTAAAGTAAAAACTCCTACAAAAAATTTATAGGTTATGAATTTTAATTTTGTTTTATTTATGTTAGGATAAAAAAAAAAAATGACATATTTTAATCACTTGATATATTTAATATTTAATCAATATGATGTCCATAACATGCTACAATAAGCTTGTGATTGAGTGAAACAACTTACCTTTAAAGATCAGAAAATGTGACAAGATCAAATCAATGTCTTTATATTTGTTAAACTAAAACTTCAAAAAAGTTGAAATTCAATAAATTTGCTTACTTGCAAAGGAAATTTTCCTTTTGATTAATTACAATCAACTTTACCAATAGAAAAATAATCCTTTTTGATTCATAACATCTTGTTGCCAATATGGATAACCCAAAAAATATATAGCCTTTAGTTTCCAATAGCCTCGACTACAGTGTTTTCCCATATTCCTTCAAACTGTGACGACTACAGTGTTTTCCCCTATTCCTTCAAACTGTGACCAGCCTTGGGAGATTATGTACTGAACAAGCCTTCAGCTGTCAATGTGGATACCCAAAAATAGCTTTTGGTACAGTGTTTTCCCATGTTCCTTCAAACTGTGACCAACCTTGGGAGCTTTTTTAGATTGCCAATGTAGATAGCCCCAAAATAGCTTTGGGTACATACTATCCCATGTTCTTTCAAACTGTAAGAATTGGAAGATTCCATAATTGAACAAAATACAAGTATGTTGCTGCCATTTCACGAGTTAAAAGCTTCAATATATGCATGGAAGATATACGTATCAAAATATTATAATTTTGGTACATCTATAAATACATTGAAGAATGGTTTAGGCCAATGTGGATTGTTTTTTTAGGGTTTGAACCTGTATCATCAACATGGGGACACAACATCTCAACTACTAGATCACAGGGTGCGACTTACACGATATGGAATTTAAAATTGGATGCTTCTACAATTTCTACTTCAATAAACTGAAGTTTTGGTCAGAAGCTTTAGTCGACCTGACTTCCATTAAAAGTTTTGTTACAAGCTTTAGTCCACAAGTTATGTTGACAAGTTACAGCCACCTTTAGAAGCGATGTTTTTTATCATAAACTAAATCTGCAGAGTCTAGATATAGTTTAGAAAGAAAAACTTTTAAAGGGGCCAAGAATCAAGTTTAATGGTTTAATTACATTAAACAAGATGAGATATAGTAATTACATATGAGATGAGATTATTGCTACAGGCCATTGTTAGTGTCAACGAGGTCAAATACCCTGCTGAACCCTGTTGATGCAGGGAAATGTCCCTTCTTCAACTTTCAAGGGATTCACCAGATTGAAATTCCCAAATTAGAGTTATCACCCTGTTGACGTGGGGAAATGCCTCTCCAACTTTCAAAGGTTTCACCAGGTTCCCAAATTAGGATTCTCACCCTTCAGCGATGAATCCTGAAGCTCACCGTGCTGCCTACAAGATTTGTGTTGAATTTTTCTGATATTTTACCCTTTTTTTGTATTTTAATTGCTTGAATTGGTGTGTAAATGCATCAAGTACAACTTCAGATATGATGAATTAAGCAAACCAATGAAACAATACAAAGCTGTAAAGAACTGAAATCTCACCCTTTGACAGGTTTGAATCTATCGTATTTGTCAAGCACAATAAAATGTGAATTGAACATTCATAAATTCCATTGCAGAATTAAGGCAAACACAACGGTGATTACGAAAACTCAATGAATCTCATTCAAAAGTAAACACTCACAAATCAGCGATTGAAATATTGCAACAAAAGAGAGGACACCAATGTTCACTGCAAATCCACTTGGGTTGTATTATGTTTGCCAAAATGGGAGCTTGGAATGCAGATCTTTAATCTCCCTCCCAAGTTTCTTTTTCCTCCACATAACAAGTCCATTTCATTGAGCCATTACATGAATTTATACATAAACCAAAAATGGAAGTTACAAAAGATGACTGTTCACATACTCAACCCTATAAGCAGCTTGAATATCATAGGTTTTGACATAGGCCGTTCCATCATTAATTCATTTTACAATATAAAATATATGGCTAAGACTCTCATAAAGGTGACTAGCTGTGGGAGCAAAGTTCAGCAAAATACTTTGCTGGTCACTAGATCCTTATTAAACTCGTTGATTATTTATTAAGTAATGTTAGAGATTGCTAATACGTGCTGCCTCTTATCTTCCGGCAACTTCTGCAAGTGTCAATGAGTGTTGGTAATGGGATGAGCTCACCATCAATTCGGAATGGAGGTATCTTATGTAAATCGACAACTTCTTCCATGTCTGCAATGTGGCTGTCATTGTTGCTCTGTATCTTCTAGAGCTCTTGGTTTGCATCCATCGTGGAGGATTTGATATGATTGATGCTAGCAACCCATTGGTTTTCCTTGCCAAGCCCAAGTGCGTGCAAATTCACAAGAATGGGCTTAAAACCAATCCTGCCATGCCATTATGTGGTCAAGGACCTGCACCGTCCTTCCCACATTTGTCAGCCTCCATTCCAATTGTCCCACTAGAACAACCACTTTTGTAGCAAATTCTCCCATTACAGTTTCAGATCACCCATCATCTCAATAATATTCTGCTCAATGGCTTGTATTCTTGATATCCCATTGGTTTCCATGACTGCTGGGTGGGTGGCATTCACACTGACTACCACTGACTTGGTAGTCTCAATTACGACTTGATTGCCTTTATCCTTCTTCAGTTTATATGTCTTCTTCTTTATAACTTTCTTTCTTATGTCGAACGCTGAAATTTCCAACACAACGACAGGTTCATCTTTAAAGAAGGGTGGCAACTCACTGAATATGTCCTCAAACCATGAGGCTGTCCTAGACTTCCAGCGGCACCAACGGGCAATCATGTCAGTCCCATGCCTATGTTCATGCTTTCTCCCATATCTTTGCTAGCACTAGAGCTTGTGATGGTTTTCTATTCTCTGTTTGGGCTGGGTTGAACCTCCTTTGTGGCTGTAATGTTAGTATGAATAATTTTAGTTTCTTGGGCAACAGTTGAAGGTTTCATGTTGTCTAGAGGTTCCATGTCTTTTGGGACTGCTGTGAGTAGGTTGTTGAGTGCTTGCTTCCTCTCGACAACCTCTTCCTTTTGTCCAGAACAACCTGGTAATGTGAGGATCTCCTGTATATTTCTTCCTCTTGGTAGCCTTGGTAGCAATATGGCCAGGTGAGGCCTTGCAGCTAGAAATCACTATGTTTTTATCTAGGGGACCATGACTTTAAAAGTGCCAAATGGCATCTTATAAAAATTGATCTCTCTTGCCTCTGTTCAAGAAAATATGAAAATCGAAACACTTTAGACCCCGATGGAGATGGGGTACACTGGGAACATCCCTTTCTTCATCACTTTCCACACTGCCGCAATTTTGCACCATATATGACTGTTTGATATGCTATATCTTTCAAGACTAACCTGTTTGGGATGTCTTTGGATAGCAAGTGGGGAGCCTTGCTAGCTCTATAGATGCATATATAATTAGCATCCTGTTCTATGTACCAGTCGCTAATTGGATTCAACACTTTGGGAACTTCTTTTGAGAACCTTGGGCAAGGTGTACTGGATATGAGTTTATATAAGGGAGCTAAGAAGTTGTCGCATATTTGCTCATTGCTGGTTGAGTACTTCTTTCTCTGGCAGTATATATGGACAGGAGGTCAAGATGGATTCCAATCCTAGCCCCATTTTTGGGAATGTGTTAGGGGCACAAAGAACGTCCATTAGAAATGAAGCCATGTGAAACTTAGTTGCTTTATTTATCCTCAAGTCAAGCTTAAGGAGGGATGTTGGTTAATCTTGTCTTAGTGGTAATTAGTATCATGCATTGTACATCATTAGTTCATTAGTGGGTCATTAATGTTCCCACAATGGTTGTTAGGGTTAGGGTTACGTATAAACGTGGTTCTCACCAAAATTCTAGTGACTAAAGTGTATATGATATTCTACTTAATTGGGTACGAGGGCACCAACCAAACACTGGTGACTATCTTTGATGTGATCTTTATTTTATCTTGGGATATATACCATATCTTCAACACATCTGTAGTTCCATCAAATAGAGGCAAGATTATAAAAAGTTCAGAATCATAAAATCACACCAAGGGCATCAATTAATTTAATCTAGCTTTGGAGCTGAACTTTGGATCGGGGTTGGGATTTCATGATGTGTCATTATTACCTATTGAAGCAATCTCCAAGCTATCAAGCTGATTACTTATTATCCAAATTCTGCAAAAATTTCTCCTGCAATCATATGGTATTAAAGGTCTTTGCCCATTTCTTAATTGCCTGGTCCTTATTTCTTTCTTTTGCACTCACTAAACACCTAATATTAGTTTCTTGGACTGAATCAATGCCAATTTCTTGTTCCACCAACTCTTCTTGCTGAAATACTTGCTCTGAATTCCCTGAAATATCTTCACTTTGGTCCTGTGTACTCAATTGTTCCCCCTACCTCCAATACTTCAACCAATCTCAACCAAAAGAGGTTGATTCTTGTCAAGGAGATGGTGTAGGGGGTGACATTGCTAGTGGGGAAATAAATGATGACAACAATCTCTTAGGAGATGTCATCTCAACATGGCTTCTTGCAATTCACTACTTTTTGCTTTATTGGCAGAGCCAGTACATTTGCACCGCATGGGCACTGGGCACCAAACACAGTTAGGAAAAGAACTAGATACATTTGTAAGATTGACCAAACTCTCTTGCGGCAATAACAAAAGCCCCCTTGTTCTGGAATGGTAATATGACTTTTCAAAAGGAAAAATTTGTTCTAAAGTTCACTTAGGAGATTTAAGTGAGTGAGAGATTAGATCCCAGCCATAGATCTCTTGGCCAAGATCTAATCTCGTCCGTTGAATTTGAAAAGTCATGAGGGTAACCCTAATAGGGTAAATAAAAGTGCATGAGACTTCATTTGGGCACATTATTCAAGAGAGAGTTCTTGGAGTGGCTCGATTTCCAAGAGAGGAGCTTGGTGAGAAGTGTGAGAAGCACATTTTGCAAGAGAATGTGAAGAGTTGAGCTGAGACAGGGAGAGTGGAAGAGGCAGCACGCACTCCAAGACTGGTACAGCAGGAGGGCGCATTGTCCATTGTTGGAGTGGGCACGAGTTTCAGCAATTGTGAGGGCTGTTTGTAATATCTCCTTAAAGCTCAATAAAATTTCTCTTGCATGCTGGTTTTCCCCAGGGGTTGGGGGGGTTTTCCACGGTCAAATTTGACCAAAATACTGTCTTAAATATGTTTTACAGTCTGCTGATTTTGAGTTAATTTTCGCTGCAAAGTTTACTTAGTTACAGTATATCAGCTTACAGAGACATGAAATTTACATGCATGTGATATGTGTTTGGTTTTATGAATGTTGAAGACTGATATCAGAGTTCTACTAAGTGTTTGGGCTGAGTTAAGCTCAGATTTTTAACAATATGACTGTTTGATATATCTTTCAAGACTAACCTGTTTGGGATGTCTATGGATAGCAAGTGGGGAGCCTTGCTAGCTCTATAGATGCATATATAATTAGCATCACATTCTATGTACCAGTCGCTAATTGGATTCAACACTTTGGGAACTTCTTTTGAGAACCTTGGGCAAGGTGTACTGGATATGAGTTTATATAAGGGAGCTAAGAAGTTGTCGCATATTTGCTCATTGTTGGTTGAGTACTTCTTTCTCTGGCAGTATATATGGACAGGAGGTCAAGATGGATTCCAATCCTAGCCCCATTTTTGGGAATGTGTTAGGGGCACAAAGAACGTCCATTAGAAATGAAGCCATGTGAAACTTAGTTGCTTTATTTATCCTCAAGTCAAGCTTAAGGAGGGATGTTGGTTAATCTTGTCTTAGAGGTAATTAGTATCATGCATTGTACATCATTAGTGGGTCATTAATGTTCCCACAATGGTTGTTAGGGTTAGGGTTAGGTATAAAGGTGGTTCTCACCAAAATTCTAGTGACTGAAGTGTATATGATATTCTACTTAATTGGGTACGAGGGCACCAACCAAACACTGGTGTCTATCTTTGATGTGATCTTTATTTTATCTTGGGATATATACCATATCTTCAACACATCTGTAGTTCCATCAAATAGAGGCAAGATTATAAAAAGTTCAAAATCATAAAATCACACCAAGGGCATCAATTAATTTAATCTAGCTTTGGAGCTGAACTTTGGATCGGGGTTGGGATTTCATGATGTGTCGTTATTACCTATTGACGCAATCTCCAAGCTATCAAGCTGATTACTTATTATCGCAGCTTCTATGTCCAAATTCTGCAAAAATTTCTCCTGCAATCATATGGTATTAAAGGTCTTTGCCCATTTCTTAATTGCCTGGTCCTTATTTCTTTCTTTTGCACTCACTAAACACCTAATATTAGTTTCTTGGACTGAATCATTGCCAATTTCTTGTTCCACCAACTCTTCTTGCTGAAATACTTGCTCTGAATTCCCTGAAATATCTTCACTTTGGTCCTGTGTACTCAATTGTTCCCCCTACCTCCAATACTTCAACCAATCTCAACCAAAAGAGGTTGATTCTTGTCAAGGAGATGGTGTAGGGGGTGACATTGCTAGTGGGGAAATAAATGATGACAACAATCTCTTAGGAGATGTCATCTCAACATGGCTTATTGCAATTCACTACTTTTTGCTTTGTTGGTAGAGCCAGTACATTTGCACCGCATGGGCACTGGGCACCAAACACAGTTAGGAAAAGAACTAGATACATTTGTAAGATTGACCAAACTCTCTTGCGGAAATAACAAAAGCCCCCTTGTTCTGTAATGGTTTGTATGACATATTGCTAATATCCGGAAAAACATTAAAATCATATCTGCGTGGGCCTCTTTCAACTAGTTCTCATTCATAAGCCGGTCATCCTTGAAGTTGAATCGTTTAATGGTAGGTCTTTTAATCATTTCAGTAGACTCTGATCCCTCAATATGCAGTTCAATATCTGACTCCTGAAAACTTGGGCTGTTGACATTGTTCCCTGCTGCATTCAAGCCTTGGCCTTTAAAATCAATCTTTTGGATACCCAGTGCATTCAAACTATTGTCATGAATATCCTTTGCTATCCGCTTTGCTGCTGCAATCTCAACTTCACTTGCAACAACACCATACGAAGTTCCCGCAATTGAGCACTTAATGAAATCCATCTGATTGCATGTTAAGGTCCCCTTTTTATCCAAGAGAATGGTATCTACATGTCCTAGCACCTCATTCAAGTTTGAAGTCCAAGCTTGAGTATGGGTAACCATCTCTCCATCATACATGTGGATGTCTTGGTTGATGAATGATGCTTGCAGAATCTTTACAACTTCAATTGAAACATAAAGCGAAATACGAATCAGGTACCCATAAAGCATCAGTGATGTGACCAAATGATAAAAGCCTGGGAGCCTGGGCTTACTTGGATTATAGGCATTGGAAACAAGGGCCTCTCGAAGTGAGAAGATATGGAACCATTGGGGAACTGTGTTCTTGGTGTAGTACATTTGCTCTAATTTTAAAGAGAATAATCTTGTTGCAGAGTCAGATAAGCAAATCGATCTGCCCAATGTTATAGTAGGATGGTGCATATGCAATTGGGATGCCCTGAAAATACACTGGAAATTCCTGTGGGGTCTGTAAATGAGAACCACGGATTGTTGTTGTCTAATAATCCATGGGTGAAAAAGTTAGAGCTTGGACTATTGTTGTCTGATACACCAGGGCAGAAAAAGCTGGAGTTGTGCCCATCTCGTATGTAGAATAGTGTTGAACACTTCTTGGGAATTGAGATGGATATTCTTGCTCTCCTCCTGCATCTCGAACCAACTTTTCTTAATCTTTTGGCTTTCCTGCTTGAGACTTATCTAGCCAAAATTGTTCAGATGATTTCCGAAAAGAAAATAACTTATCAGCAAATATCAACCAATAACAAAATAAATTCTAAGCTTCAATTTATTTTCAAGGAACCAAGCCCCAACAGAAACAAAGTTGACAATTAGCACATAATGATAAGTCAGAAACCAAGTGAAAATGGTGTTGAACAGTTTTAAAAAGTAGTATTAACTGGTACTGCTCCAGATTAACCTATTGGATACAAATCTGAAATATACTAATAAAAGACATGGAGATCAACATGCGCCGGAAAAGATGAATGAAGAAGGATAGCACCATATAAATTCTACAGTAACCAAAACGACCACAGTAAAAAAAACAGAACTACCACCAATCATTTAAATTTAATCAAGCACAGAGGTGTTTACAACCAACAAGAAACTTAACTTGAAATTCCATAACTTATGTTAAATAGCTGGGGTGCCTCATGACAACAAAGGCATGGGTCCTTATATGCATTTTGGGGATGTGACTTAGCCAAAATTCAAATGCTGATAGTAGTAAGTACTGCTGCTACTACCAAGATGTACCTAGAATATTTCTCTATTTGGATCATCACATGGTTGCTCCTATGCAAGGCATGGATAAGGATATGAAGTGCTCATGGTAAACCCACATACCACCCTGTTCATTATAGTATAATAATGGTTTTCTAGACTTAGTAGGAGCATATTTTAAGACATTTAAAAATGTAAAGATTCTTACATCCCCTTCCAATGAAACATCGACAGGTACTGACAGATCTTCATCACCACCAAGAGGGCCTGTTCGGCTAGATTCCAGAGCCGACCGTGATTCACTGTGATAACCAGAGTTGTGTGCAGATGTCAGTGAATCCTGTCTTTCATGACAGGTCGTTACATATCCAAACTCAATATCACTTCATTCGTGATATGGTGCAGAAACGTGCAGTCAAGTTACAGTACGTGCCGACAGACGACCAGACTACAAATGTTCTCACCAAGGCTCTTCCCAGGGTGAAGTTTGAATACTTTCGCGGAAGACTTGGAGTCAAGGAGAACGTGTGCCTCCTTGAGAGGGAAAGATGACATTGAGATGCTTACCCTGCTTTGCCCTGGTGCCTTCTGCAGTCCAGTTACTCAGCCAGATATGGGAGAAATCCCATAGGCAGATGAGTAGGACAGTCAATAGTTGGTCAGGCTCACCCTGGTGCCTTCTGCAGTCTAGTTACTCAGCCAGATATGGGAGAAATCCCATAGGTAGATGAGTAGGACAGTTAGCACTTGGTCGGGTTCACACTGGTGCCTCTACAGTCCGGTAACTCAGCCAGATATGGGAGAAATCCCATAGGCAGATGAGTAGGGCAGTTAGCAGTTGGCCGTGTGATTGCACTGGTGCCTCTACAGTCCTGGTACTCAGCCAGATATGGGAGAAATCCCATAGGCAGATGAGTAGGACAGTCAGTAGATGGTCGTGCCCATTTGCTCGTTTGAGATCTCAGCCTGGTATGGGAGGAACCCATCGGCAGATGAGACAGACGAGCAGCAAATGGTATAACAGAGATGGCACAGCTGATTATCTCAAATTCCCGAGTGATTCTCCTGGATCCAAGATCGAGTGATCCTCCTGGACTCACCGAAGGACTGGTGAGGATGTCACACGTATTCAGGATTGAGAGATTCTTCTAAAATCCAGGATCGAGTGATTCTCCTGGACTCACCGAAGGACTGGTGAAGATGATACACTGAGACTGTGTGGACAACCTTCAGTATGCATAGACATGATGGAGACAGTGTAAAGTACAAGATGAAACCCAGATGATCGTGATGCTGATGAAGACCGAAGAATATCTTCCTCGTTGAGAGGGAGTGTTGGATTTTGTGCAACTTCGGAAGATATTATTCATTGTATTTTATTGTACTTGATTGTACCTCCTAAGGGAGATGAACTGGATGTAATTATTTATGTAATCACATGAAAGAGTTAATGTAAACCTTGGGGTGCAAATAAACAAAAGAAAAATATTAAATTTGAATTATTAAATTGCCCCCAGGTGAAGTCGGCCCAGTTAGGTATTTTCTGGTTTTTGCACTTGTATAAATAAGAGGCTAGTGCACCTCATTATCTCATTCTCACACTTAGCATTTGTGCATCACTTGGGAGAGAGCTGATTTCGCATCACTTGGAGGAGGTAGCTGTTTTGGGGCTTCTACTTGTGGAAGACATTTCCACATTTTCTCTTTTCTTATTTGTATTCTGATCTCGGGATTATCATCTCTATACGAAGGTTGTTGGGTTTTTCCCAATTGGGTTTCCCAGGATAAACTCTGTGTGATTGTTTTGTGCTTCGTCTTTCTTCTAGATATCTTGGTTATGCATTTATGTTATTATGCTATGAATGTATGAACTCTAACAGTCAAATGTCTAAAACATGTATATGTATATTCAAGATACTATACATTCTCCCATATCATTAACATCAACCATACAAATCAAACTAATCATCTCTTTAAGGCAAGTATCTACTTCAGATACTTAAAATGCTGGCAGCGAGCCTCGGGAGAAGTAAATCATAACATCATTGACTAGATTGGACACTAAGAAAATTACACAGAACTATAAAACATCCAAACATTGCACAGTAGCCATAAACACAAATAAATTATGTTGAGATGGTCATACAAGTTTGCCCGTCATGCTCTATCTTGTCTGTCAGCTTTGTCTATCTTTCTAAGAAAACAGAAATCTCAAAGTGTTTTGGATGAAATTTTAAAATAAGATAATAATACCTAAATGACATTTATCAAAGAAAACAAAATAGGAGTTCAACCCCAAGAAAACAAATTTTCCTCTAGTAAAATCAGATGTGGAAACCGAGCATTATATCAGTAAAATCAAATTAGAATTTCACAAAAACATCTCCACTCTGATTTTGAGATCTCCCAAGAAATGAAAACATTTTCTTAATTTACAACTTTCATTTCAACGATAAAACTAACCTTCGCCATTATATTTAGCTTGCAGAACTATGAATGCATATTTAACCAATGGAATAAGTGCTAGAGTGTACAAAACCAGTGACAATGCACCTTGAACATCTCTATACATAAATAGGAGCCTTGCTAAACACTCCATTACAATGGATTCGTGCCCACATCACTATATACCACTCCAGGAGTCTGGAAGGCCAGAGTGTGCCCCATGGTTAGTTCCTTCATTTTAAAACAAAAAAACATGTTGCATGTCAATTGTCACTAAGTATTATGACTTCTAGTTCAAACTTTTGTCACTTATGCAAAAACTATTATGTCCACCTGCAACTCCCATAATTACACTGGACATATCTGGACAATCTGTCACCCATCCGCCCACACTTCTAGCATGAGCGTGCTCATCAACAAGGTTCTTAACTGAACTTCGTACTCTGTATCACATTTCAAAGCTACAAAGAGAAGCAAATTGTTGTAATGAAACAGATGAGGATTTGTAAAGCAAATCAGGCCAACAACTTTTATATAAAATCAGAAAGATTCTAGGAGGCAACAACGCGGAGGAGGAGCTACGCAAAGATAGGGTTTCCCTAGCCGTTGCACCACTTGAAAATTTGAAGTGCCACGCTAACCAGGCCAACTTGCCATTATTCACAATCAGTTACAGCGAATATCTACCGGTGTTTGCCCTCAAAAATAGAGTCATGCCGACTTGCCAATATTTGCGCCCAGATTAAGCAAATCTCCAATGGTTTTTGCCCTCTAAAGCAGAGTCATGCTTGCTCTCGAGGATGCCTGTAACAATGACTTGAAGCTTCGTTAGACCAAGTTTGTTGAGGGTTGGGTAAGACTTGAATCCAAGGATGTGGCCACCGAGTGCTAAAGCTTCCTGAAGCTCTCAAAATGGGATCCATGTTGAGTGAGGAGATATTCTCCTTAATGACAAAAACTGCTAAACCATCAAAGGTGCATGCAGCATCACCCTCCATAGAAACGATAAATGCCAAAAGGGCAGAAGATTTCCCTAATCTAGACATTTCTCCCACAGAACTAAGGAGAAAGGCCCACATTCTACAGGAGTGAGCTTTAGTAGGAAAGTACACAGGGCTTTGGCCTAGCCCTCGAGCTGTCAATGATTGGATTATATAGCACTGGGAGCTGAAAGTCGGTACGAAACTTCAAAGAAACCTATATACAAGTTTCATGTGAAGTTCAGAATCCAGATAACTTAGGAATCAGAGGTTATTAAACAAGGAACCTAAGCCAATTAACCAGGGGACCTGTGCTCTTGGTGTAATACATTTGCTCTAATTTTAAAAAGACTAATCTTGTTGCAAGGGATTTCTTATAAAAACTATCTATGTTATAGAAGCTTGAACAATGCTTGTATCCATAGCTACTGAACGGCCCACGCCAAATGTCAACGCGCCCTGCGTCCACACATATTTATTTTGCCGGATATTGAAAAAAACAGAAGAGAACAAAGCCTCCTCGGCTAGAAAAAGGGCTCTCCCAAATCCTCGAATTCGAGGACAATTTGAAATCCCTTGGCAATTTCAGTGCCGAAAAGATGAACTTATGTTATGATAGCATGCACGGCTGCGGAATTTGATGGCAAAAGAGAACCAGATGCGTGGCAGACCCTTGGGTGGTGAGGGTCATCTTGTTTGCAACCTGTGAGGTGGACGTTAACCTGGCTGTCATACCATCCTGAAATCCCTTACTTACCGAACCCTAAATCAGACCAAATTCTACTCTCTCTGTGACTCAAACCAATGTCATAAAAAATTCTCAAATTCGACAAATTGAAAGCCCTTGGCAATTTTAGTGCCGGAAAGATGAACTTTTGTTGTTGATATCTTGTGCGCCTGCGGAATTTGATGGCAGAAGAGAATCAGATGCGTGCTAGGCGCTTGGGTGGTGAGGCGGTCTCTCTAACTGCAAATAGCCGAAACATGAGGTGTAATGAAAGACCATTCACGGAAAAAAACCACTGCGCTGCGTTGTGATTGATCAAATGGGAGGCTGGATCGACGATTCTCGAGGACCAGGCATTTCCGCTCCTTCTGTTATCACCAGTGGATACATGGCGTACATCATCGAGCAGAGAGCCGAAAATTTCGATCTAGGACCGAGCCACTGCGAAATAACTTCAGGACCATGGAAAGTTATCCATGGGCCATTCTACTAACTCCGCTAAAATAAATCACAATTTAAGGAAACTGTTAAAATAAATCACAATCTAAGGAACTGCTAAAATACATCACCTCTAAATCATAAATTTGACGTGAAAAAGTGAGTGAAAAAATGAGGATAAGCGTGGCAAGATCCCATAGGCCAAAGCAATAGATGTTTTGGAATTTTTGTTTTATTTTAGTAATATATAAAAAAAATTAATTTTAAATTATTATTATTATTCAAATTTTATTTTATTAAAAAATAAATTTAATATTCTCAAATATTTCTATCATATTTTTATTAAATACAATTTCTCACATATATTACAAATCCAACAAAGTTTTCAAATGAAAATAATTTAAACTACATAAAAAGAAATTCGATCAATCCCATATGATATCTAAATGCTGAACCAAATGATCATGATCACCCAATGTCATGTGCAATACTACCTATCGAGTTAGCCCGATAAAAGAGATGGTTACACTCTAAATTCTAATCTGAAAAATGAAATGAAAGCTTTAAGCAATGTGATTGTGATTTGTGTGACGTATAACACTAACCACAAAAGTGACAAGGTTTTATAATGTTTATAAAAAATTATTATGGCTCAAATAGAATTTAGTTAAAAATTCAAAATATTTGAAGATGTTTTAATTGATATAAAGATGGAAATAAAAAGAAAATGTCCTTCAAATATAATCCAAAATAATGATTCCTATATAATCCAAAAGAGATAATCCAAAGTAATGATTCCTAATAACTTATCTCTCCTCCTAAAAGAGAAATCCCTTTAACCACTTAGAAGAGCACAAAGTGTTTATACTCACATAGGGATAAGGGTTTTGTTTAAGAATATATTCGCATATGCCATTATGATTCAAATTTTGAAGAGCACAAAGTGTTTTATAGTCAGATAAGGTTTACATTTATGAATATTTGAAATTTTAGAGATTCGTAGTGAAGTGAGGAATTTTAATAAGCAAAGTTTTAATGAGAGAAATATCAACAAGGAACACTTTAAGAAAGGGTAAAATTTCGGAGTTGAATATGAGTGAATATGTTAAAATTGAATTTAGGAGCGGAACCTAGTGTCATATAACGTTATTGTCTAATAATAATTTATTAAAGTTTATATTCTAAATAAATTATATATGTTGTTTTTAATATGAATTACATGGTAATAATATTATGATTTTACTTTAGTTTTTATGCATCAGCACATTTTAGATATCTTTAATGTTACAAATGTTTTGATATTGGGACATAATATTTGCATAGGTCTTTTAGTAATAGTGGAGATAATATCTGTCCTCTAAATTCACGTTAATGACCACATGATTGTAAATCAATTTATTTGTATTCTCAATTTCATTTCATCTCTAAATTTTCTTTTAAAATTAGTTGTGTTAGTACTATTAGTGTTGTTGATATTATGAAGGGCATCCTCTTCCATTATCCCCAAAAAGGAAGCCATGAGGTAGCATCTATAGACCATCCTCTCTTCGGTCGTGAGTGTATTTCACTAATGTTTGTTGGTGTGAGAGGGAACATATCTTTACTCATTTTAGCCAACTTATACTTATATTATAAGCACCATAGTGGCACCATACCACATCATTACTCTCAGCACATGAGAGACCAACTTTTAAAAGAAGGAAAAAGTAAGGCATGATCCTTTTAATTTTAATATTGTTCATTATAAAATGCTTATGGATTTGGTTAAGACTTTAAGTCGATATCTGAAAATCGAATATATAAGCGACACCTTCCTCTACATGTCCACCAAATCTCATTAAAATACATTGAGTTTTAGTATCGCACAGATATCTAGAGCTACAACATAGAAATTTCTTCATTTATGTAGTAACAAGAGTTTAGCATTTGGACCAATGCATAGTTGGATTTAGAGTCTAAAATTCCTATATGTTGTAGAGGATATATTTCTCTACCTTCACACCAAATTTGATCAAAATACATGGAGGCTAGGAGGTAAACTTAAACCATACAAAAAGTGCAACAAAAAACCCAAACTATGTCCTACACGTTCTTTTTTTCCAAGCAAACTTTGACTATTCAAACCATGAAGCCTGGATCGTATTTCATAGTTAAAAGGATTAACATGAACTATGAATATATGGCATTAACTAAGTAAATGTCTAGGTTATGAAACAACTTGGGAATTGAATAGTAATCCCTGCAAAGTTTAAATATTTGAGAGTTTTATGTAATGAGAGCCTTTTGGCTCTCCATGGTTTGGGTTTTCTATAGTTGTTGGTTATGTGTGATCCAAGTGCCCTATTAATGGTTCTATGAATGTAATAAGGCTTGATAGAATTGGCCATTTATTCAATAAAGTTTGCAAAGGTGGTTGGAAATTCTTTGTTGTGATTTTAATTTTCTAACAAACTATGTGTGGAATGTATGTTAGTATTTTAATGCATTTGCAAATTTGTTGTATGTTATGAGTGCTTTCATTATGTAACTTTGATTATAGCCCATCAAGTACAACATCATGTGGTATCAAAGTGAGTAATTGCATGCTGGGGACTCCTGAGTGGAGGATGATTCCAACATAGAGGAACACCAAGTAGAATTGTCCAAGGCATGAGCAGAGGATCTTGTAGATGGCATAGAATTAGAAAGTTAATATATGAAGAGTTGTTGTAGTAATCTAGGACATTATTTCAAAAATGGTGTCGAGAGGAAGAGGTCATGGAAGGCCCAAAAGGAAAAAATAAGGTGATGTTGATGATTTTGAAATAATGATGAGGATGATGATAACAAGAATGGATGTAATTGCAACAATTTGAGTCACGCCATTGATGGCAAGAATGGATGCAATGGAAGAAACACAAAGATGAGGTATTGCTTGCATAGTACAAGATGACTTACAATAATACCCAATTATAAAATCTTGGTAATAAAACAAAACAATAACTAGATATTGTATATGTGGTCACTTATGAAGAGTCGCGACTCTTCGCATTGTGTGTACAAATAAGTGTTCATTTGCATCATTTTCTTATTACTTGGGAATTAATGATTAATATATAAAATAAATATACAATTGCTTCCTTCCATACCTTGGCACATCCATGTCTATAACTAGACCACATGAACCAACCACCATAATCGGCCCCTCTTTAATTCTAGTTCAGTTTGTGCAATTGAAGAGCCAAGGGCTCATCTAGTTGTACTTTAGAAGCAAAAGGGACTAAAGCTTGTTATTATCAGGTTCTTGAATTTGGTACGGGCTCATCTAGCTGTATTTTAGAAGCAAAAGGGATAGTATGGAGTTGCTCCAATGAAAGTGAGAGCTAAAAAATCCACCTCCTATCTCAGAATTTATCAAAATTCAGATTTCCATACACTGACTCTTTCAACTCAACCTCGATGACGATTGGACTGATTCAGTTTCTTTATGCAGGGTTTTGATGCACTTGAAAGTGCCCCTTGACCATTCACATTTATATGAAGTACAAGACATGAGTTCTGCGAAAGACATGAGTTCTATACTATAGGCATATTTAGTTTATACACTAGACATACTCTGTACACTAGGCATATACACCTGTGTATATTCTAGTGAATACATTGGTGTATATTCTAGCTCTTAGGTAGGTATATACACTAGTGTATATACCTACCAAGTTACTACACATATATGCTAGTGTATATTCCTATATCCTATGAGCTGAAATATACACTAGTCTATGTATAGAATATATACACTAGTGTTATGCCTAGTATGTGGACTCTTCGTGGATTTCCTCTTAAAAAGGGTATTCATGGCTTTTCAATCTACTAAAAAAGTGGTTGGGAACACAAATATGTATAAAATAAGATCAAATATTAATTTGCCAACTTTAAAAAATAATAATAAATATAATTCTAGAAAAAAATTAAAAATATAAGTGGGTTACAATATATCATGTGTGATCATGCTTGAAAATTATACATTGAACACTAAATTTAGTCGCATATATGAGAGGAGGGCTTCAATTTTAGAAAATATGTAAAATGTTAAATTTTCTTCACCATATTTCACTAAAAACCGGGACAAATCTTCCTAGATTTTCCCTAAGGAAGTCTAGTATCCAAAGTGGAGCCATTTTTGGCTAAACAATGAGGAATGAGACTAATGGTGCCTTACAAGGAGGAAAGAGACTAAAAAGGGCTTTTATTTTAAGACAATAGAAATGCATGTACATTATATTGAGCTACGAGAATTTTACTTTGAGGACACCATACACTAGTTTTGTTAATTACAATGGGTGCTCCTTCCCATGACTTAGAATAACTTGTAAACTACTTGAACCAAGCTCTTGAATGTGTTAGCATTCTAGAAATCAAAATTATTTTGTCAAATCTTACCTGGAAGTTTTATTCTTACATTGTTTAAAAAAATAAAAAAATTCTATGCTATTATATTTAGTATTTTAATGATTTTATTTAATTACCATACTTTTATAAATTTATTGTTTAAATATAAGTATTTTATTTTAAGTATTACAATTTAAAACAAGAGTTGCATGTGGCAATGTCCGTGACAGAGCAATAAAATAGAGATTGCATATGCATAAGGTGGAGGCTTGCTCTAATGCCTTGGCTCTTGCAAACTCTTGCACTCTTCCAAACTCTTCAACCCCGTGAAACTATCCCTGGGCACTATCACCAAGAAATTTATGTCGAGCCAAAGCATGAAGGACACGAACACCCCATAAGCCTCATTGCAAAGTTGTGAAGATGCAAAGCATGCCATCATCACTGTGGTGAGAAAAAAAAAATCCAACCATACCTTTCATAACTAACCACTGCAAGATATAAGAGCCAATGCCGTAGATGCATTTATGTTTCAATGTGCCATGCTCTCAAGGCCTTTCTTGCTACACTGTTACAGGGCATCATACACTACCATGAGTATGGGTCTAGCAAGGGATTAACAATCCCACTCTAATTTGGGCGCTTTTTGCACCCCCTTGGAGACCATGAGACTTGAACAACAGATCGGATCGTGGTGCCAACTCTAAGACACATACAATGCCCCTTCAAACGTCTATATGCAACAATGGCCCTGACGTTGTATAGGAGATAAAGGAGTACCTAGTACAGAATCAGTTCTTCTACATTTTGCAGATGGTCCTTGTGGCGGATGTTGGTAATTTCCGATAACATCTCACATCCCACCGAGTTTTGCATCATCTCCCAGGCTTCTGTTGATTGGTGAATTATGCCACCATAAGCAGATTTTGTTAGATTTTAAGCATCAATTCAATATGATCTAGGATCTTATCTGAGAGAATAACATGTACAGCATATCAATCACAAGAGACAATAGACACACATAATTTCCTTGGGGAAAACCAATCAAGTGAAAAACCCCAATAACTTCCTCATAGATAGAAAGAGCAATGATACAACCCAAGTACAAGAGATAGTTCTCCTAGCAGCTTCTCCTCCTTCCTCACTTGTGCGCCACTCTCCAATGAGTGTAGAAGTGAATAAGTGAATGATCAAATAGAGTGCCTCCCGCACTCTATTTATACATGACTTGACTTGCCTAATAAACTAGCAGGGTCGACTTGTCTAAGACAATCTAATAACCCATGGTTAACTTAACTCAGGGCCGACCCCACACTTGGTGGTCTAATAACCCATCACATGCAAGTTGTGACACTTGTGACACTTGTCAATACAAATGTCGACACTTCCGTATAGAGGAATAATACCATCTCTATAGGAGTACAATATACATATATGAAATACATTCCGAAGTTACAAATACATCAACACTCCCTCTTAACTAGGAAGGTATTTCTCGACACAGATCTGCTAGCACAAGTCTTCTTCTCTGGATCATCGTCACTGGATCATCGTCATCGAATCATCATCATCGTCACTGTTGCTGCTATCTCAATCAATATCTAATCTACTCGTCATAGGAAGTTCTATAGAGCCAACCCTTTTTCATGCTGGTTGTAGGCCTAGCCTCCATGTAGGTCTTCATCATCTCTACGAGCAAGCCATCAAGTAAGTACACCTCAGGACTTATTACACTGCCTCTGCAAAACTTGCAAGATCTCCCAGGACTGATTACACTGTCTCTGCAAAACCTGCAAGAGCATCTCAGGACTGATTATATGCCTTTGCAAAACCTGTGTACCATACTGTCACCTCATCGTCTTCAGATCACATCATAGTCCATGGAGCAAAACCTAGATGCACACACAACACAACGCTTACACTCACCGGCATGGAAGGAGTTTCCTCTGACCATCCGGGAAAGGCTCACAGCACTTACATCAATGACCATGGAAGGACTTTCCTCTGACCATGTTGGAACGGCTACAACAATTAAATCACGACCATGGAAGGACTTTCCTCTGACCATGTCGGAAAAGCTCGGCAATTACATCACGACCATGGAAGGACTTTCCTCTGACCATGTCGGAAAAGCCACGCCCAGCCCTTACATTTCACCATGGAAGGACTTTCCTCTAACCATGTGAAAATGGCCCAGCCCTTACATCTCACCATGGAAGGACTTTCCTCTAACCATGTGAGAATGGCCCCAGCCCTTACATCTCACCATAGAAGGACTTTCCTCTGACTATGTGAGAATGGCTCCGTGTGCATCTGTGTCTCCGAACTCATCATTTCCCTTTGGAAGGCATCTAGATCTGAAGCACACCAAGTCTCCCTCTGAAGTATTCAAACTTCACTCTGGCCAGTGGCTTGGTCAACACATCGGCTATCTGCTCGTCTGTCGCAACATACAGGAGTTTCACTGCTCCTCTCTACACCATATCCCTGATATAGTGGAACTTGATCTCAATGTGCGTCGACTTCTCATGGAACACTGGGTTCTTCGACAACTTCACACAACTTTGGTTGTCGCAATATATACAAGTAGCACTCAACTAGAGATCAAACAACTCAGACAGTAGCTTCCTAAGCCATACTGCCTCACAACTAGCCGAACAAGCTGCAACATACTCTGCTTCGGCTGTACTCAGTGCTACACAGGACTACTTCCTACTAAACCAAGAGATCATACTGGATCCCATACTGAAGCAGCACCCCGAAGTGCTCTTCCAATCAATGGCACTGCTTTCCCAATCCGAATCAACATAAACCTCTAGGTTAAACTTCTGATTTGCATCATACTTGAGCCCATAGTCAACTGTACCCTTCAGGTACCTCAGAATATGCTTTGCAACTATCAGGTGAACATGTCTCGGATCTGTCAGATACTGGCTCAAGGTTTTCACCGCAAAGCAGATGTTTGGTCTCGTATTCATCAGGTACATCAAGGACCCAATCATCTGACGATACATTGTGGCATCAACTGGCTCAGATGAAGCATCACATAGAAGCTTCAGGTTCAACGCCATAGGTGTGGCCATTGCCTTGCAGTCCGTCATCCCGAACCTCTTCAGGATCTCTACTGCATACTTCCCTTGTCCAAGGAAGATTCCATCTGCGCTCTGCCACACCTCCATGCCTAGAAAGTAGTGCATCATACCCAAGTCCTTCATCTCGAACTCGGCAGCAAGCTTCCTCTTCGTATCGGCAATCAATCTATCTTCACCTGTAACAAACAGGTCATCCACATACAATAGTAGTATCACTAGACTGCCTTCCTCAACCTTGTAGTAAAGGTTGGAATCCGCTTTACTCTTATTAAATCCCAAACTGGATAGGAAGCTATCTATCCTACCATACCAAGTCCTGGGTGCCTGTCTCAAACCATACAGGGCTTTCTTTAGTTTGCATACATGAGTCCCTCTGTCATGTGTCTCAAACCCGAGTGGCTGCTCCACATACACTTCCTCTTCAACTACACCATTCAAGAAGGTTGTCTTGACATCCATCTGGTGTACCTTCCATTTCATTACTGTAGCCATAGCAAGTATAGATCTAATGGAAGTGTATCTGGCTACAGGAGCAAAAGTCTCTTCATAATCAATCCCTTCTTTCTGGGAGAAGCCACGAGATACAAACCTAGCTTTGTATTTCTCTATGCTACCATCTACAGCATGTTTTATCTTATAGATCCTCTTGGAAGTCACCACAGACTTCCCATTTGGTCTTGGGACCACATCCCAAACATCATTCTTCATGATCGACTGATATTCCTCGACCATGGCATCCTTCCATTCTTTCTTTATCACTACTTCTTCATAGTTGGAAGGTTCTCTGTTCATGATATCACAGAGTAGGGCAACATAGTTGGTATGTGATCTTGTCCTTTTCCTTTTTTTGTGTTCCTCTTCTGGAATGCCATATCTTTTTGCATCTTGGATGAGCTATCTAGCCCATGTTGGTTTCCTCTTGTGAGAGTTCTTCTCACATGGTGGATCTACAAGTTCTTGTGGATCTTCCATTTCTCGATCTTCTTCAGGAATTGCTTCATTCATGGTAGTGTCTGCTATATCCGTGTCCGGATATACTCAGTTATTATTCAAGCGAATAATCCTCCAATGGAAAATAACTCCATTTGATAAAATAATAATATATAATTGATGATGGATAAATTACAAAGGATATGGTTGCCTTAAATATGGCTTGGCCATCACATATTGAAGAGACACTTCTCTTCATAAACTATATTTTAATATTATTAACTACTATTAGGAATAGTTACCTATTTATTACTTTTTATTGTTGTAGCATTGCCACTCTCTTAGAGAGGCTTTGTCCTCAAAGCCTTATAATTTTGTCGCACTATTCTTTGCGATGTCGTGGCCGCCGAAACATGTCGATACGAACTGCTAAGTGTAGAGCATAACTTCCGATACGTCGACGGATGAATCCATCCCAAATTGATTTGTTGTGGACTGATGGGATTCCCTACTGATGTGTCGTCAGGAGATTTGATCACATCAATACCATTATCTTTTGACATTTCCCACTTTTTCAAATATCGGTTTTTATGGTTGGGGTGTCGATGGGGAACTTTCACGATGTCACTTTCGTTTACGAATGTTGCCTTTAGAGCAATGATCTGAGTTGGAAGTTGTATTTTCGTCTCTTGAGGATTTAAGTTTTTGTTCTGTATCTTTTCCAACTTGTTTACTAACTGCCTATTATCATTTTGAAACTTCTTAATCAATTCGACTTGCGATTTTCAGTCATCTTCAGATGTCTTAAGTTGTTCCTTAAGATCTTCATTATGACTTCTGATATAACTATTTTCTTCCTGTTTGTCTAGAAGTTTCCCTTCAATGTCGTCCATAGATTGTTCTATCTTCCGACTATTTTTCAACTTCTTAATTTTTGTGACTAGTATCTTGTTATGATTTCTTAGTCTAAAAATTTCTTCAGTATTGTTAGATAATGCTTTATTACTCTTCGCGATCTCTGACTTATGTGTCTTTTTAGAGTCGTCCTTTTGTTGTTGAAGAACTTTTATCTGTTGTCGACACTGGCCGACCTCTGATTCTTGACTTTCTAATTTATGTCGTAACTGCATTAGTTCTTCATCTTTGTCGCTAACGATTTTGTTCAAGCGTATTATTTATGCTTCGTAATTATTTATTTCCTTCTTTATATCTTGATTTTTCAATCTCTGATGAAATCACTTTCATCTTTTAATTCCTTGATTTGCGCACATAATTTTTCTATGTGATTTTTCTGGTTGGACATTGTTTGTTCATTGAACCATTCTTGTATCTTATGTAGTTCAATCTTTATTTCTGATTGTGTATTAATGTCTCGTAATTCTTCATTGTCTTTTCGATAACGCTTTAACTTGGCTTCTAATTTCTCTCGCAAATCGGCTTCCATGGTTTCTGTCTTCTTCGACGGTGGAATGATCTTATTTGATTTATTTGATGAGTCTTTCTTAAACTTGGTCGTCCTTGTTGTTAACGCGTCTCGACTTCTTGATAAGCCTTCCTTTACTTTGACTTTTTCAATGATAAATAACTGTCCTTGACTTTGATTTCTTCGGTGATAAGTGTTCTTCGACTTCTTTGACAATAAGGAGTCTTGCTTGGACTTCTGGTTTTTGTTTTTCTTGGCTTTGTCTTAATGTCTTCTTGATGAGCCTTCTTTGGCTTGAATTTGCTTTTTTTTTTTTTCTTTGATTTTGTTCTTCTCTTCTCTTCGATAACTATCACAAAATCTCGACTTCTTTATTATGAGGTCAAATAACCTTTTTTTTCAAAAATAATTATTATTTCAATAATAATTATTATTTCTTTTGAATAATAATAATTATTAATTAGTTAATTAATAATATTATTATTGATGTCTTATATAAACTATATATAGTTTAATATATATTTTTTTTTCAAAAATTAAAATATTTAAACAAATATAATAATATAATATAATGTTTAATATTTAATTTTTGTTGTTGTTTTAAGTTAGGGTTTCAATGGCCCGTGGAGGAGGAGCGGCCGAAGCAGATGGGTGTGGGTGTGGTGGTGGATGGTGTGTGCACAAAACGTGGTTGGGAGGAGGAGGAGCGGAAGTTTGAAGGGGAGGCGGAGAGGGCGTGGAGAGAAAGGTGGACGCGCAGTAAGGAGGTAGTGTGACGGGAGATGGCGGAAGGTGACAGCAGCTGGTGGGAGGTGATGGAGGAAGGTATGGAGTGAATGATGAGAGAGGAGCAGTGAGTGAAGACGGAGGTAGGCGCAGCAAGAGGAGAGGGTGAGCAAGTGAGAGAGATGGGACGCAACAGAGATGGTGAGTGGAAATGGCGGGTGGAGAAATGGGAGGAGTAGCAGCTGGCCGCGATTAGCCTGGGAAGGGGAGCAAGCCTTGCGCAGGCGAGGGCGAGGGGAAGTGGGGAAGGAAAACAAGGGAGTCGCGCGGTGGAGGCAGGAACGATGGAGGAGGGAGGATGTGCGGGAAGGAAACTGATGAGCGATGGTGGTGGCGACGGCAGTGGAGCGGAGGAGGGAAGGGCGATCAAGTGGAAGGAGATTGGGGTGTGGTTTGAGAGCATGAGGAGGTGGAGAAGGAAGGGAGCGAGGCAGCGAGAAGATGTGGCAGAGGAGCAAAGGTAACAGATGGGACATGGAAGAGCGTGGAGAGGTGGGTGCAGGAAGGTGATGGAGGTGGTGCTTGGAGCTTGGATGCGGCGGAAGGTGCAGCTAGAGTTGTAGGAGGACGGAGCAGGCGTGTGGAAGCGAGCGTGGAATAGGTGGAGGCAAAGTGGAGAGGAGAGAGGGTCGAGAGGGCGATCTGCGACGGGGAGGTAGGGGATAGATGAGAACACATGGGTGGGGAGGAGTGGATGGGAAATATGGTGGAAGGAGGTGGACGAGGGGCCAAGGGCCTGACTTCTTGGTCAAAGACCAATATTGTTGAGAAACTCAACTAGATGGCTAAAAGCCCGAAATCAGTAGAAGCCTGAGGAAAGGCTGGCTCTGATACCAATGCTATATCCGTGTCCGGATATACTCAGTGATTATTCAAGCGAATAATCCTCCAATGGAAAATAACTCCATTTGATAAAATAATAATATATAATCGATGATGGATAAATTACAAAAGATATGGTTGCCTTAAATATGGCTTGGCCATCACATATTGAAGAGACACTTCTCTTCATAAACTATATTTTAATATTATTAACTACTATTAGGAATAGTTACCTATTTATTACTTTTTATTGTTGTAGCAGTGTCTTGTGTTCTGGATATTCTGGGTTCTTCATTGTCTTCAACATGTGTCTTCCTCGATTTGATGTATGTTGAGCCTTCATCAAATGTTACATCCTTGCTGATGTCAATCTTGTTGAATCCTGGGAAGTAGATTTTGTAAGCCTTCGAGCTTTCACTGTAACCCACGAATATACCCTTCTTTTTTGAAGGATTTAGCTTTGTCCTCTTTTCTTTTGGAATGTGTGTGTACACTGTACAACCAAATATTCTGAGATGGCTAACTTCTGGCTTCTTTCCAGTGAACACTTCTTCTGGTGTTTTGTTGTCAAGTATCTTATGAGGTGTTCTGTTTTGCACATATACAATTGTCCTTGCTGCTTCTTCCCAAAGGTGCATGGTAGATATTGATCATGAAGCATTTCCCTAGCTGCTTCCATGATGGTTCTATTCTTTCTTTCTGCAACCCCATTTTGTTGTGGATTGTAAGGAGTAGTCAACTCCCTCTTAATCCCTGAATCACTGCATAGCTTCTTGAAGTCTCCTAAAGTAAATTCTCCGCCATTGTCAGATCTGAAGATCTTGATCTTCATATCGGTTTGATTCTCTATCAAGGCTTTGTATTCCTTGAACTTGTCAAACACTTCATCTTTCTTCTTCAAGAAGTAAACCCAAGTCTTCCTAGAGAAATCATCAATGAAGAAAACATAGTATACATACCCAGTCAGAGAACTGGATGACATTGGACCGCATACATCGGAGTGTATGATCTCCAAGATTCCTTTTGCCTTGCTTTCACTACTTGGAAATGTATTCTTTGTGTTCTTCCCCTTTGCACAGCCTTTGCAAATGCCTTCATGTTTTGCTTGGATTTCAGGAAGACCTTCCACTTCTTTTCTTGCAATTGGTAGTGCTCTATAGTACATGTGTGCAAGCCTTCTATGCCAAAGTTCACTTGGCTCTACTAAGTCATGGACCAAGGCTTGATCTGGTTGTCCCTTCAGTTTGTATAATCCTCCCTCTTGCTCTCCAATCACCACTACATCATCTATGGTTTTACCCTCTGGCCACATAAGAACTTGGCCATCTATAAATGCAACCCTCATGCCTTTTGCATCCAATGCAAATATGGAGAGTAGGTTCTTCTTGAGACCTGGAACATATAGTACATCTTTCATCTTCATAGACTTTCCAGAGTCTATCTTATAGGAGGCTTCACCACTTCCTTTTATTGGATACTGGTAGTCATCTCCAAGTTTCACCTTGGGGGGTGAATCATGTTCAGATAGATTCATAAAGGATTCCTTGAATCCCATCATATGTTTGGAAGCCCCACTATCTGTAAGACAATCATTACTTCCATGAGTAATGGTACCAGTGAGGGCAGAAATCAAAACATACTCTTCATCACTTGAAGAATCTTCACTTTCTTCCCTAGCCCTCTTCCTGGGAGGTTCATCATCCTCTGCAATGTGAGCATGATGTCTTCTTTTGTTGCTCTTCTTCTTGTGAGAGCCATCTTTATTGTTTCTGGGACAATCCATGGAATAGTGTCCCTTCTCATCACATGTATAACATCGGACATAGGACATGTTTCTTCGAGGTTTGGTGTTACCTATCTGATTCTGATGGTGGTGCCTTTCTTTCTTACTATGGTGATGTCCCTTCTTATCATCATACTTCTTGGAGTGTACTATGAGAACTTGGTCTTCATTCCCCATCTTCCCTTCTCGAGCTACAATTCGAGCTTCTTCTTGTGAGCATTCTTCCCACAACCTATTGAATGTGATAAGTTTCCTCCTCGCACAAATTCCTTGGATGAAGGAATCCCATGACCTAGGAAGGCCATTAAGAGTGGTCATTACCACTTCTCCATTCTCTATATCTTCTCCCACAACTTCAAGTTGTTATTTTATCTGGGATACCCTTGATAAATAAGACTGCATAGTCTCCACATTTTGGATATTGATATTCTTCAATTGATTCCTCAGGGTCATCTTCTGATTTATGTTCTTCCCTTCAAATAGCTTGGTCAAGGAATCAAACATCCCCTTAGGCATCTTTAGAGATGACACATGTGGTATGAGATGGTCTTTGATAGAATCAGCAATGATCCTTTTAGCCTTGACCAAGTTCCTCTTGTGTAAGGCCTTAGCCTTTTCTTCCTCTTGGACAGGGACCTCTTCACTTATGTAAGTGTCCAACTCATTCTCTTCTAGGATTAACCCAATCCTATACTTCCATGCTCGGAAGTTATTAGCCCCTTCAAGCTTATCCTCAAGCTTGGTGTGGTGAGACATCTTAAAGATTACTTCAAATGGAAATAGAAAAGATTTAGGTCTTACCACTTGATTTGCCGAAAACTGGATCTGGTGCCGGATTAGGGTTTGTTAGAGAAACCCTAAAAATTCAAACTTTGAATTTCAAAATTTCGAAAGGATAGAAAGATGTGCCTTGATGAGTTGATCAAGCTGGTATACTCAGAATTTGAAAACTGCAAAGTTTCACCCCTCAAATTTGCTTTTCAATCTTCCGGATTCACTAGGGAGGACCCTGAATTAGGGTTTGAGTTTCCTAGAGCTTCACCCAACCAAAAAGTTCAATCCAAAGCTCTAAAATTTGATTTGTCCAAGGAGCTTCCAGCTATGGTCTCAGATTTTAGAAATTCCACTTTTTGTGGAAACCCTAATTTTTAGGGCAAAAACTGAAAGTGCTCAGAATTCAATTCTGATTGGACAGAAAGATGCACCTTGCTGAGGAGAGTCAATCTAGCCTCCTGCATTTCAAGATCTGTGGAGAGAAACCCAAAAAACAAGAAGCCCTAGCTTCCACAACTGCATAGTTTCTTCTTCTCAGGTTAGCTCTGATACCATGTTAGATTTTAAGCGTCAATTCAATATGATCTAGGATCTTATCTGAGAGAATAACATGTACAACATATCAATCACAAGAATCAATCATAAGAGTCAATAGACACACAAAGTTTCCTTCAGGAAAACCAATCAGGTGAAAAACCCCAATAACTTCCTCAGAGATAGAAAGAGCAATGATACAACCCAAGTACAAGAGATAGTTCTCCTAGCAGCTTCTCCTCCTTCCTCACTTGTGTGCCACTCTCCAATGGGTGTAGAAGTGAATAAGTGAATGCTCAAGTAGAGTGCCTCCCGCACTCTATTTATACATGACTTGACTTGCCTAATAAACTAGCAGGGCCGACTTGTCTAAGACAGTCTAATAACCCATGGTTAACTTAACTCAGGACCGACCCCACACTTGGTGGTCTAATAACCCATCACATGCAAGTTGTGACACTTGTCAATACAAATGACGACACTTCTGTATATAGGAATAATACCATCTCTATAGGAGTACAATATACATATATGAAATACATTCCGAAGTTACAAATACATCAACAGATTTCTTCAATATTGAATCCATTGATTGTGCCCTCTAGATTCACTTAATAGAAGAAGCAAGACAAACTTCATTTAAAAAATTCGAGTCATGTTACAATTGTAATCTCCTGTTATGAATCTCCGTGTTAGTATGAATTCCAGGAAAGTTGTGCAGAGCTTCTTGTTTTGGGTTATTTTTTTGTTTCCTTTGGCATCAATTATGGCAAATGCATTTAGCATTTCATCCAAAGATGGGGATGGGGTTGGATATTTGACACCATATTGTCCACTGAAGATAAGTGTAGAGCTTGATGTTCACCCATTAATGCTTCGGCAATGTTCTGGACCAGAGAAATCTCATTGCTGCTAAGGAATCAATGATTTAATCAAGATCCTTCACTTTTCATGGATGCACAACACCAGTTCCTTCATCTTTCCCACCAACCACACGATGAATTTATGTTTTCATGAATTCAAGTGGAAACTGCAAGTCCGAACCGGGAAAGGAGTTGAGATGTTCAATAACTGCAATGTGAGGTCTGAAAGCTTCATCTCCGATTCAGGTACCTGCCTCCGTATTGACAATCTAAGGATCTTTGGGAGCATGGTGGATACATCCGGCATGAAGCTTTACTGTAACGAATCTTGCGCGGAATTTTTTCAGTGCAACAGATGCTCAAGCGCCATGGCCATAGCACTCGTTTCGTTGATCGAAGGATCTGGAGGAAAACTAAATTGCCCATTGTTTGTGATGATATATGTGGGCAGAGGCATAAATTATTATGACAATCTTGGTCTGGATACCAATTTCTGCCTTATGAGCGCAGATAATTTAACGGAATTGGAAACCGAGCCTAACAGAAGATATAGATTTATGAAACCCTATTTCCTTAATACTATTCTTGGGATAGCAATACTCATCATTGGATTGAGCATCTGCTTGTGTTTAAATAGGAGAAAGTCCCATCTCTGGAAATCAAAGAATCCACGAGGAATTTTGCGGCATTGAACGTGATCGGCAAAGGAGGTTTCAACACTCCATACCCGGGAACCCTGTCAAACGGATCACGAATAGCTGTGGAGAGATTAAAATACTCCGCAAAGATCAAAGGAGATGCATATTTTAGCCACGAATTACATGTGATCAGCAGGATTAAGCACAACAACCTGCTTCCTCTCAGAGGCTATTGTGTCGAATTTGACAAAGGCAAGCAGGTTAGAGAGCAGCTTCTTGTTTCTAATTTAATGGAGAATGGCAGTCTGGTCAACTTCCTCTTCGATCCCAACAGATCAACATGGCTCCCATGGCCTGAGCGGTACAAGATTGCAGTGGACATAGCCAGGGGGCTAACTTATTTTCATGAGTTCACCCCAAGTGCCCCAGAAATATTACGAATTAAAGAGAGGGAGGCGAGCAAGGAACCAAAGGCAGCCAATGCTCTCATCACCATGCCCACTATGTGAAACGTCCTTGAGTAGCAGCTCAGCCACATCTTTTTTACTAAACATTTTTTTTGCAAGTACAATTCCCGTGTTAAAGCAAATCAATTATTTTTCTTATTATTTTTCCTCGATTCAAACCATAAACATGTTGGAAGATTAGACACAGATCGTTGGACTTCTGCTTAGGGATTTCAGGTTACAAATTTGGTTTTACTGAACCATAAATATCAAGATTCAAAATGTAAGTTTGAAGATTAAAAGCAAATCTTTAGACTTATGCTTGGGGTTTTAACGTAAAAGAGATAAAATATTGGGGTACTTGTTACAATTGATTCGGGGATGGCCGAGATGGAATCTCCTGGGTTCATGTTGAACGAAAAAGTGGGATTCCCACCTTTAGCAAGAGGCTGAGATGGGAAATAATGATAACCCACTGGTACACTCCAACCGAAATATAGCGTGGCCCTTGCTCCAACCGAAATATACTCGAGCCCAGTTAGATTGGAATTATTTTTACATTCATAAATTTGGGATCCAACTGCATTCACTATTCGAAGAAGTCTGAAAAACGGGAATTTGCTTATAATTAGACAGATCCAGAGAGAGTGCGAGCTATTCCCTGCAAAGATAGCTATTAATCTATTCCTTATATAATTAATTAAAACTACTATTGGATTAATTTATCATGCAAAAGTATTAGCCAACATTGATGTTAATAGCAAAATGAAATATAAAATATAGATATGAATAAATGGCATTCAGAGTTTGGTTAGAGGTGTTGCTACAACATCTTCTGCTTCTAAACTATTATGTAAAATACAAACGGTGATGAATAATAAGGTAAGTAGGAGGCAGCGATAGAGAGCCATTATAGAGTACTACTGTATCTCTTTCCCCAACTTCTTGCTATATTGAGGAAGAGGAGATAACTTCAAACGAATTTTAAATAAACTTGATATACATTGATTTAAAGTCTTGCTTGTGCCTGAATTGTTCAGTGTTCGGTGAATAAGGGTCATCCATTTGGCAGCAGGACGATTTTTCTCTGCCACTAAAATATTTCCTGTGTTTAAGGTCACAATTCTTGAAACCTAGGAAAGTCCACATGCAGATTGAATCCTTTTAGAATTTTGACGCAACGTTGGGAATCTTGATGAAAATAATCAACATACCCAATTTCATTCTGAAACTGAAAGAATCTTAATTGATATCATTTTATTCATGAAAACAAATTATATAAAATATTTTTAGGGCTTTGTTCATGTTGTTGAATTGGATGTAATGAGAAGAGTTTGTTAATACCCCAAAACATAGATGTCTGCTGGAACCGATATATGTATCCATTCCTCCAAATCCAGGTCATTGCGGGGTTCTTTACCTCCCACATTCCATGTTGCCACAAATAGCCTACTTTGCAAAAACACAATTCCATACTTAGTTCATTAAAGAAGCTGTTTTCTGATATGAACAATGAGTGTTCAAATCAAAATTCCAACACATTCTCAATTACCAGTATTCATCCTTAAAGACTTCCTAGAGAAGCAACCCACCACAAATATTGGTTCTCATATTTGAAACTCTAGATGAGATGGGTTTTCATACAGTCCAAATTCTAGACAAATGGTGACAATCGAAGGATGGAATAGAACATTAAAAGCATGATTTTTTATAACCTCATGTATGTCACCATTGGTTATCTGTATGATGGTTATATGATACAAGCACATGGCAGAAAGATGAGAGAAAATATTTTCCTTTGGAGAACATTGCGTCTATTTTTGTATTACTCGAAATACATTCTCATAATATTCAGTTTGGCACAAAATTGAATAATGAAGACTAATATATGTTCAACTTATTATAAACTAACCTAGAATAACTTCTTCGGAGGAGCAGGAAGACAAAATATGTTTAAAAGGGACAATATGAATAGACTAAATCCCCATTGTTTCATCAATATCAAATTTCAGCCAAAGTTAAATTCAACCAAATACCATACCTAAAGTCACGAGTATCTTCAACTTGGGACATCTCTGTTTCCATTGCTACAGGCTTGAAGTTATCTGGATTTCAATTCAACAAGATTTCTTTCATGATTGTAAACACCGAGACAAAAAGCAGAGCAACACATCCCTAGTAAAAAAGCAAAGGCTAGGAGAAAACTTGTGGATTTTTCAAGTATTCTGAAACACCTATAAAATAAAATTGGACACATTATCTTGTTGAAGGATTTTGTTTAGTACCAGTGCTTTTTCTTGAAAACGGGGACTCCTTATCGGAGCAGCTCTTTCGTCTCCTCGAGAAGGGTTCGCAGTTGTCTGTGGATTTTGTATTTGGTCTTAGTGAACAATAAGCTAAATGAACCCCTTCCCATGAATTCATTAGCAATGAAATCTAAATCATTCATGAATTCATTGACAGAGCAAATTCAAGTATGTATTCAAGAGTGAAACATTGCCATTATATCTCTATAATCGCAGACAAAAGGAATATTAGGACATAAAAAACACATTTGATTTTGATTTTTAACTACTGAAGTTCAGGGCCTCTAACATAAACATATGTTTTTTATATAACCCTAGGCTTACTGGGTATTCACTGGGGTTTGGCATCATAATTCTAGAGGATGGGTGTTCTTTCAAATTAAGAAGTATTTGATTACATTCAACAATCTCATCAGCTTGGCACTCGTCCCCCTTTGCTCTTCATATTCAACCTCTTTTTGACCAGAAACTTACGCCAGGAGAACTATAGAAACATGAGAAAAAAACAATGAAACTTAATTGAAAATCATGGCATATAGATTTTGGATTAGAAAAATAATGCAATGGTCATTCAACATAGAATGGAAAATACGTATGCTTTTTTGTCATCGATAATTGTCATTGCTGCACTGAGACAGTTAAATCCTTGGTATTTGTGATTCGGAGTATTTGATGGTCGTCACTTAATTCAATGAAATCCTTCATGTGTATCAGGAAAACATAATTTGAATGAATGGGGATCCTCTAGACCATCGTAAACTATACTAGAAGCTCAAGAAAAAATGGTGGCAGCAAGGAAAACAACGTCATATAATAAAAAAGAAATAAGGGGCGTAGCTACTAGAATTCAAAAATGGCTGCATGTATCTGAAACGTGTACCGAAAGTGTTGGGTCACGTACTTTAGCTCCCTGCGCATCCAAGGCGAATGCCTCTGTTGTCTCCAAGCAGATATAATAAGCAATTAGGATAAAGCATATATAATGAATCATAGAAATTAAATATGCATTCGTTATACTAAGAACACTGGTGATAAAACAAGTGATCAATAACCAGCAGAAATCCAACTACCATGTTGGTTATTGCAAACCAAGGGTTGGCAAGAAGGCTTCACAAGTAAGAAGAAATTGTGGACCGATTTATAGCTATGCTACCCATGTGAAGATCATTTAGTGCTAATATCAGCTACTATGCCGAACTAGGCTTGGGAAAGATCCAACATATCCATGTCAAGGATGTCCTCATGGGAAATAGACATCCAAGCACTATAAAATAGTTGAAACTAAACGTAAGGGTTATTACCAAGTACTGGTTTCACGTATGCATTCCCTTTGGCCTCTCCTTCTCATGCAGAGCTTTGTAATAAAAAAATTAAATAGAGTAAAACTATTCTGCTCAAACCAATTAGATTTATGAATGTTTATACTTGAGAATTTGAACAAATAGAGACTATAGCAATAAAATTCCACATAAACGTCTGTGAAGTCTTGGAGATTTTCATCTAATAATGAAATTTAAATCCATGCCTGAACCGAGAAATTTGAATAAGGGTTGCAGGCCAACACATAGCAGCAGGCTAAATTTTATAAAGATCCCTGCCCATATAAACCCCAGTATCTGCATATCCAAAACATGGAGCAATATTGCAGACAACCAAACCTTGGAAATTTAAGCTTCATAGAAAATTAGGGCCAAAATGGTCAAAATGAATGTGGGTTTTCATGACAACGAGAAAAGTAACACAAAAATTGAGTGTTTCCTTGTAGATATCTTAACTAAATTGACAATATGAATAACCTGCACACTTTTAGCCCTTATATTGGCAAAAATTGCTATAAGAACATGCCCCGTCATACTAAAGGGCCCTATATTTAACGAGAACTCTCATTTGCTCCCTGCAACAACAAAAAAAAATATTGTTTATGGTTGCTGCCATTAGTTGGCTATGAGGAACGACTACAGTTTGAGCAAAGATTGCAGTAATCATGAGAGGTTCTCTTCTATACCCAAATAACTGATTGAGAAACAATAATATGAAGCGCAACATAATTCAAAGAGCCCACCTCCTGAAAGTCATGACAGGAATGCCTGGAGTGTTTGTCTTTGGCACACTAAGTGCTACCTGCTCGATGGGAGTTGGTCGTCGTACTCATCGTCTGCAAATGTTTTTTTATGGGAATAAGTCTTTTGTGTTCCTCTTTGTCAATGGCTTGCAACAGATCTCCCTCTACATTGCATGATAATAAATGTATCTCTTCTCCATCATATCAACGAGGCAAGAACACAAAAAGATTTGAAAGAACTTGACGGAAACGGCTAGACGATAATAGAAAAAGCAAGGCAAGGAAATAGAAAGAGCCCCTAGAAGATTGGAAACAGTACACCATGACAGCGACTCAAGCTGGCGCAAGCGTACGAGCAAGGCCAGGTGTGGGGGACGCGCGGTGAGAAAAAACCCCGCACCAAACTACGAGGCAACAATTTCGAATTCGACTTTGGAAAACCTTGGGAAATTTTGCCCAGCTGAAAAAATTTACTTGCACCGACAGACTAATACGCCCAAATCCATTACAAGATGTCACGGACATAATAATAATTAAATTTTAATAGTTGAAAATAAAATATTGAATTGAATTATCGGCATTAACTTAATTATTATGTTTAAAATCTATTTTATATTTTAATTATGACAGTTTGTACTTATTTCAAGAATATTTTTTTAAAATAAATATTAAGTTTTTAAATAAATAAAATTAATATAGTCAAAATATCATAAGTATCTTGATATTAAGTAGTCCAAAGAAGAAAATTAATATAGCCAAAATAAGAACTAACTCCATAGTGAAACAGGGCGTTGGTCTATTCCTAAAACTCTGTGGGCCGAAAGGGTTTTCCATCTTTGTGATTCTATGAGCGTTGAGGATGAAAATCACATTCTTTTAGAGTGCACTGCTTACACCCACATTAGATCCGAGTTTCATAATATTTGCTATAATACAAACCTTTCTAACCTCCTTACTTGCAAAAACTATAGTGAGATGGGAAAGCTTCTTGCCAAGCTTTTTGAGCATAGAAATAAAATTTTAAAGCAAACCAAATAATACCCTTCTTAGGGTATGATAGACCAAAGTTGCTCTAATGTACTTTAATCATCATCATCATCATCAAATTAAATTATTATTATTATTTAAAATTATCATTTAGATATCTTTAAAAATAAATTGATAAATTTAGATATTAATTTTAATATTATATTTATAAAAAATGACATCCACTATGATGTAATAAACTAAGAAAATTAACAGCATAAAAGAACCATATTAAGTGGAAGTTTTATTATAGTGCCCTTGGTGAACTCACTATTGGATATAACTCTTTGGACATGGCGATTAGAGAGTTTTGTGAGAAATAAGTATCGATACAATGAATTTAACTTGTAAATTGCAGAGCATAGCTCCAACTCCAACGAGAAGTAAGTATCACTTATAGCGTTGTAGCAATTATTTAATATAAACAGAAAGTTACAACGAGATACACATTAAAGAAAAACACCGGAATAGTTCATAGGTCTAAAGTCAAGCTCAGAGATTCAAGTTTGAATTTTATTTATTTAGTTAATCCATACCATTACTTCACAATATGATATGTATGGTTAACAATTTCCAGCGCTATATATATATGTGTGTGTGTGTGTGTACACACACACACACACACACACACACATATATATAAACTCTTCTACAATCACTTTGGGCATTGTTGTTTACATGTATACTTAACAATTTACAACTATTTCCCCGGATGTGGGTGAGTAATGGGATTGTGGAAACATGGCATCCCCGCAGCATGCAGCCTTGGTTAACATGTGTCACAAAGGAAACCTTAATGAAGGCAGTTGGAAAGCAGGATGGTGTGACGAGAGATTAGCTTGGGTTAACACGTGTTGAGGTCAGTGCATTAATGCAAGCAGGTGGTAAGCGGATCAGTGTGATGTGAGCACGCATGTGGGCGATCTTCCTGGTCTGGAGCGGTATGAGAAGGCAGTTAAGGTACGATATGGCATCTGCATCACATACGAGAAGCGGTTGGCAACAGATGAAGACAATTATTGAAAGTCGAGGGAATTACACTGAAGTGAAGAGCCATAATGGGAAGTTCAAGTCGGATTTAATGATAATTCTTCTGGAAGCCTTGTTAAATTCGTTGTATCAGAGGGATCCTGAGTTTAACGTTATGTTGTTGCAGCAACACCCCCCCCAAAATTTTTGTACATATTGGGGCCCCTCCTCTCATTTTTGTAGAAAGTTTGCCTTGAGAAGCCATCCCAGCTGTTATCTTTGTTTTTCAGCATGAAATCTTGTTTCCCAACGAAAATTCTGGCCATAAACCTTTCCTTTTTCCCCCAAGGAACCTAAAGGGAACTTAGAATTTTTTCCCGACGTTTTGGAGTCTCTCGGGTTATCTCCCCACAGTTGCGGAAGTAACTCGCATAGGCTTCTCAAAGGAAGACTTAGAAAATTTTTGTTGGAAGAACGCGGGAACCATTGGGCAATAGCTCCCGAAACGGCGGGAGAACTTGGGAAAGACGCCCGAAAGGATTTGGAATATTTTGTTAAAATCGCGGAAGCTTCTGATGAAAGCCGCCCGAAACGGCGGAAGAATTCAGCGAAGTTGTCCGAAACAACGGAGGCCGTTCGTATAAACTTTCCGAAGAGAGACTTAGAAAAACTTTCGAAAATTTGCGAAAACCTTTGGGTTTTCCTTCCGAAACGGCAGAATCCATTCACAAAAGCTTTCCGAAATACCACGGAGAAATGCACGAACTTCCTTCCGAAACTATCGAGAGACTTAGAAATTTTTCCTTTTTACGGAAGCTTTCAGCCTTCTCTTCCGAAACCGCAGAAGCTTTCGGGCTACCCTCCCGAAACGGCGGAAGCCAATCGCTTAAACCGCTCGGAAAAGGCCTTCGAAATGATTCCGGGAAAATTTGCGGAAGAGTATAAGATTTGCTCCCGAAACGGCGGGAGCCATTCGTCTAAACTGCCCGAAAAGACTTAGAAAAATCTTCGATGAAGCGATTGCGGAAGCTGCTGGTGAATCCCTCCCGAAACCGCGAAAAGTTCGCCCTGACTTGCCGAAACGCCGAAACGCTGAGGCCCTTCCGGAACAATTCAAAGAAGCTGCCCGCAACCGAGGAAACTTTCAAGTTTCCCTTCCGAAACTACCGAGAGCATTCGCCATATCTTCTCGAAACCCCGCGAGACTTAGAAACTTTTCGATTTGCGGAAACCCTTCGCAAATAGCTCCCGAAACGGTGGAAGCCTTGGCGTTATTCGTGCGCGACGTGGGATTCTTTTGCGGAAGGCTTCGAGTTTCCCTTCCGCGACGCGTCCCGAAACGGCGGAAACTTTCCCTGAATCCTTCCACAACGGCGGGTGTGATTCGCAAGGTGGTCCCGCGAATGGCGGTCGCACGCAGATCGAAACATTTTGACGTGACCGCAACAGGCGACGTATTTAATCCGCATTTTAATTGCGCCACCCACCAAATTGAATGCTCGCATGTGCCTGTTCTGTTTAAATAGGCGGTGGGGGTACGAGCCAACGCATTGTTAATTCTCCAATTGGACGATTTGTTGGACACCGCACAAACCGCTCCAGCTCGGATTGCTCAACCACGTTCACGGCCACCTCAGTTAGCGTTTCTCGTCGGTGCCAGGTAGGATCTTAACCGTAAATTTGTCCCCCTACACATCGTATTGCTATTGGGTTACCTTTCTTTTGAAAATGATGGGCATTGGTGGGGTTTTGACGGGCAAAACGCCCGTCATGGGTGACTTTTGCCCATCAAATACGGTTTGAATCAAGTTCTTCTCGTCATATAAAGCAGAGACAGAATAAACGTTTATGGGTAGAAACAGCTAGCTTGGACGGTTAAACCTGTCCCATTTTTTCTCCCCGGGCCAACTGCCTCGTTATTTCAAAACTGCCGAAGCCCCATGAACCTTCCATGTCCCCGGCCGAAAGCTTAGGACGTAAAACCCCGAGCCTTTTCGTAAACCTCAGTTCTATGAAGACACCTATACCCAATTCAAATCCCAGGACTGACGCCATTGCCCCTGTTCAAACCCCGTGAGTGTTTAAGTTACGCGAGCCGAAACCCGAAACTCTGGCCACCCGAGTCTTTTCGTCAGTATGTCTCCGGCGCCATCACCCTCGCTCGAACTAAAGCTCCCCATAGAACATCTCGGCAAGTGTCGTAAATGACAATGGCATTCGAAACCCTCGCCGGGTTGTAGATACGAAACGCCTCCTTATTTCGTCATAGAGCCTTTCCAACCCGAGCTTACCCGCCATTAGCCTTTCAAACCGCAGCAGTGACGAAAGCTACCCTTTCCCCAGAGCTAAACCGAAAGCACGTTGCTTCCGCAACGCGCTTATCTTCACAGGAGCATCCCAAACTTGCCCCTTTAAAGAATGAGGATGGCTAAATTTTATAATCATGTCCCTGCTGAAACGAAGATCATCATTTCTCCCAGGGCAACCCGAGAGCGGATTGTTCCGCGACACACCTCTCCTATCGGGAGCATTCCAAATTCTTCCCGTTTAAAGATTCAAATGTTTAAATTTGTTTTTCATATTGGAATGGTGTATTCTGCTTCCTAAACATACAGCTCCCCATTGTTTTTTTTAATTTTCATTCACATATCAAAACAATGGTGCTCTCTGTCAAAACCTCACAGTATGTTGCTCAATATCATGATGACTTGTATATGGGTGTTATCAGGGATAAGTCAAGATGCCGAAAACCGGTAAGAAGAAGGCTAAGATGACAGAAAAGAAGTCGGTGCCACTTAAAACTGAAACTTCACTCCAGGATACTAGGTGCACCACCGGTGTCCCTCCTGAAATCAGATGGGGTGATATCTATAGAATGATCCGGGACCAAGAGATCCCAGATATGTTGCTAGAGGAAGGGCCGATTTATCTTAATATCAGAGCCTCAGGCATAACTAGAGCCGCTACCCGCCCTGAGCTGTTCCCCTATGCTGAAGTAATCGGATGGATACTCCAACATGCTGATGCTAAAGGGAGAGTGATAAATGATAGCGGGAAAGTGGCTATTGCCTCATTTCAACCCGCGTATATTGCGGCAACCTACAAATTTCCCCGTGTCCAACAAGCTCTGACTGATGAATGGTTGAGCCAGATGAATAACGTTGAGATGGCCAAGAAGTTGCTGATGGCAGGCAAACATTTGAGAAAGAAAGGAAGTGATGAATATGACGTACAGAATCTAAGAGCTCCTTTCAGATTGATCGCTTTAATGCTGTGCAGAATCTTCGGCATGCCCGATGGAACAGTGTATAAGATTTAGTGGATCCCTATCATCCACTACGTGGCATTCAAGGGAACTGTGTTTGACTGGGACACTATCCTGTCAGATAGTCTGGCCTCGATGATAGTTGCTGCTAAAGAAGGACTAGCCTTGAAGAAGGCTGAATTTTTCATGTCTTCATATCTGATTGATTATATTTTGGCCAAGATTGACTTCCCCAAATTGGGTTGCACATGGGATAGGGCCACCACCCCGGTCTATATCGCATTTAAGATGTTGTGGGCTTAGAATTACAAGCCCAGCTACAAACTCATCTGTGAGGGGTTCATCATGCCCCTATATGAGAAAATTTTCAAGGAAGAACCAAACTGCCTATCAGAGAATGCTTTGGAAGTCCTTGAGGATTATGGGGATTTTTACTTTTCGGAGCAAGGTACCTACTTAAGAATGTTTGGAGGGACTAAACCCCCATACATCTTGCCGCAGTATGCCACAGACTATGTGGTTCTCAAAGAAGCAGTAAGACAACTCTTCCTGGATGGGATTGGAGCAATGCTCCACAAACAGCATAAGGCTTCTTTTCCCCCCCTTCCTTTCTACATAGGTGCTTACAAGTTTTCAGGGGTTGCCTCGGCCGACGAATTTGTTCAAGAGCTGAAAGCCTTCCACTTCGGTGAGGTAATCTTCCACAGGAATGACAGAAAGGGAAGAGTTGCTGAGCACTGTAAGGAGATATATGCTCACTTCGAGTACTCTCACTATCCTGATGCCGAGGAAGAGGCATTCAGAGGCATCAACAACATGGCTGAACTACGGGTCTGTCACCAAAGCACTGGAGCAAGCTCTAGCTCAACCAAGGCCCAGAAGACCAGCCAGCAAAAGGAGAAAGAAGCTGAGGATGCCCGAGCTCAGGAAGAGCTCAGATTAAGAGAAGAAGCGAGGTTACATCGGGAAGCTGAGGAAGCAAGAAAGCAGCAGAAAGATAAGGAAGCAAGAAAGCAGCAGGAAGCTGAAGTGGCGAGAAAGCAGCAAGAAGCTGAAAATGAAAGACTGCGGAAAGAGGCTGAGGAAGCCCAAAAGCAGAAAGAGGCTGAAGTTGAGCAGGCTGAGGCAGAGAGGAAGGCGGAAGAAGAATTGAGAGCAAGGGAAGATGCTCAAGCCAGTGGGTCCGGTGCCCAAGACATGGATATAGACACATCTCAAGCAGCTGGCTCTGGTACCCAAAATAAGGGCGTGGACCCAGCTCAGGAAGTCCGGACCCCACCTGCTGAAGAGGACATAGACATCATAAACCGACCAATTGTCCCGTACACGCCATCGGGAAAGCGTACGGTGTCCAAGTGGAATGAGTTTGTCTACGACAAGAAAAGAAAAGCTATGGCCCTCAAATCAGAAGAGAGGATAAAAAGTCCCTTCCATGAAGACATCGTTACCCACCGAGAGGTCACTGTAATGAAAAACACAGATCAAGATCCTTTTGCTATGGCATCCGCAGCTGTAGCAACAGCAAAGGCATCATTTGCCAATGTAGGGGTTATAGTTAAAGAAAATATATTGACAAAGAAGAGAGCTCGTACGCTACAACAGAATGTGGCTAATGAGCAAGCCCAAAGAGATCTGGTAGTGAACAAGTATAATTGCTTGTACGCTGAGCATAAGGAGCTGTCAAACAAGTACAGCCAGCTGGAGGAGGAAAAGGACCAGCTAACACTCCAAATGATGATTGTAGAAGCGGAGAAGAATGGAGCAGAAGAAAAGGCATCTCAGCTAGAAGCAGACAAGCAGGCATTAGTTGAGCGGTTAGAGCAAGCGGAAAGCAGAACAATGGATATGTCTCCCTTCCATGAGCTGTCATGCAGCATCCTGAAGCAAGTGTATGACACTCAGGAGCTAATCACTGATGAGGTTTGCAAACTCAAGGCCATGGTGGTTAGGTTAAAAGAGATCAATGCAGAAGCCCATAGGCTCAAAGCAAAGAATACCCGTGTTAAGGACAATATCATCAGTCAGATGGCATGGAGAGAAGGAAAAGGGGGTTTCCTTGCGCACCTCCCATTTAAATCTGTGGACAGTTTTAATGAGGACGTAGCACTGTTGGAGTTTGGAAGGAACTGCGCAAGTAAGCTGATGGCCAGTGTGCAAAGAACAACAGATAAAATTAACAGTCTATACCAGAAGCTCAAAGGAGTTCATGACGAATGCACATTGAGTTTCCCTCAGACCCTGGAGGACTTTCCAGAAAAGGGGCAACGGTTGTCTCAGCTAAAGGAAGAGCTAGGCGTTCAAATGGAGTATGTGAAAAGGATTGATGTCCTGGCTATTGATGACCTCCAACATTATATTGGTTCATCATCACTCCACAACCATCTGCTGAAGGAAGTGCATCAAGCTGCAGTGGCAGAAGCTCAAAGCATTAAAGCAGAGCTCGGGAAGAATGTGACTTCTCAGAAAATCTTGTTCCCTGCTGCAGCAAACATAGTCATAAGGGACACAGGTGTGTGGTACAGCTACATAGCAGAGGAGGAAAGGAAAGCTGCAGCAGCAGCAGGAACATTAGCAGATCCAGGATCTTCTCTCCCAGTAGCCAGCCCGGCTACAGCAGTGGGATCGATTCCCTCTTCCCCAGCAGTGGCAGAAAGTCTGGCCAGCTCAATCCCTCCTTCCCAATTAGAAGCAGCATCAGCAATAGGCTCGAGTGTCTCTTCCCAGGAAGCCTCAGCAGCAATTAACTTGGGCGATCCTTTGCCAGCAGAAGCTCACGCATAGGAATGAAATAATCTAAATTCAGTTGAGCAACTCTCTTCAACCAAACACGTGTACAGCAGGGAAGGCGTTGGTGTTAGCATTATTTCTGCTATGTATATTTTGTTAAGCTTTCGAACATGTAAGGCGTAAGCCATGGGACAGCTGTCCCTATTTTTTTGTCAAAACAATTTTGTAAAAGAAGTGGTCATTTTTGGTGGTCGGTTATAGAAGAAATTCCTGTAATTGACAAGTGGAAGGTGCTAGGTGGCAGCCCAAATGGCAGAATTGTAATTATAAATAGAAGCTAGGAAGAATAGATAAGGGCCTTTTGGCAGGGAAGGAAATTTCAAAACCCATACGAGCTATCTTGTATCGGGCCTGTAAAATTGAATTTTCTAATAAAAGCCACGGGACATGGACGTTTTGCATGGGATGTTGGACAGATGTATGTTGGACTATTCTAATGACTGCTGTTCTGTCATGTGAGATCATTCTTACCATCTGAACTATTTCTTTGTATCAATGATTTTTGCTTCTTCCTGTGCATGCGATTTTCTCTATTATGTGAACAATGAATGCGTTTCATAGGGAATCAGGAGCTACCTGCTGGTATATTTACCATTGCTGTAGAATTCTCTTTTAGAAAAAAACGGCTAACTGTTCTTTCTTCAAGATAATTCGTATGGCTCATTGTTCATGCCTTTAATGTGCTCTTTGCAGGGATCTTTAAATTTAATTTCAGTCTGTTACATCTAGATCTGTTTCTGTGTTCTTGCTGTTTAGATTAGATATTTTTGTTTCTTTCTCTGTTTCATGAGCAATAGATGCGTTTTACATTAAACTAGAAGCTATCTTCTAAGATCCTCCCATCTGGCTGTAGCTTCACCTATGAGAATTGACAGCTACCTGTTCTTTCTTTATGTTGTCTGTTACAGACCATTGCTCATCCTTAAAACGTGTTCCCTGCAAGGATAGGTAGGTTTATTTCACTCTCTAGACTTAGATTTGTTTTAATTGCATCTATATCAAATATAATTTAGGCACTTGCATCTCATTTAAAAGACATAAAACCCAAAAGAAAGGTGGATCGGGCCATAACCGGTAGAATCGGATTTAAAATCCAAACCCACGGTTGTCGGAACCGCTAACCGGACGGATTCCCTACACCAAACGGGAGATAGTCTAATTGGGACCATCTCTTGGGGAGAATCCCTTTCTAATTGATGCTGCGATATCCAAGGCATCAATACATTAGTAGTGGAGGGAAAACCAACTTGTCGAGTAGCAAAGGGAGTTTGAGAGGAATTGTGCAGCACCAAGGTGGTGAGTTGGTGGGTGACGGGGAGTACTGGTTAATCGTTGTGCTCACCATGGAGTAGATAGAGAACTTGGGAAAGGGTGAGTAGCAACATAAGCATCGCGTGAGCCGAGAATAGACCTGTGTAGCTCAGGCAGCTTGGCACTATTGGGCGACTATCCAACCATCTTTACGGGCTTATCTGGAGATGATGGAGAATGGGGTCTGGAGGGAGGTGGTGGAGAACTCGCCATCTCTAGACGAAGCGGCGCTTGAAAGCTGGATCCAGGACCTTGGTTCATCTAGATCCAGACAAGGCCTTTATGAAAAAATAGTGACTTTATACTGGGGCATAAAGGGTTTGTTGAGCAGGGTTCTGTTGGAGATGGAGGAGAAACTAGGATGGGATGATATCCCTCTTTCCTTTTGGAAGGAGTTGTATGCAGACACCCGTCTGCTGCATATGAAAATCAGCGCCATTGGGAAAGAGATGGGGCTACATTTTCTTCCAAAGATGGGCTACTTCAAATTTGAACCCCATCAGAATGTGCAGAATGTGGCCAACAATGCCAACAAGGTAGACGCGACTGGGGAGGAAGGCGTTTCTCAACCAACCAAGCATGAGCCTCAGCTAGACGAGACTTGGTAGGCGGCTTCCTAGTGTTTTCGATGCTTTCCTTTTGTTTTTCTGGGGTCTTTGTGCAATTATGGTTGGGCTTGGGTCTCAGGTGTTTCCACTGTTCGATGCCCCGGGCATTAGTAGTTTTGTTGTGCAGTTCGTTGTTTATGTTGTTTATGCTTTATCTAAACATATGTATGCTTTGTTTTCTCCTTCGGGGGAGGAGCAGTAGGGCTAATGGTTGTATAAGTCTCAAACTTGTGATGGCTTTTTTATCGTAATGGGGGACAGACAGTTTGTAAAGTTTTCAGACTTATACTGTATATTCTGATAATATAAAGAGATACTTATTTTACACAAAAAAACAATTTACAGCTATTTAAATATAAAAAATATTTGTTTACAATCACTTCGAGCATTGTTGTTTACACTGAAGAGTGCAGAGTTGTATAAGCTAAAGGGTGACAAATTTGTTATAAAACAATAATATAACGAAAGATTTTTTTTCAATTATTAAATGTTTTAAACTGAAGCGTGCAGAGATATATAAGCTAAAGGGTGAAGAGTTTGTTTTAGAACAACAACAACGATATAACAAAAGATGTTTATTTCCAATTATTGCAACTGCATCGAAGGGAAAGAGCATTCCATTGCTCTCAGGAATGTTTAATATTGAGACCTTTCACATAGACGTGAAGAAAAACATACTACTTGCTGAAACAATATTGAAGATTCATCGATATAATTAAAAGAAGAGTAGGTTAGGATTGCCCCAAAATCCATCTACGTAATAAGCCCCAAAGACAGTCATATGTTAGAAGAAAAATGTTTTATTTCAATATATTGTAGGCGGTTTCATCCGGATTTATGTGAGAACGAAATGAAAGAGCATATATATATTCACATACATAGATATATGGCAAGAAACACGGTCATACAGTAAACTCAGATTCTATTAAATGAATGAAATAAAACAAACCGTAAAATAAAAGTAGCTAGAATGGTGGTAGTTATATCTTTGAGAAGAGATGCGGAGGCTATGCTCATTCATGATAAGCTAAATACAAAAAGAGGTTGAAAGAGCCTATTTATCAAAAGAATGAGGGAAACAACCCTAGACATACAAAAACCTAACCCTAGAAGATGAACTATTATAAAGTTTGCGGCCCCAAGGTGGTTAGTTGAACAATCAACTTCTCGGGGATCACGGTTTGTTTTTTTTTGTGCTAGGGGAATTGACAATTGGATATTGGGCTGGTACTTGCGTGACACGGGGTCCAGGGATCCAATCTCGCTACCACTATACCCCTAGGTTCCCCACACACCCCACAAGCATGGGACACAGGTAAAGTCGGGCGTGATTTGAACTCGTGACCTCCAATTTACAACAAGTGACTTCATATCAAGTGAACCGCCAATGAGCCACACCCATGCGGGCGATCACGGTTCGTTATTATTGATTGCAATCTCAAATATACTAGAATTCATTCTGGCCAACAACTTGGAATGACCAAGATTTAATCTTGTGACCTTAGCAAAGTGAGTGCATTCAACCTTTCGTTCATGTCCAATTCCCGCCCATTCATCTTGTCAAGAAGCTTCCATTTGAAACAGTGCAAGAGTTAGGCCACTACAAAATCTACAACAAGGATTCCAAATTGTTCAGGGTATCCTCTCCTGCCAGCCCCGAACTAAAGCCAGTCAAATCTCCAGTTAAGAAGGAGGTTCTTTCCAGTTATGAAGGAGGTTCTTGCAACTTGAGTTCTTTCTAGTTAAGAAGGAGGTTCTTTCCAGTTATGAAGGTGGTTCTTGCAACTTGCGTTCTTTCCAGTTAAGAAGGCGGTTCCCTGGAATCATATCTGTTGGCTTCCTGAAAGTGTTCTGGCTTGCACAAAAACATTGGATCCAAGAGCCAGATAGAATCTAGCTGAGGCTTTTTATTTGCAGAGAGGTGAGATGAGAATGAATAAGAAATCTACATGTGTCTTTATCTTGAATGGAAATCGACCAACAAAATTTGAATTTGTGAATTTCCCTCTTCTGTGGATATGATCCAACACATGTTTGGTAATCCATACATGTTATGGATCGCATGGTACGAGTACACCCATTAACATGTACCTGTACGAGTTTCATAGGAAGGAACCTGTATAACAAATGAAGAGTTTTCCGACCTTTGTTTCTGACCTTGTTTTTCTCGATGTTGGCCACACATGGACCGAGGGCGATGAGGGGACCGATCGATAAGGACACCACGGAAACATTCTACCGGAACCATTTCGCCGAATGAGCAAAATCGTCAAAGGCTTAGACAACTCCGATCTACAAAACTACGTGAAATTTCAGGAGGCGAAGAAAAGATTCAAGATTCTCCAGGCTCAAATCTTTCATTATTTGCTTTTACTTGGTATTCACGTAGCACAGGAAAAGGATGGTGAATGCCATCCATTGGCTCCCCATCGATAAGACTACGCTCTTACGTGATCGACAACAACCTTTTTTCCAAAAGCTGCCATCTATCCATCCATACCTTTGGTTGAGGAAAAATTTCCATCCACTACAAAGCAGAGGCTAGCATCTTTTGGATAACCATTACCTAAGCATCTGTGGAGCAAGCAATCTTGGATTCAAGCCATTGCTTTGAAGTTGTGAACTAGATCCATAAAATATATTATTGATCAGGCAATTATAATATGTTTGGTGAGATGAATCATTCAGTCGAATATCCATGACTCCCTGTAATCATATCCGCTGGCTTCCTGAAAGTATTCTAGCTTGCACGAAAAATTGGATCCAAGAGCCAGATATAATTTGACTTGTTTACACAAAAATTTGGATCCAAGATCCACGTACGATCCGACAAAGGTTTTTTATCTGTAGAGAGGTGAGATGAGAATGAATGACATATCCACATGTGTGTCTATCTTGAATGGCAATCAACCATCAAAATTCGAATTTGCATTTCCCTCTTTCCAACATTCAAAGTTTGAATTTATGAATTTCCCTCTTCTAAGGATATAATCCAACACATTGATGGTAATCCATACATGTTATGGATTGCGTGGTATGACTTTACAAGTACACCCCTCAATATGTACCTATACAAGTTTCAAAGGAAGGGGTCTGTACGAAAGATGAATATTTTTCTAACCTTAGTTTCCCGTTCTCGGCCACGAGTGGACCGAGAGTGACCAAGGGACCGAGTGGCATCAACAAGGACACCGTGGAACGATTCTGCCGAAACGATTTCACCTCACAAAATCAATGATTTGTAAAGCTCAATATACAAAAATAATTTTATTGAAAAATGTTAAAAATTATAAATGTATTTTATTAATCGATAAAATACAATAATTCGTGACTCATTGGATTTGGAATGGATTGGAACAAAATAAATGAGTTGTAAAGCTCAATATACAAAAGTAATTTTACAACAAACCATAAAAATATTAAATAAAAAAAATATTAAAAATATATATATAAGAAAGATCTTGAAATGGAAAGTGAAGGTCTTTTGACTTTCTAATCACCACATATTTGTCCATATTTTCTTCTAAATTTATCTATATTTTCTTTTCAGGAGGAAAAGAACCTAACTTTGAACTTAGATAAAGACTCATGAAACTAGTTTTCAACCAATAAAATACAATAAAATGATAAAAACTCATGAAACTAGTTTTCAACCAATAAAATACAATAATATGATAGTTTATCAACCAATAAAACAAGTGCCATGGGATGGCGATGTGCCTGCCGTAATGAAAACTTTGAATTTGTTATATCGTCCAAGATTGAATTTGTTATATTGAATGCAACAAGGCTAAGTCAAGATGACTAGCTTATCTGGATTAATTCTTCATGCACATCACACAAAATATCCGGATTAATTCTTCATGCACATCGCTCAAATGAATTATGATGCGTAAGTTATTTGAGTTGCACATCGCTCAGATGAATTATGATGCAATGACTAGGTGAGTTATTTGAGTTCCACCATAAATGGATATGTCTCCATTGCCATTCAAAATAACTCCATAGGGTTTTATTGTCAATTATTTACATTACAAATAATTAAATTCAAATGTAAATAATTTCAATGCATTCCAATAACTAATGTAATACTTGTCCATACAATCTCTTTCATAGTGTAAAGTGAATTCAGTACAGTTTTCATTATGTAATCAAGCTCACACCAATTGATTAGTGTGCAGATCGGTTGTTTGTCCTTAATCGATACCAAATCTGGGGAATCTCGATTTCAATTCATAGGAACAACTCGATCTCCAACTTACTTGTACATGATACATGATGAGTCATGTACAACCTCTGCCTAAAGCTTGTTGAATTGTATGACATTTTATGTTATAAGACACTCAACACTAGATGAATTGTACAACAACATATATCTGAATTTGATATCTTTATACAAGTAATTATAGCAAGTTAAAATACTCCACCTTTAGCATTCCACAATTATTTTCAAAATAGTTACAAATCAAAGTAAGTATTCTCTAGCAACAATGGGCAGCAGTGGCGATGTCACTAGCTTTAATGTAAATTGGAAGTAAAAAAAATAACAAATATTATGTTGGAGTTGTTTTCATTTTTATATATGCATCAGTGGTGATGTCATTGGCTTTAATGTAAATTGGAAGTAAATAAAATAATAAATATTATGTTGGAGTTGTTTTCATTTTTATATACAATTGTGTAAATATGCTGAAGAAATCGTCAAAATATAACTGAGTTATAATTATGTTGTTTTTATATACGTGCAACTTATACATTTCTATTATATTTTCTGTAATATATTATTAATAATTAAAATAGCTTTTTAATATGAAGAAACAACATTAATACACCCTACCCCTATCCCACTTAATGTAGTGTGGAAAAAAATATTTAAATAAATTAACCATATTGTTGTCTACATGGATACTTGCAAACTCTATTTCACTTCCCTAGGATACTGAAGTTTAAAATCATATGTGTAGCCCTCGTAAAGAGAAAGATAGGGACCACAAAATATGTTGGTACTATTGTATCTCATCCATAAAAAAACTAAAATAGGTATACTTAGTCAACTTTTTGGTGGTGGTACGATAAACCCAAGTATCGTTGGGATCCTCTCATCCCAGTCATCCCTATTAATTATAAACAAATTGTAAGTTGATCTTTAAAGATCTTGTTAAAATCCTCCACCATGCCATTAGATTGTGAATGATAGGACTACTCTTCTGATGTTTAGTAAAAAAATGAACAAGCGAAGGATAAAATAGTTGTACTCATAAAGTGTTTCCTGCGATAATAACATATGAGCAGGAGAAAATGCTAGAGATGTTTAGACACATTTACTGGATTTATAATGAGGCATCAGTAAAAATCGGTTTTGAATTGTGACATTTTCCAACCGTCTCCCCCATTGCATCTTCTTCATTCTTCGCCAACAACACCTAGTTCCTCATATTCACAGATCACTGCTTGCCACGTTTAAGCCATGATTTGTTAGTTCCTAGTCTTCATATCTCGTTGCTCACCACGTTTAAGCTTTGCAAATAACAAACGATAGTGACAACACGTGTTTATTCGACAAGATAGCTTTTGGAAAACCAACACAGGAATGAGTTGTAGCTTGGCTTTCTGCAGACTTAGCTAAAGGCGGAACACAGGTATGCGTTGTGTCTTGGCCAGCTACTGAGACAACTGAAGGCAAAGACATGCATGTTACAGTGCATGGTCTATTGTAAGATGGTTTTTCCTGATACAACACATTATTTGGTTGGCCGCATTTTAAGAGCGGTAATATATTATTACAATTTTTTTCCCTTTATGTTGCTTTTATTGAGGCTTATGCAAAGCAGAAGATGCGGCAGAGAGCAGAAGGTTTATTTGGACAGCTTCACTTCTTTAATTTGCAACCAGATGGGAATGTCTGGATTAATACTACTGAATCTTCTAGGGGTGTTGAACCAGTTGATTCAATATATTCTGTTTATCTGGTGCTGCTTGTAAGATTATTTAATGGGGTATTAAACGAGTTCATCATCAGTGTTGGCTATTTAGAGAGAAGAGAAGGATGCCACCCACCCCCGTTGTTGGTTCACCTATCTGCTTATGGTCCCTTGGCTTTAAGGTTGAGCGAGATGGATGTTGCTCTCTTCTAATGGCGAGATTAAGGAGGATAGTAGAGCCAGGTAGAGGGAATAGGTGTAGAACCTATTTAACGCAGGTCCGCTATAGTGGCATGAATTATACTTCCCCAATATCAAGTTGAGTCAGGCCATGAGAATCTGCCCTGTAAGGGCCATTTTACATGCCTTCGGAGGGCATTGGTGTACCGCATGGGGAAACAAGTGCATTTTCCTACTCTACTAGGATAGAGCATTCCAGGTAATTTGTATTTTTTACTGGCATTTTCACTCAATTTTTCAATAAGTCTTATGTTCAATAGATTGCATTTTTATTGAGAAGTGAGTTAGGGATTCAAGAAACATGCCAATATAGAAAAACATGCTTCACTATATGTTTGTACATCTATATTTCTACAGAGCGAAAAGAAAAATGCTAAATGTGAACAGAGAAATGTACAAGCCAATACACAAAAACATAGGGAATACTGTTCCATTTTAACAATATATCATTCAATGTTTTCTTGCTACAGACAACCGTAGCGAGGCCATATTAATCAAATACAAGGTTACAGTCTTGAAATTCTAGTGGCTTTGTATAAAAATGGGCATGTCACAGATTACACAAAAGGCAAGAATAGATTACTCAAATTTATATTGTTGTTGGTCTTGTAAGTTTTAGAACTTAATGTTCATGGAGACCTGGATCATGTATTCCAAAGATTTAATAGGGTAAGTACATGTACCATTAGAGAAAAGATATTAATTTCGCAGATGAATTCATTTATTTATCTTATCAGAGTTTACACTATAAAATTAAGGGATTTCTTATTGGGTGGCATTCACATCCTCTACTCTACATCCGCTTACATGGATAAATTTTTGAATATTTTGGTATTGGAAAAGAGGAAGCTACAATTTATCTAATTTGCTTTACAATAATTAGAGGTTTTGAATGTGTTAGGAGAATGTAAGGTTGTCTCATTGCATAAAAGAGGAAACACAATTCTGTTTACTACCCTCAACAAATTTAGTATTTTGATACTAAAACTGGAATTAGTATTCCGATACTAATTATTTTTAGTGTTTATTTGTAGGTCCACATCAATTTCTCATACACAACAATTATTTTGTAATTTTGAGTGATGTTCATAGCATTTTGATTTCATGCCCAATAAACCACTACTCGTAGCTAGACATACCTGTTTATATGCAGCATCATAAGCAACTTTTTCCATTTTCAAGTTGTTTGTAATTTTGAGTGATGTTCATAGGATTTTGAGCCTGGGCTTAGCGAAGAAGAGATCAAAAGACACAAGGCAGCCTTAACACATGACCTGGCTAAAGGTAGTTAGCTGGCAAAGCAGGTGGCAACTTCATTGAAAAAATGCAAGCACAACTTCAAGATAGACAATAAAATAGCAGAACGATGTGGGATGCCATCCTTTGGAACCTTTTATAATATAAAGCCACAGGAACAATGGAAATATGAAGCTGAAATAAAGAGGACAGAAAAACGAGTTCAAATCTCATCCCTAACTGTAATCTCACAAGAATCTTTCATGGAGTACATAGCGCAGCCTTCAAAACATATACAACTCCAAAAATAACACTGGTTTATCAATTCCAGGACCAACAACATCCATTCTAGGTAAAGAACTAGCAGTTTGTGTTTTGGCATCTTCTATAATTACATAGCTAGTTTTATATCGATATTAAACCCCGTCATATAACACAGAGCTATCAGTAGCAGAGGAAGAGATTACAATAGCTTAAGCACCAATTGCCAGGGGTTCATCAGTAGCAGCTTACTCAGTTGTTTACACAGTTCAAGCAGTTTTTAGTTACAAAGCTAGTTGTTAAATAGCCCACTAGCACCTTCCAGGTCGAGGGCCAATTCTAGGCACAGATTCAGTTCTAGGCCCATATGACAGAGATCCAAAGCAAGCACCTCGCGCAACATCCACTAGATACCTGTTTATATGCAACATCATAAGCAACTTTTTCCATTTTCTGTCTATGCAGCAAGTTGTATGCAGCTTCTAACGATTCAACAAGTTGTTATTTTCTCTCAACATCAGTACCAATAGCCAACATCAACATTGCAATTGAAACTTGAAATGGAGAAGCAAAGGATGAATGGAGAGGCAATGAAGCGGTGGCAGTGAGCAGTGGCAGTGAACAGTGAAGGTCGGTGCAACGACATTGAAAAATCTGCTTTGAAACATTGAAATATGGGTTGAACCTTACACGTGAGCATTTTCATTAAATGAAACATTAACTAACCTCACTTCTTACCAAGAGTTGTGTCATTGGTCCGGAAATAATGGTTCAAAGTTTCAACCAATAACATTGCAGGTAAATACTAGCAATTGCCCCATAAGGTGCAAAGGAATGCCGAAAGGAAAGAAAAGGGGAAGTAGATGCAATGAAGTGAAAAAGAGAGTAGTAAAACAAATTTCATGAAGAGCTTGTTGTTTGGTTTCCATAAAGTGGTCTAAGGGTGGTTCAATTAATCTTATTTTTTTGTTTCTGAAGTATGATGTTAACTCATTTGCAATTTCTTGGTTTGATTTTAAAGTTTTCCTTTCAAGGAACTTAGGGGCTCAATGATTCCTTGTTAATTGGTAAATGCGTAGTTGTGATATCTCCATATATATGTCCCTCCTCTAAAATATATACCACAATATTATCTTATTCTAGGTCTTAATGTAAATGTAGAGATACTTTGACTTTTGTTGAAATGCATGTGCATTGTAGAGTTGTGAAACTACACAGAGTGTTCACATCATTGTTGAAAACTTTACCTTCATCCACCTTCATCCATGAAGATCTGATCCATTGAACCAACCGGGAGTTGTGGGTTTCCGCCCCCCAAAATAATAGATTAGAGCGCTACCTCGAGTACCCACTCCGTCCGAGAAGAGCGATAAGAGATCCAAATGATGGAATTCACCTTTCTCTCCTCCGCCTCCATAGTTCTCTGTGGGGTCCCCACAAATCGCATACAAGACTTCTACCATATTTTTTTATTCTTCAAGTTTTGGGTATTGTATCAATCAGTGCAAAGAATAAAGCAAGGTAAGCCCTGTACTACACATGAACACCAAGCATGTACCAAGCAAAATTAAAGACTATATTATAGTTGTGCAGTATCAGTTATAATCAGTTTGAAGTGAGGTTGTAGTTTTGAACAATGTCCCTATTAACAGAGTTGGAGGTGATCTAAATTGATGGCACCTTCATAATTATAATTCAAAGGAATGGTTGGCGCAAATAAAGGAATTGACTTCAAATAGGATTTGAGTGTGGCTAAGATAACTTTAACACAGATTTAACCTTGATCATTGGTGGGCAACAAAAACAAATCGCCACGTCACGAGTATTAATCCAGTTTGTGAGAAGAACGATCTTCCATTCTTTTGTCATAAAATCTCAAGTATCTATTATTTATATGCCAATCAAGTAGGAAACATCATTGGCCTCCACACAATACTCAACATCTTCAAGCAACAAATTAATACATGCGTTTGAATCTGAAGATGTTTCTTGTGTGTTTTTGCTCATCTATTCAGAGCCTGAGCCTCTCTGCTAGCCACATATTGAAGAAATTATATTGCAAGGATTAATTGCACTAGAGGCAGTTGCACATTTCTTAAACACAAGAATTTCATGTGCCCTTTTCCCTCTATGCAGAGAGCAACTGACATATTTTTTATTAAATTAACCAATTTACAAGAACCATATTCAGCCAGATATAAATGTCTTCCAAATACTTTATGATATTTTGCTGGAACACAGCTGAGTAGAAAGTTTCCTTCAAAGGTGTTTACAAGCTAAAGAAGTTTCCCTTCCAAACCTTGAATATCACCTTCATGGACCTGGGAAGTTGAATTTGGTCCTGGATTGGTGTCCAAGACCGACCAATATCTGTAATATGTGATACATAGAATAAGTTCTAGCAATTGGAATACTATTTCGCAAAATGAAGATGGCATTGGAAAGCTACTGAAGCCCCTTGAGATGGTCACACTGGCTTGTGCCTTTGGCCCTGCCAATGAAATTATGGAAAAATCTATAGCTAAATGTTTTGAATGCAAGTTATAATTTTGGGTTGAACTTGTTTAAAAAATGTACCCATTCTGTGGCATCCCTTTATAGACAATAGCCTCTTCATCATTTGGGAGATCTGAGTCATCATTTGAGAAGCACCCAAGTGAATAACAAGCCAAATCAGGTGACTGTGATAAAAAGGATTTTGCAGGAACAAGAATCTCACCCCCCTAGCAACACTAGGCCAGTCCCACACAAATCAACCAGCATTGCGCAGTACCGATGAGACTCCAACTCCTGCTAGAATAGAAAGCAAAAATGTGTAACCACGTTGTTCCAATTTCTACAAAGCAGGAGCAAAATCAACATCACCAGAAATTAATAGAATGGTAGAATGAGGGGTATTGTCAAGAGCAAATAAGAACATGTAAACTAAAATAGCTTTATCTACTGCATCTTTTTTTCCACCGAGGTTAACCCAGTCCTCTGATAGCCTTCTCTGAGTTTTCGAGGGAAGTTATTAAAATCTACATATGCTGACAACAAAGTCGCTGCAACTGTAGCGCCACTCGTATATTACCTGCCACATCCTCTGCGCAGACTTCAGCAGGAACATGACAAGTTTTAATATCCCAAAATATAGCCACATGTCCCATTAGAGCCCTCATTTGTTAGTTTCTAATTTGTGTTGATACTTTAACCAATGCATCTAAATTTTGATTTCCCATTGTTGATCCTAATGAAGATCTAATATTATTTGATAACAGATTTTCAGCCATACTAACCCTGCAAATCAAAGTTAACAATAATTAAGGATAGTGGTGTAATGTCCCCATTCAAATAATTTCATAGTAAGACAATCCCATCAATCCTACTAGTTTCCTAGGTTGGATGGGCACATGTGGAATGCTAATAAGGAAGCTAATAAACGATGTTTAGACATTAGAAGGGTTCAATTATTTAATAAATAGAGTGAATAAATAAATTCAAGAGAAATCCTAGATGGCAAATGGTTTTGGAGACATATGGAGGATGTGGACCCACACTAGCTTGATTTTTCATAATACATGGTATCTCTCTCTTGCAAATTCGAATTAATGGGAAGGTGAACACTCTTGGGTGCATTGGTAAGTCATAACATATGTCATTGAGCATCTTAGGTCAAATTGGGAAGAATTGGTAGCCTCCATGGAAGATAAAGAGTCAAATTGGAAGTTTGTGGACACTTGGGCTAGATTCCCTAGCCCCTATGACACCAATGATGGAGCATCTATGACAACAATGAAAAATTGCAGACTTGACCTCTGACATCTGACCACTATGACATGTCAGCCCCAAAAATAGGCTCAAGGAAGGTGCTCATGGGAGTTGGAGAAGCCAAAGGAACTCAAAATCGAATTTGGGAGAAGATGGAAGGTTGGAACTAGGAGACAAGTGGCAAATGTGGAATATTTCCTAAATGAAAATCTATTGAATCTATTGAGAGGATTTCGACCCTCAGAAGGCTAATGTTGGTTATAAAATGTAGAAATGAAGTATGAGAATGGCTTTTGATGATTTGAGAAAAATTGCATTTGTGAAGAGAGAACTAGTGGATGACTAGTTTCTTGCCTTAGCCAATTTCGAGGGTGAAAGACTCCCATCCAAGTTGGTGTTTGGAGAGGCCACTCATGTATTTCATAGTAAAAATGGAGTTTTATTTATAGGTAGAAGCTACAGGAAGTTTCATGGTTTGGTTTAGTGCAACACTTTCTCTCCACCGTTTCCAGTTTTGAAGGCATATTCATGCTCCTTGAGGGAGGGCATTTTTGGTGAGATCTTGTGCTTCTTGGGAGAGATTATCATTATATATTTCTGATTGTAATAGCTTCATATCCTCTGTTATTAATATTCAGAAAGTCTCAGGTCGAAATACCCACTGGTTGTATGCAAAAATATTGATTAATGAGCAAACAATGTCCATTTCCCCAATGCTTTGATGTATGACCCTATAGGGTTGATTATTTCGAATGGATGGATGATTCTATAATATATTTGTGATTCATATACTTCCATGGATATATTATACAAGTTTCATGTACTGTACTTGAGCATTTGAAGCATTTTTACTCAGTTTGTTTGTATTGAGAGGTGAAATAGTGCCATTTCCCCAAGGGTCGAATTGGGGGTTTTTGCTGTTGAATGTGAGAGGGTTAGAACAGTAGTAAAAATCAATTAATGGTGTATATGAGACCTTAATCACATACTTAACACATTACATACCTCTGTTCATAAATTCAGGGGAGTTTGGAGGCATTTGGAAGGCCATTTGTAGGGTTACCCCGGGGGGATTTGATGCACAAATTACTAGTCAAAATTACATATATTGATCAGAATACAAATCAAGTTTGCAGCAGTATTTGGAGGGCCATAAAACATACCTGAACCTAATATTCAAGTCTAAATATCATTCATACACTCCTACAGAAGATTTGGGAGAATTTGGGTTGATTTGAAGGTGAAAACAGTAAAACTAGTCAAAGATCGAAATTGGGGAAAAAGTGGAAAAATTGGCATTTTAATAAAATTTTGAAAAAGGGTCATTACAAGTGGTATCAGCGCATGGTCTTGGCACCTGATGGTATTAAAAATAAGCCAAACAAATAAACCACCACCCTTTGAATCAGTAGTTGAAGAATTTTTGGTTGAAGAAGAGATAGTAGCAGAAAAAGAGTTTTTTTCTAAAACAATGGGTAGAGAGGAGGAGGAAAAATTAAGACATAAGGACGAATTTATTGAAGCCTTAAAACCATTTTTTGAAGGAATTACCATGGTTATGCTAGATATGAATAAACAAATGATGAAAGGTTTCGAATTGTTGGGTAGCCAACTTTCAGGCAAAGGGATGATAGGAGATAATAGTGGTTCACACTTAGGGGAAAATATGAAAGGGAATGAGCATATTTTCTCAAGTACAGGACCTCATAATAGACCTGATGAATTTCAAAGCACACAAAGACATACTGCACCTAAATTTCTCACACCCAAAGAAGAGCCCAATCTTGAATTGGATTACAAGAAACTAGTAAATGATTGGAATGATTTGAATGAAGAGTGTAAAAGAGGTGTACCACTTAGTGACTACATTGATGCTATGCAAAAGATTAAAAGGAAGGGAGACAATAGGAGTCCATTCCAAAACAAAGAATTAAATAGTGCTATTGGAAAAATGTCACTTCCTACTTTTGATGGTTCTTCTCAAAATTCTGCTAACACTTGGGTGCAAAAATTGGATGTATATTTTCAGCTGAATCCTATGTTGGAAGAGGATGCATTAAAAATGGCCATTTTGCATTTGGAAGGGGATGCCAATGAATGGTGGTTCTATGGCATGAAAACATTGGGTCATGATTAGGTTAAAACATATGGAGAATTTGTTGACAGGGTACTAGAGAGATTTGAACAAAAAGATCTAGAATTGCCTTTCAAGGAATTAGCTCAATTGAAGCAAACTGGGACCCCTACTGAATATATGTTGGACTTTCAAAAATTATCAGTCAAGGTGGCTGATGTATCTATGGGAAGGTTGGTATTGCTGTTCACTGAAGGTTTGGTTGAACCCTTAAAAGGTTTGGTAAAATCCCACAAGCCAACTACATTAAAAGATGCAATGAGCTTGACTAGGGATCTCCAAAATGTGCTTCCTAGAACGAGATTTCCTACCAAGCCTGACTTCAGAATTGAAAAGAAACCTTGGCAAAGAGATGCACCTGATAAGAAGCCATGGCAAGAAGAGGAATATGGAAAGGATAAGAAAGAGGAACTAAGCAGGGAAGATCTCAGAAGGAAGAAATTGTGTTACTCATGCTTCCAACCATGGGTACCTGGACATAAATGTGCTAAAGGAAAGGCCCAATTCATTGAAGTATTTTGTGATGAGGGATATGAAGGGGGCATGGAGGAATAAGGACATAATTCATCCCAAGAAGAAGGATATACTACAACAGAAGAAGGAAAACCATAGGTGAAGCATCCCTCACCCACCACAGTAACAATGGCAGTACTTTCAACAGTACCTCGCTACCATACTATCTGATGCAAGGGTGTGGTACAAGGATAAAGAAATTCAGTTTTGGTATATGGAGGAGCCACCCATAACTTCATTGATGCAGAGATGGTGGAGAAAAGAAAGATACCTATTGAACCATTTGATGGATTTATAGTTGTCATTCCTGGTCACAACACAATGGAGTGCAAAACATGGATTCCATAGCTGCAAGTCACCGTAGGTAACTATACTTTTGTCGATAGTTTTATGTGGTTGATATTGCTGATACTAATGTTGTTTTGGGAGTGCAATGGTTGTATTCAATAGGAGAGAATACATTAAATTATAAAATTCCTGAAATGAAATTTCAAGATTCAAAAGGAGTACTAAGGATTGTGAGAGGGCAACACACTTATCCGAATCAGATAGTTTCTTCCCACAGCATGAAGCACCAGAATAGAAATATTTTGGGAGACATTACTCATGGAAGGCCACCTAATAGAGGAGGGACAATTTTGCAGCATGGTAAATTGAGATTGCTTGAGGGCAAGCAATCTTGGGTGGGGAGGACTGTAACGTCCCCATTCAAATAATTTCATAGTAAGACAATCCCATTAATCCTACTAGTTTCCTAGGTTGGATGGGCACATGTGGAATGGTAATAAGGAAGCTAATCAATTATGTTTAGACATTAGAAGGGCTCAATTATTTAATAAATGGAGTGAATAAATAAATTCAAGAGAAATCCTAGATGGCAAATGGTTTTGGAGACATATGGAGGATGTGGGACCCACACTAGCTTGATTTTTCATAATACATGGTATCTCTCTCTTGCAAATTCGAATTAATGGGAAGGTGAACACTCTTGGGTGAGTTGGTAAGTCATAACACATGTCATTGAGCATATTAGGTCGAATTGGGAAGGATTGGTAACCTCCATGGAAGATAAAGAGTCAAATTGGAAATTTGTGGACACTTGGGCTAGATTCCCTAGCCCCTATGACACCAATGATGGAGCATCTATGACAACAATGACAAATTGCAGACCTGACCTCTGACATCTGACCACTATGACATGTCATCCCCAAAAATAGGCTCAAGGAAAGTGCTCATGGGCATTGGAGAAGCCAAAGAAACTCAAAATCGAATTTGGGAGAAGATGGAAGGTTGGAACTAGGAGACAAGTGGCAAATGTGGAATATTTCCTAAATGGAAATCTATTGAATATTTTGAGAGGATTTTGACCCTTAGAAGGCTAATGTTGGTTATAAAATGTAGAAACGAAGTATGAGAATGGCTTTTGATGATTTGAGAAAAATCGCATTTGTGAAGAGAGAACTAGTGGATGACTAGTTTCTTGCCTTAGCCAATTTCGAGGGTGAAAGATTCCCATCCAAGTTGGTGTTTGGAGAGGACACTCAAGTCTTTCATGGTGCTTTAATGGAGTTTTATTTGTAGGTAGAAGCTACAGGAAGTTTCATGGTTTGGTTTAGTGCAACACTTTCTCTCCACCGTTTCTAGTTTTGAAGGCATATTCATGCTCCTTGAGGGAGGGCGTTTTTGGTGAGCTCATGTGCTTCTTGGGAGAGCTTCTCATTATATATTTCTGATTGTAATAGATTCATATCCTTTTTTATTAATATTCAGAAAGTCTCAGGTCGAAATATCCACTGTTTGTATGCAAAAATATTGATTAATGAGCAAACAATGTCCATTTCCCCAATGCTTTGATGTATGACCCTATAGGGTTGATTATTTCGAATGGATGGATTATTCTCTGATATATTTGTGATTCATATACTACCATGGATATATTCTACAAGTTTCATGTACTGTACTTGAGCATTTGAAGCATTTTTACTCAGTTTGTTTGTATTGAGAGGTGAAATAGTGCCATTTCCCCAAGGGTCGAATTGGGGGTTTTTGTTGTTGAATGTGAGAGGGTTAGAACAGTATTAAAAATCAATTAATGGTGTATATGAGACCTTAATCACGTACTTAACACATTACATACCTCTGTTCATAAATTCGTGGGAGTTTGGAGGCATTTGGAAGGCCATTTGTAGGGTTACCCCGGGGGGATTTGATGCACAAATTACTAGTCAAAATTACATATATTGATCAGAATACAAATCAAGTTTGCAACAGTATTTGGAGGGCCATAAAACATCCCTAAACCTAATATTCAATTCTAAATATCATTCATACACTCCTACAGAAGATTTGGGAGCATTTGGGTTGATTTGGAGGTCAAAACAGTAAAACTAGTCAAAGATCAAAATTGGGGAAAAAGTGGAAAAATTGGCATTTTAATAAAATTTTGAAAAAGGGTCATTACAAGTGGTTCCAACAAATTCAAGCTTGGAGTTCCAATCTCCATTTACATTTTAAACTAATAGACACAGGAACAACAAGAAAAAATGAAAAAGAAGTAAGGACAAACAATTAGACAATGCAGGCATGATCAATAGAATATGGTTGCCAAGCACAGTATACGGCTCAATAATCCAATTTGCTTATGGAGTAAAATCAATGCAACTAGACTGTAAAGTAAAATTTTCCAATGTCATTAGGATGTTCCAATTTTTCAAGTAGGTATAGATTATACAGTGGATTGGACTTGTGAAATTACAACAGGTTCATGATTGCACAAAAGTCATACTTTATGCTGTAGTGGCAATTCATGAAATTTCAATTGGGCACTTTCTTTGGTTCCGTGTTTGACATCCCATAGCATATAAGTTCATTCCTTGAATTTCAAGAATAGGTCTTCCTTTTCCCAGGATTTATCTACTGCATCTTTTCCCAGTTGATATTGAAGACTTGCATGTTTCCATCTAAGGTAGTATTGAGAACATACTACCTTATATTATCTCTTTTTCTTGCTTCCTATTCCTGCAATGTCCACACTAAACCATGTAAGTTCCATCTAGTTTATTTCTAATAGAACTGCACCACTAGAATGTTTTAGCCATGCCTTGAGAATAGTTTTGATTCTCGCTTGTGATGACTTTTCTGGTAAGCATAAATTACCTTTCTATCTTATTGCTACAAATCTTTAACAATAGGTCTTCTAATTGAGGGGCTACCTATAACCAGCTTGCTCTCCAACATGCTTAGCAACCATATACCATATACACCTAATCCATTCTCTTAATTAAATGTTATGAACTTTTAATTTTATATCACCCTTAACCATCTTACTCTACAATATAAACTGTCAATAGTTATATAAAATATCGATGATGATCACCCCCTTCTTTAGAATTTCTACAAATGGTTAATAGTTATAAAAAATATCAATGATACTGTTAAGATGCTGTGCTAAAAGAGCTCACTTTATTTGGTGTTGCAACTATAATTAGAGCTTCTAGAGAATCTGTAATAGCAAATTGGTCATGCATGAATTTGCTCTCCACAATGGAATTGTCTTTTGTAACAATCTTGTCGCAATAACAACTTTTTAGTTCCTCTTGTCTCTTGTAACACACATGATCACTATTTTTTACTTGCCAGAAATTCTAGATGACAGAAAATTTACCAACAGTGAAAACGAGATGGCACTCCTGCCTTCCACTCTCAGTAACCTGCATAGATGAAAAGAGATATATGTCAAAAATTCTTACACTTTGAATAGGTAACAAAGGTTAAGGTGGCAACATTGAACAAATCTCAAAGTTTGCTAAATATATGGCCAAAATCTCAAGGGCCTTAAGCACACAAACATTTGACCACAACAAGTGGCAAGAACGATACTTGAGAGTTGCTTCTAGGCAATGCACCTTGAGACTCAAGCTCATTTATAATCCCTTGCATGATCTACAGATTTTTTCCAGTATTTTATCAATTACATAGAAAAAATGCAAACCTTGTGAAAAATCCTGCAACTTTCGATGAAATGTTTTTCCGTCAATGAAATTCATTAAAGGTTGATTCATGTCTAATCTAATGCACTATTCATAAAACCTACAGGCAATGACTTTTGCTGTTCTAAATGTAGCACATTTTAAATCCTTTCAAGTTTTTAGGATTCTAATAACCTCTTACCTTGCGGAAATCTCGAGACTTTGATGCATCACAAATGGAACAAACTCCAACAAAATGGGACAAATGGGTGTTACATTTTTTTTTTTAAATCCTTCCAAAATAAAACAAGTATTTTCCCCTTTTCACTTTCGAATATCAATTTTGAAACTCAGTATTCCATGAGAAAGAGAGAAAAAAACATCTGCTTTGTGACAACCTCCGGATGATTAGGAAAATAAATCAAATTTTAAACCAACTAAGAAAGAAGAGGATGATAAGGCTGTTACGTTTCTGTAATAAGGCCACAGTCGTTTTCTCATGAAACTCTCAGTCCAAGTCTCAGTAACCTCAACTGCAACTTGGTTTCCTCACTTCCTCCTTTGAAGAAGCTCAATCCAATGTCAACCTCCACTACTCTAATCTGCAGGTCATTTTCCCTAAGGAGTAATGGACGACACACACCCATTGGCACCACCTTTACTTTGTATTTGCAGTACAAGTTGCAGCAGCCTGCAAGGGCATCAACTACTACTCAATGTCCTACTAAGGTACTACATTCCTCACTTCTACTTATTTTCTTAAAGAACAAAAAACTCTCTCAAGTAATGCTGCAATCAAATTTTACGGTTTATAGAATTGTATGTTTCATGACAATTACTTTTCCATAGAAAGAAGGAAAGTCTCAATGGAGACATCTGGATCACCATCAAGTGCACGAAGAGAAGATTCAACAAATCTAGCAACAACGTAATCCATGGACAAAGTGGCAGAGTTGCTTCCACACCTGAATTCTAACTGTTAGCTCTTCAATCTCCTGCTTGGTGAATGCTACAAAAGGCTTTGTTTTGGACAGTAATGGAAGAATGGTAATCCCAGCATATGACCTCCAACAACTAGCACATCAACATCGATAAGTCTTAGATTCTTTTTTTCTGAGCAACAAAATTGTTTGCTCTAACAACATCCAAGGTGGTACCACCAAACAACTTTTTAGGATCATATACATCTTTCTGCTTGAGCACCTCAGAAGCAATGCGTACAGTTGAATTTACATGAAAGAAGGCATTAGGGAAATTATCTGTAACATCTTCTACCAAGGAGAACTAGGATGAGTTGGTACTGTTCTCGTGTTTTTGTAATAGTTGTAATTACTAATTATTGCACTTGTAATCATCTCTAAGACAATAAAATTTCAACTTCACAGCAAGAATTACTTCATTTCGAATTTGCAGCCAATGATAATGGGGAAACCAAGAATCACATGAATAAAACAGGTTCACAAGATTCTAAATACATATCTTATGGCCTCTAGATATCTGGATTAGTTAAGATATCTATTCTGCCAAAGTTGCCCGGGACTTTAACATGTTTTTCACAAGCAGAAGCTTATACGAGGAGATACCTGAACCAACTATCCACACTTTTACCAACCAGGCGAGCCACCATTCCCTACTCTATGCTTTTGTGTTTGACAAAGATTTCTTAATCACTCTTACGGATCCATTACAAGCAACCATTTCACACGAAATAACCTACTACTTGTTCTCGGATGAAAACAAAAACCTCAACTACGGACAAATGAAGATTTAAGAGACCGAAGGTAGCAATGTCAACAACATCCAATCCGTTGACCAGTTTGAAGTCTTTTTGCAGATTTGAGATCCATTTCAATCAAATGGACGGTTAAAGGTTTTATCAACGGAATGTGAAGATTTAATCTCGAAATCAATAAAATGTACGGCCTAAACATTTAACAGAAATCGCAGATCTAACATTTCACGGTTAAAGTTTTAAAATTCCAGATATAACTTCTCATTAAATAAATATATCTTCGAAAGCTTTAACAATATATGCAGATTTAACCTCTCATTCAAATGCACCATTAGAAGTTTCAAATCATTTGCAGATTTAAAATACTAGTCAATAAAATGCAACGTCAAAAGTTTTAAGTTTTAATAACATCTGCAGATTTAAGCTCCTAGTCAATAAAATGCAACGTCAAAAGTTTTAAGTTTTAATAACATCTGCATATTTAAGCTCCTAGTAAATAAAATGCAACATCAAAAGTTTTAAGTTTTAACAACATCTGCAGATTTAACCTCTCGTTAAATACAATGCAGGCTTAGGGCAAGTAGAACAGTGCAAGGGCATGGGATTCAAAGATCTGATATGAGAAAAAAATTGGGAAACTTTTTCAGAGTAAGTGCCACATATGTCCATCATTTCAGAAGAAATTCCAGCAATTACCCGCAGGAGTTTAATTTGTTAGAAAAATCCTATAGATGGGTAACTGCCTTGATTCTTGCAATCGAAACAACCCCACTATGTCCAATCCTCAACTTAGAGCCACATTCGCTGGAGGGACCTTGCTTGCTCAAAGGCGATCTTCTCTGCGGTAGGATAGAATCAGCCTTTGGTCCAACCAAGGTTGTTGGTTCAAGTCTCATGTTCAGGTCCCAGGAACCGCAGCGGTGAGAATATTTAGGCCCAATATTTTGACAAGAAATAGGGTTGAAACCCTTACAATCCACATTTTATTTTTCTCCATTCATACTGACCAAATCATCAGGACTACTGAGGACTGGGAGATTTGGAATAGGCTGAAACCCTCAGATATAAGGACCAGGGGTTCCACATACTATTTTTTCAACATAAATGAACTGTCCGAGTTGTAAGCTCGTCTATGAGAGAAACATCATATGAATGAGATGAATCCTAGATCTCCTCCACTGTTATGACGGATACAAGATAGGTATGTAATGAAAAGAAAAGTAAGAAAAGTAAGGGCAACTTGTCGAGCCACACCTGCACCAAGTTGTTTTCATTCAATTTACTTGTATAGGCCAAGCCAGAGGTATGCTCATCCATCTTTCAAACCCTTGTGCGGCCTTGCCATAAAATATATTACGAGGTGTACGCTCCCCTGAAATGACCTATGTTCCATCATCCGCTGAAATACAACAATAAAGGCTTAGCTTGACTGATAAGAAAGAATAGCATTCATTGAATGATGTGCAACAACAAAACAAGTAGTAGGGCTTAGATCGAATACATAAGGAAGCATAACAAAATTTCAAAGTTATAAAGATTTTGAAACTCCATAATGAAATAGAAATAAAAAACCTTCTATAACCTTAAAAACGACAGTGGGTACAACCTTAAATGTTTGCATAGATAATGCATATTGAAACATGCTAGAAAAGCCACTCCTTAGCTCTGCTTGGTGAAAAAAATCGACTTCACACAAGGTTTTTAAACCCAATCTGATTCAATGTTCTATTCCAAGTAACAAAAGCTGTAAAAAGTAAAATTTACAAGCAACAACTCAACAGGATGTTGCGGGTAGCCTAAATTACTATTCCGTCAAGTGATTCTTCGTCATCAAACTCACCCTCCTCATCAGCAGTTCCATCTTGGTATTACTGGTACTAAGATACCAAATCATTCACATTGCTCTTAGCCTCAATGAATTCCATCTCATCCATGCCCTCTCTAGTGTAACAATGCAAGAAAGCTTTCCTCCTGAACATGGCAGTGAACTGTTCACTAACTCTCCTAAACATTTCCTGAATAGAGGTGGAGTTTCCAATAAATGTGGAAGATATATTCAGTCCCTTGGGGGTATATCACAAACACTGGACTTTACATTAATGGGTATCCATTCAACAAAATAAGAGGAACATTTATTCTGGACATTAATCATTTGCTCATCAACCTCCTTAGTACTCATCTTTCCCCTAAACATGGCATATGTTGTCAAGTACCTACCATGACGAGGATCTGCAACACACATCGTGTTCTTGGCATCCCACATCTGCTGAGTCAACTCAGAAATAGTGAGTGCTCTGTATTGTTGGGAGCCTCAAGAGGTCAATGGAGCAAAACCAACCATGAAGAAGTGAAGACGAGGGAATGGAATGAGGTTTACAGCAAGCTTCCAAAGATCTAAGTTGAACTGACTAGGGAACCTCAGGCAATAGGTCACTCCACTCATGGTTTCAAAGATCAAGTGATTTAAATATCCAACTACAAAAAGAGACAAATCAGGGCTCATAAATAGAAAGGCAGTTGATTAAGGGTATAAATTTTTTACATGAAATGGAGATGTAAAAAGATTAGCTAGTAAGAATACTTACAGCTTGGGGTAGTCAACTTCAAAGTTCTAAAACAGATGTCATAAAGGGATTCATTGTCCAAAACCATACACTCATTTGCATTCTCCACTAGCTGATGGACCGACAAGGTAGCATTGTAAGGGTCAACAACTATATCAAATACCTTGGGAGATGGAAAAACTGAGAATGTGAGCATCATCCTATCTGGGTATTCTTCTCTAATTTTAGAAATCAGAAGAGTTCCCATTCCAGAGCCTATGCCTCCTTCCAATGAGTGGCATATTTGGAATCCTGCAAAGAATTCATTGAGAAAATCGTCAGAGTCGTCTCTTAAAAAACGACAAAAACTCTCAAACATCAACCCTAATGCCAATGTTTTGAAACACGACAACGTTCAACACTTTCATATAAGAAACAAAAAAAGTGATATATGCACAGTTTTTGTGAGTAAAAACGAAAATATATACCAAGGTCCATTTGCACACCGAGTTTCTATATCTAAAGTGCCATGAATAGCAATCAGGCTAAAATACATGGGGATATTTGTTTCCTACCAAACAAACCATAGTTAAAAACATAAATATGGTAAGCCAAGAACATTCAATGATACAATCTCAGTAAAACTTTGAAGTTTAATAGTCAAATCCAAAAAACACTGTTCGAGTCCAAATACACTCAAAAATGTAAAAACTATTAATGGACAAGTGGTCCAAAAGAGTCACAAATGCCTTTGATAATATCAAAATGAATAGGTGATGCAACAACAGTTGAAATCCTATAGTAGATATCATATATGCAGTTGAAATCTATATGCTTTGACCTTTTAAATTTGCCATTTCACCTTAAATTAACAATTAGGTTACAAATGTAACACCCCATTTTGACATTACTACCTGAACTACTATTATATGTTGTAATTGTTTGATTGTGAGACCTCGTTGGTTTGACGACACTGTGGACATATGGTTCTATTATTTTGCCGATATATATATGTGTGTGTGTGATGATAGTATTATGATCGGTAGTCATGTTTAGATATGTATCATGTGTTAATTATGACAAATATATGGAAATTACTGAATGATGGGTATGTGGATACCGTTATAGTTATATGTTGAAATAATGAATGTTATGCCAGGTGCATGGCAAATGAATGAGTTTATTGTTGTTATGTTATGAAGAAATATATGTGTACATATCGAGGATTTATGCACGATATTCTATATTGTATGTCGAGGACTGACTTACAGGTTGAAACGGCTAAGTGATAGTTGGATCCTACGAGGTGGGAGGGCCTCAGGGACATGGACTTCGAAAGATAAAATGGTATGCGAGTGATGCATTATTTACTTTCGTGTGGTTATTATGTTGTTTATGATGATGTATATTATGACATGGGTGGGGTAGGGTTTCAGGAAACTCAACCACCCAGATTGGTTATACGATGATAGACCGAGTACAAGTGCAACACTGTTGTTATGTCGAGTAGACATGGTCCCTTGTTCCATTAGGGGGTTGGAGGCTTTACCCACCATTTATCCCTGAAACCCAGAGTCATGGGAGGGCTGTGCTACAACGTGCTCCCCAAGGTGTGTGATGATGACTGGTGGTTTCCTGCTGGGGAAGCTTGGTCGAGGTAGTTGACACTTTCGCTTACGGGTTCTAGCTGGAACCGGTCATGACTTGACATTTCAGGGTAGTCCAGCAGAGGACAGGATAGGATGTGGAAGTTAGTGATGATATAGGTAGATAGGTGTGGCTTGGAGTAGGGGTGAAAACAAGATCTAACTACATGTGTGTAAAACTCTTGATTGAGTGTGTGTCGTAACTCAGTGATGTATGAACTGTCGTAACTTGGGTTTCAGTTAGTTAATGGATTGTACCTTGCAAACTATGTTAAAACATGTGTCAGTAAATAATAAGTTCCTTGATTATGATTGATGTATGTGAATTATTACCTTTAGTGTACTTACGTGAGGAATGTAAGCAGTAGCTACGCTTACATAACTCGCCTACATATTATGAATTACATGAAATATTGTTGAGTAATAATGTTAATTAGTGTCGCTTAATGTTAATTACTGTCATTTAGTAATTAATTATGGTTGATCAATGTTAATAATGTCGATTAAAGTTAATAATGATGATTAATGCTAACAATGTAGATTAATGTCAATTACTGTCAATTAAGTTATTAATGTTGATTAATGTTAATTATTGTGCACTAATGATTAATTATTACTGATTAATAAACAAGTTACGGTTAAAACTAGGTGTAAATAGTGCAATTTGGTTAGTAATGCTTAAATGAATATTAATGAACTTGATCAGTTAAGACCTTGGTTAAGATATTAAATGTGATTGTAATGTTAATTAAGGTAGTAATAATTTATAGGTTAATATTAATTGCGTCCTAAACAATGTTAATTAATTAGTTAAAATTATAAGGATAAGATAGAAATTATAATTACTTAATTGTAAAGGTTGTGTCGAAGTTATATAGGACATGGCATAAACTATAAATGTTGTCGTACACCATTATTAAACAAAGTGTTAAAAATGTATTTTAAGTTAATCAATAAACAAATTAATTAATAATAAATGAAGCATTGAATTATGAAACATTAAGGGATGACTAGTAATTAATGTGTTAAAACATGTAAGTGTAAAACCACTTACGGTTGGTGGGTGAACCAACTCCAAATTTAAACTATATAATATATATATAACAGTTATTATTTATTAATTAAAATTTTATTAACAAGAAATAATATAAAAGTTATGCCGAGAAGGCTGTCGGTTGAGTGTGAAATGACTAGTTATTATTTCAATAAATAAATATTAAACAAATGCTATTATTATGGTATATCGAATATGGATTTATATCAAGTGAAGTTTACATTAAACAAAGGGAAAAAACCCTGACATGGTAGATGGAAGGGGGTGGAAACATTTATGTTAGTGATAGGGGTAGTAATGAGGGATAGAGTCGGCAGGAACAAAGGGGATAAGATGGAGAAGGGAGGAAGGAGAGGGGATCATCTTTTATTTTGGAACTGGGAGAATTTGGAGAGCAGAGCTGAAAAGAGGGTTCTTGTTGGTGATTGTTTTTCTGAAGGGATACAACAGCTTGGGCTGGTACTCGGTTTGGGCTCGGGGGTCCAAAGGGGTACCTTTGGAGCGGGGTGGTCGGCGAGACCTCGTCAGTTGGTAGGGTGGCAAGACTGTTTTGGGCTGGTTGTGTTTCAGAACTTTGGGGAAGGTTTTGGTTGCAGGAAAAGCAAAGGGAGTCAGCAAGGCATACAACAAATAGGCACAACCTAAAGGGTGGATCTACTAGCTATCTACACGTATTTTCCAGCAGGTATGTTTATCGTTTCTACCTTGGAAAATTATGTTTTAATTTAATTTCAAAAGTTTATATGCTGTTATTATATCTGCTACCTGCACAAACAAACAATAAATTGTTAGAAGTAGATAAAACAGAATTATAAATGTTCAAATCTGTAAATGTAAATGCTATATTTTCACAGCCAGAAAATAGAATGAAAACACAGAAAATAGAAACTTGAAACAATATAAAACCTAGTAAACATGGTTTTCATATTATAAACTCTAGAATTTAGGACCGAGGTCCTACAACAAACTTTATATTAATCAATAATAATATAGAGCAACGATTCATGACAATGAACAATCTTTCAAATTCGAGGTCAATTATATAAACTGAACTACAACATCAAAAGCAATAACCAACAATATAATCACAAAAAACAAATTTTATTTGAAAGTAAAAAAGGACAACAGTTGTTGATGTATGCTTCATAGTTGTTAATAAGTTTGCTTTGCCCAATTTATCTTTCTGCCAATATATAAAATAAAATGTCTCTTGCTTAAAATCCCTTTCTCTTTTGAACTTTCACGGAAGTTAGAAATTTCCAAAATACTAACCTCATCTGGAATGGAAACATCTTGTTTATAAAAATCAGCAGAGGCCCTTCCAAACAGCCTATCCAGGATTCACTCTAATGTTTCTTTGTTGGCATTGCTTCTTGCCTCATCTTCTATGATTCTCTTGGAATCTAAACTGCAACCATCATGCTCACTTTTTGGTAGGCTGACAGTTTTATTAGCTTTTAATAAATTTGGAGCTATATCTAAGCTGTCAGTGGCTTGATAACAATCAACATTGCCTAACACCTGCAAATATACCATAAGTATCCTGACCCGATGCCTATGGTTCGTGCATATTGGTGCCACTGGTTGATTTGATTAGTTGTCCCTCTTTCATTTGGTTCCCTTTACCATCCAAAGGGGTATTTGTTTTGGTAGCATCACTGGAAATTTTCGTTGTTTTAGTATTAACAACCTGGAAAAAATTAGGCATTGTTAAACCATTTAAAAAAAATTATACAAGGTTAACATTGAATGTCATTCAACCAATGTAATATCTACATAAACAAATAATGGTGCAAAACAACAACAAAATTGTCCTCATTTATAGATAATAAGATAAAATAAGACAATTTTATTCTGTAGGGAATTGGTTACAGTCAATTTTGTCCAATTTGGATAGGTTCCATGCCAGCACAACTCCACCCACAAATAAAAAAATTAAAAAAAAAAACTAAACCTAACCTAGAACATAATTTTCATCTATTTAATGATGCCCCACAACTATTTCACTCACATGCTTCTCATTCTTCATTTGTGAGACTGTAAAGAGTTTGACATTTGCAACAAGGAATGTTGTTTTGATGCTATTCTTGTGTTGATTCTGAGTGCTACTTGGGTTGGTTCAGAGTGCTTCTTGAGCATACCCTTGAAGAGAATGTAGACGATCTAGATTTGGGTGATTTGATTGTAGAGTTTAGTATGATTATTTTTTAAATATGGAGGCCATTTAGAGCTTCAATGCTTATGTATTTTGGTTCATATATCTATTACACCTGGTGCTAGTTTGGTTCATATATCTATTACACCTGGTTCATATATGGAGGCCATTTAAAGCTTCAAAAGTTTTAAGTTTTAACAACATCTGCATATTTAAGCTCCTAGTCAATAAAAAGCAACGTCAAAAGTTTTAAGTTTTAACAACATCTGCATATTTAAGCTCCTAGTCAATAAAATGCAACGTCAAAAGTTTTAAGTTTTAACAGCATCTGTAGATTTAACCTCTCGTTCAATACAATGCAGGCTTAGGGCAAGTAGAACAGTGCAAGGGCATGGGATTCAAAGATCTTATATGAGAAAAAAATTGGGAAACTTTTTCAGAGTAAGTGCCACATATGTCCGTCATTTCAGAAGAGATTCCAGCAATTACCTGCAGTAGTTTAATTTGTTAGAAAAATCATGTAGATGGGTAACTGCCTCGATTCTTGCAATCGAAACAACCCCACTATGTCCAATCCTCAACTTAGAGACACATTAGCTTGAGGGACCTTGCTTGCTCAAAGGCGATCTTCTCTGCGGTAGGATAGAATCAGCCTTTGGTCCAACCAAGGTTGTTGGTTCAAGTCCCATGTTCAGGTCCCAAGAACCACAACGGTGAGAATATTTAGGCCCAATATTTTGACAAGAAATAGGGTTTAAACCATTACAATCCACATTTTATTTTTCTCCATTCATACTGACCAAATCATAAGGACTACTAAGGACTTAGAGATTTGGAATAGGATGAAACCCTCGGATATAAGGACCAAGGGTTCCATACACTATTTTTTCAACATAAATGAACTGTCCGAGTTGTAAGCTCGTCTATGAGAGAAACATCATATGAATGAGATGAAGCCTAGATCTTCTCCACTGTTATGATGGATACAATATAGGTATGTAATGCGAAGAAAAGTAAGAAAAGTAATGGCAACTTGTCGAGCCACACATGCACCAAGTTGTTGTCATTCAATTTACTTGTATATGCCAAGCCAGAGGTATGCTCATCCATCTTTCAAACCCTTGTGCGGCCTTGCCATAAAATATATCATGAGGTGTACGCTCCCCTGAAACGACCTATGTTCCATCATCCGCTGAAATACAACAATAAAGGCTTAGCTTGACTGATAAGAAAGAATAGCATTACGTGTACGATGTGCAGCAACAAAACAAGCAGTAGGGCTTAGATCGAATACATAAGGAAGCATAACAAAATTTCAAAGTTATAAAGATTTTGAAACTCCATAATGAAATAGAAATAAAAAAGCTTCTATAACCTTAAAAACGACAGTGGGTACAACCATAAATGTTTGCATACATAATGCATATTGAAACATGCTAGAAAAGCCACTCCTTAGCTCTGCTTGGTGAAAAAAATCGACTTCACACGTGATATTTAAGCCCAATCCGATTCAATGTTCTATTCCAAGTAACAAAAGCTGTAAAAAGTAAAATTTACAAGCAACAACTCAACAGGATGTTGCAGGTAGCCTAAATTACTATTCCGTCAAGTGATTCTTCGTCATCAAACTCACCCTCCTCATCAGCAGTTCCATCTTGGTATTACTGGTACTCATATATCAAATCATTCGCATTGCTCGTAGCCTCAATGAATTCCATCTCATCCATGCCCTCTCTAGTGTACCAATGCAAGAAAGCTTTCCTTCTGAACATAGCAGTGAACTGTTCATTAACTCTCCTAAACATTTCCTGAATAGAGGTCGAGTTTCCAATAAATGAGGAAGACATATTCAATCCCTTGGGGGTATATCACAAACACTGGACTTTACATTATTGGGTATCCGTTCAACAAAATAAGAGGAACATTTATTCTGGACATTAATCATTTGCTCATCAACCTCCTTAGTACTCATCTTTCCCCTAAACATGGCATATATTGTCAAGTACCTACCATGACGAGGAGCTGCAGCACACATCGTGTTCTTGGCATCCCACATCTGCTGAGTCAACTCAGAAATAGTGAGTGCTTTGTATTGTTGGGAGCCTCGGGAGGTCAATGGAGCAAAACCAACCATGAAGAAGTGAATACGAGGGAATGGAATGAGGTTTACAACAAGCTTCCGGAGATCTAGGTTGAGCTGACTAGGGAACCTCAGGAAATAGGTCACTCCACTCATGGTTTCAAAGATCAAGTGATTTAAATATCCAACTACAAAAAGAGACAAATCAGGTCTCATAAATAGAAAGGCAGTTGATTAAGGGTATAATTTTTTTACATGAAATGGAGATGTAAAAAGATCAGCTAGTAAGAATACTTACAGCTTGGGGTAGTCAACTTCAAAGTTCTAAAACAGATGTCATAAAGGGATTCATTGTCCAAAACCATACACTCATCTGCATTCTCCACCAGCTGATGGACCGACAAGGTAGCATTGTAAGGCTCAACAACTATATCAAATACCTTGGGAGATGGAAAAACTGAGAATGTGAGCATCATCCAATCTGGGTATTCTTCTCTAATTTTAGAAATCAGAAGAGTTCCCATTCCAGAGCCTGTGCCTCCTCCCAATGAGTGGCATATTTGGAATCCTGCAAAGAATTCGTTGAGAAAATCGTCAGAGTCATCTCTTAAAAAACGACAAAAACTCTCAAACATCAACCCTAATGCCAACGTTTTGAAACATGACAACATTCAACACTTTCATATAAGAAACAAAAAAAGTGATATATGCACAGTTTTTGTGAGTAAAAACGAAAATATATACCAAGGTCCCTTTGCACACTGAGTTTCTATACCTAAAGTGCCATGAATAGCAATCAGGAAAAAATACATGGGGATATTTGTTTCCTACCAAACAAACCATAGTTAAAAACATAAATATGGTAAACCAAGAACATTCAATGATACAATCTCAGTAAAACTTTAAATTTTAATAGTCAAATCCAAAAAACACTGTTCGAGTCCAAATACACTCCCAAATGTAAAAACTATTAATGTACAAGTGGTCCAAAAGAGTCACAAATGCCTTCGATAATATCAAAATGAATAGGTGATGCAACAACAGTTGAAATCCTATAGTAGATATCATATAAGCAGCTGAAATCTATATGCTTTGACCTTTTAAATTTGTCATTTCACCTTAAATTAACAATTAGGTTACAAACTTTATATTAATCAATAATAATATAGAGCAATGATTCATGACAATGAACAGTCTTTCAAATTCGAGGTCAATTATATAAACTGAACTACAACATCAAAAGCAATAACCAACAATATAATCACAAAAAACAAATTTTATTTGAAAGTAAAAAAGGACAACAGTTGTTGATGTCTGCTTCATAATTGTTAATAAGTTTGCTTTACCCAATTTATCTTTCTGCCAATATATAAAATAAACATGTCTCTTGCTTAAAATCCCTTTCTCTTTTGAACTTTGACAGAAGTTAGAAATTTCCAAAATACTAACCTCATCTGGAATGGAAACGTCTTGTTTATCAAAATCAGCAGAGGCCCTTCCAAACAGCCTATCCAGGATTCACTCTGGTGTTTCTTTGTTGGCATTGCTTCTTGCCTCATCTTCTATGATTCTCTTGGAATCTAAACTGCAACCATCATGCTCACTTTTTGGTAGGCTGACAGTTCTATCAACTTTTAATAAATTAGGAGCTATATCTAAGCTGCCAGTGGCTTGATAACAATCAACATTGCCTAACACATGCAGATATACCATAAGTATCCTGACCCGATGCCTGTGGTTCGTGCATATTGGTGCCACTGGTTGATTTGATTAGTTGTCCCTCTTTCATTTGGTTTCCTTTACCATCCAAAGGGGTATTTGTTTTGGTAGCATCACTGGAAATTTTCCTTGTTTCAGTATTAACAACCTGGAAAGAATTAGACATTGTTAAACCATTTAAAAAAAATTATGCAAGGTTAACATTGAATGTCATTCAAGCAATGTAATATCTACATAAACAAATAATGGTGCAAAACAACAACAAAATTGTCCTCATTTATAGATAATAAGATAAAATAAGATAATTTTATTCTGTCAGGAATTGGTTACATTCAATTTTGACCAATTTGGATAGGTTCCATGCCAGCACAACTCCACCCACAAATAAAAAATTTAAAAAAAAAACAAACCTAACCTAGAACATAATTTTCATCTATTTTATGATGCCCCACAACTATTTCACTCACGTGCTTCTCATTCTTCATTTGTGAGACTGTAAAGAGTTTGACATTTGCAACGAGTGTTGTTTTGATGTTATTCTTATGTTGATTCTGAGTGCTACTTGGGTTGGTTCATAGTGCTTCTTGAGCATACCCTTGAAGAGAATGTAGACGATCTAGATTTGGGTGATTTGATTGTACAGTGTAGTATGATTATTTTTTAAATATGGAGGCCATTTAGAGATTCAATGCTTATGTATTTTGGTTCATATATCTATTACACCTGGTGCTAGTTTGGTTCATATATCTATTACACCTGGTTCATATATGGAGGCCATTTAGAGCTTCAAAAGTTTTAAGTTTGAACAACATCTGCATATTTAAGCTCCTAGTCAATAAAATGCAACGTCAAAAGTTTTAAGTTTTAACAACATCTACATATTTAAGCTCCTAGTCAATAAAATGCAACGTCAAAAGTTTTAAGTTTTAACAACATCTGCAGATTTAACCTCTCATTCAATACAATGTAGGCTTAGGGCAAGTAGAACAGTGCAAGGACATGGGATTCAAAGCTCTGATATGAGAAAAAAATTGGGAAACTTTTTCAGAGTAAGTGCCACATGTGTCCTTCATTTCAGAAGAGATTCCAGCAATTACCTGCAATAGTTTAATTTGTTAGAAAAATCTTGTAGATGGGTAACTGCCTCGATACTTGCAATCGAAACAACCCCACTATGTCCAATCCTCAACTTAGAGACACATTCACTTGAGGGACCTTGCTTGCTCAAAGGCGATCTTCTCTGCGGTAGGATAGAATCAGCCTTTGGTCCAACCAAGGCTACTGGTTCAAGTCCCGTGTTCAGGTCCCAAGAACTGCAGCGGTGAGAATATTTAGGCCCAATATTTTGACCAGAAATAGGGTTTAAACCATTACAATCCACATTTTATTTTTCTCCATTCATACTGACCAAATCTTCAGGACTACTAAGGACTTAGAGATTTGGAATAGGCTGAAACCCTCGAATATAAGGACCAGGGGTTCCAGACACTATTTTTTCAACATAAATGAACTGTCTGAGTTGTAAGCTCGTCTATGAGAGAAACATTATATGAATGAGATGAAGCCTAGATCTCCTTGACTGTTATGACGGATACAAGATAGGAATGTAATGCGAAGAAAAGTAAGAAAAGTAATGGCAACTTGTTGAGCCACACCTACACCAAGTTGTTCTCATTCAATTTACTTGTATATGCCAAGCCAGAGGTATGCTCATCCATCTTTCAAACCCTTGTGCGGCCTTGCCATAAATATATCACTAGGTGTACGCTCCCCTGAAATGACCTATGTTCCATCATCCGCTGAAATACAACAATAAAGGCTTAGCTTGACTGATAAGAAAGAATAGCATTACGTGTATCATGTGCAGCAAAAAAACAAGCAGTAGGGCTTGGATCAAATACATAAGGAAGCATAACAAAATTTCAAAGTTATAAAGATTTTGAAACTCCATAATGAAATAGAAATAAAAAAGCTTCTATAACCTTAAAAACGACAGTGGGTACAACCTTAAATGTTTGCATACATAATGCATATTGAAACATGCTAGAAAAGCCACTCCTTAGCTCTGCTTGGTGAAAAAAATCGACTTCACACATGATTTTTAAACCCAATCCGATTCAATGTTCTATTCCAAGTAACAAAAGCTATAAAAAGTAAAATTTACAAGCAACAACTCAACAGGATGTTGCAGGTAGCCTAAATTACTATTCCATCAATTGATTCTTCATCATCAAACTCACCCTCCTCATCAGCAATTACATCTTGGTATTACTGGTACTCAGATACCAAATCATTCACATTGCTCTTAGCCTCAGTGAATTCCATCTCATCCATGCCCTCTCTAGTGTACCAATGCAAGAAAGCTTTCCTTCTGAACATAGCAGTGAACTGTTCACTAACTCTCCTAAACATTTCCTGAATAGAGGTGGAGTTTCCAATAAATGTGGAAGACATATTCAGTCCCTTGGGAGTATATCACAAACACTGGACTTTAAATTATTGGGTATCCATTCAACAAAATAAGAGGAACATTTATTCTGGACATTAATCATTTGCTCATCAACCTCCTTAGTACTCATCTTTCCCCTAAACATGGCATATGTTTTCAAGTACCTACCATGGCGAGGATCTGCAGCACACATCGTGTTCTTGGCATCCCACATCTGTTGAGTCAGCTCAGAAATAGTGAGTGCTCTGTATTGTTGGGAGCTTCGGGAGGTTAATGGAGCAAAACCAACCATGAAGAAGTGAAGGCGAGGGAATGGAATGAGGTTTACAGCAAGCTTCTGGAGATCTAAGTTGAGCTGACTAGGGAACCTCAGGAAACAAGTCACTCCACTCATGGTTTCGAAGATCAAGTGATTTAAATATCCAACTACAAAAAAAAGACAAATCAGGTCTCATAAATAGTAAGGCAGCTGATTAAGGGTATAATTGTTTGACATGAAATGGAGATGTAAAAATATCAACTAGTAAGAATACTTACAGCTTGGGGTAGTCAACTTCAAAGTTCTAAAATAGATGTCATAAAGGGATTCATTGTCCAAAACCATACACTCATCTGCATTCTCCACAGCTGATGGACCGACAAGGTAGCATTGTAAGGCTCAACATTTATATCAAATACCTTGGGAGATGGAAAAACTAAGAATGTGAACATCATCCTATCTGGGTATTCTTCTCTAATTTTAGAAATCAGAAGAGTTCCCATTCCATAGCTTGTGCCTCCTCCCAATTAGTGGCATATTTGGAATCCTGCAAAGAATTCGTTGAGAAAATCGTCAGAGTCGTCTCTTAAAATACGACAAAAACTCTCAAACATCAACCCTAATGCCCACGTTTTGAAAGACGACGATGTTCAACACTTTCAAATAAGAAACAAAAAAAGTTATATATGCAGAGTTTTTGTGAGTAAAAACAAAAATATATACCAAGGTCCCTTTGCACATTGAGTTTCTATACCTAAAGTGCCATGAATAGAAATCAGGCTAAAATACATGGGGATATTTGTTTCCTACCAAACAAACCATAGTTAAAAACATAAATATGGTAATCCAAGAACATTCAATGATACAATCTCAGTAAAACTTAGAAGTTTAATAGTCAAATCCAAAAAACACTGTTCGAGTCCAAATACACTCCCAAATGTAAAAACTATTAATGGACAAGTGGTCCAAAAGAGTCACAAATGCCTTCGATAATATCAAAATGAATAGGTGATGCAACAACAGTTGAAATCCTATAGTAGATATCATATAAGCAGCTGAAATCTATATGCTTTGACCTTTTAAATTTGTCATTTCACCTTAAATTAACAATTAGGTTACAAACTTTATATTAATCAATAATAATTTAGAGTTACGATTCATGACAATGAACAATCTTTCAAATTCGAGGTCAATTATATAAACTGAACTACAACATCAAAAGCAATAACCAACAATATAATCACAAAAAACAAATTTTATTTGAAAGTTAAAAAGGACAACAATTGTTGATGCTTGCTTCACAATTGTTAATAAGTTTGCTTTACCCAATTTATCTTTCTGCCAATATATAAAATAAACATGTCTCTTGCTTAAAATCCCTTTCTCTTTTGAACTTTGATGGAAGTTAGAAATTTCCAAAATACTAACCTCATCTAGAATGGAAACATGTTGTTTATCAAAATCAGTAGAGGCCCTTCCAAACAGCCTATCCAGGATTCACTCTGGTGTTTCTTTGTTGGCATTGCTTCTTGCCTCATCTTCTATGACTCTCTTGGAATCTAAACTGCAACCATCATGCTCACTTTTTGGTAGGCTGACAATTCTATCAGCTTTTAATAAATTCGGAGCTATATCTAAGCTGCCAGCGGCTTGATAACAATCAACATTGCCTAACACCTGCAGATATACCATAAGTATCCTGACCCGATGCTTGTGGTTCGTGCTTATTGGTGCCACTGGTTGATTTGATTAGTTGTCCCTCTTTCATTTGGTTTCCTTTACCATCCAAAGGGGTATTTGTTTTGGTAGCATCACTGGAAATTTTGGCTGTTTCAGTATTAACAACCTGGAAAAAATTAGACATTGTTAAACCATTTAACAAAAATTATACAAGGTTAAGATTGAATGTCATTCAAGCAATGTAATATCTGCATAAACAAATAATGGTGCAAAACAACAACAAAATTGTCCTCATTTATAGATAATAAGATAAAATAAGATAATTTTATTCTGTAGGGAACTGGTTACAATCAATTTTGACCAATTTGGATAGGTTCCATGCCAGCACAACTCCACCCACAAATAAAAAATTTTAAAAAAAACCTAAACCTAATCTAGAACATAATTTTCATCTATTTAATGATGCCCCACAACTATTTCACTCACTTGCTTCTCATTCTTCATTTGTGAGCCTGTAAAGAGTTTGACATTTGCAACAAGGAGTGTTGTTTTGATGCTATTCTTGTGCTGATTCTGAGTGCTACTTGGGTTGGTTTAGAGTGCTTCCTAAGCATACCCTTGAAGAGAATGTAAATGATCTAGATTTGGGTGATCTGATTGTAGAGTGTAGTATGATTATTTTTTAAATATGGAGGCTATTTAGAGCTTCAATGCTTATGTATTTTGGTTCATATAGCTATTACACAAACAAACAATATCATCAATACAAATATCCATTAGATTATGCTCTAAACATGCTTGCTGGAGTTCATCAACTGTAATATAAACACTTCCATCCTTGTTAAAGTACGAAAATGCAGCAAATAAATGCTCTTCATGCTTCAGTTTGTTCAAATGAAAAGTTGCAACAATGAATTCTCCAGAATCGATTGTAACACTGTTTTCTACGTTAGCCTGTGATGGAAGTCCAATGAGTTAGAAGCTCATGTTTATAAATAGAGTAAAATATCATAGCTTTAATTATTTTGTAATACACAAAAGAGGTTTGAAATAACAGGCAATCAACACAAAAGCATTGAAAATTTGTAAGATAATCTGGTGTAAAGGCTTTCGCATTTCATACGAAGCATCTGTCTCCCCTTTGAAATACCAAATTGCTTGGAGGCTCATGTAAAAACAAATTAGCAAGAACAAAGGAACATATAAGAAATCACAAATAATCAGGGCAAGTGGAACCCCTAATAACAAAGATTTTATAAGACCATCTTTTGTGTTTTTACAAATTCTTAGGGTACCTTTGACGCAGTACCATGTCATAACTATAAATAATAGGCCAGTTTGAAAAAAGGAAAAAGGGAAAATAAATGACATGTAGTAAACACAGCTGGGAATTGGGAATGATGGTGGAATTTAAGTGGAAATGAAATAAATTACGAGTTGTTTGGACTCTATCACATTTCTTTGATTGTTAACAAAACAACTGCCAAATTCCCATCTATCTTTCAGGTATTTATTCACATTTTAAAGCAGGTCTTTATTCACATTTTAAAGAAGGGGGTGTAATTTAAAGACTATTCAGGACAGACAATACAATGGTTTGTACAAGTAGCTAGCAACAAACAAATTCATAAATTGATCTGGAAATTCGCTTTGATCCATAGTAGCATCTTGCCTTTAATTTTTAGTCATGGTGATTAAAATTTAAAGAGCTGAATTCGAAAGCATTCACATCATTTACCTAAGTTTGCTAGGGTTTGCACTGGTGCAACATTCACATAATTTGCATAAAGTTTGCGAGAGATTGTACTACTGCTATAAAATAAAAAGGCAGTGGGAACAAATCTTGCCAATATGACAACAGATTTCAAGGGTTTGTTCGAATACTTTCTCCAAGTATAAACCAGATTGTAGACCGTATCCCATGAATGGAGAGACAAAATACACAGTTAAAGAAAGTAATTTCAAACAAAAATATCAAAAAGAAATGAAAACTTACATATGAAGGGAAATTCTCCAACTCGGCATATTGGAATCCACCTCCAGGGCGTCCCCGCAGCTGGTTTGAGAAGAGTTACACAATTGCTTGAATTACTGCACATTTTTACAAAATTCCTCCAAGTAAGCCTTCAGCTTCCCGTAGGCGCAATTCTTCCTCCATTTTTACGCACTGCTCATGGATTATAATAGATTCCTTGTGTTCATGGTGATGTTAAAAAAAATTCCATCCTAAATCTGCAACCTCAACGAACCTGCCGATTACAAAATACACAGTTAAAGAAAGTAATTTCAAACAAAAATATAAAAAAGAAGCGAAAACTTACATATGAAGGGAAATTCTCCAACTCGGCATATTGGAATCCACCTCCAGGGAGTCCCCACAACTTTTTTGAGAAGAGTTACGCAATTGCTTGAATTACTGCACATTTTTACAAAATTCCTCCAAGTAGGCCTTCAGCCTCTCATAGGCGCAATTCTTCCTCCATTTTTACGCACAGCTCATGGATTATAACAGATTCCTTGTGTTCATGGTGATGTTCAAAAACATTCCATCCTAAATCTGCAACCTCAACGACCCTGCCGATCACTTCCAGGTCTGGAACATGACCACTTATAACCATTTTTTCCCTTTTAACAAAAGAAAATTTCCCCTCTGGATAAATTCCTTACCTTGGATTTGTAGATTTCATAGATTTTAAAGCTACCCAATCTAGGGAATTTTAGATGAGAGATTAAGCTACCCAATCTCAAGGATTTTTAATTGCAGAGATTTTAAAGGTACTCAATTCATAACTTCGTCGAAGCCAATGGAAAACCGGAAAATGTGTTTGTCTCGCTCGTATTCCTCAGCCTCCTCCTTCCGTGACATGGAGGCCTCGATTTCCATGCGCGCAAACTTGGTGAGTTCTGCGTCTTCTTCTGATACTTTCCTCTGCGGGGTTTGGGAAGAAGCTGTAGCCTATGGTTTCCATTGTTGCCGCCATTCCTGGGCATGAACAGGAAAAACCAAAGACCGATGAATTGAAGCACTTGAAACTATGTAGGTTTGACAAACGAGAGGGATGATTTCATTTAAAAGGTTTGTTTTAAGGTATACAAGAGAGGAGGAATCTCGCTACAGTGTTTATGGATAGTTTTTCATTGTGAAACGCCTACTGCATAAATATGAAATGAAATAATTAATTGCGTAAATATGAAATGAAATAATTAATAGATAAATTTATATGCTATGTCAAAAATCTTAGGATATATGCATTAATAAGCAAAGTCAAAGACGGATTAATACAAAGTCAAAGTGAATCAAAAAAGAGTTGCACCCCGGCAATAACAGTTCAAAGTTTCAACCAATAACATTGAAAGTAAATAATATGAAATGAAATAATTACGCCGTAGGCGTTTCACCAATGAGAAGCATGACCTTCCACCTCGGAAAGATTCCTCGTCTATGGATCCAATGGAATCCTGGCACGTGTCAACCATTTTCACGCGGTTTTAAATTTTGCGTCCATCAATTTTAGGTGGGTTCCCTTTCTCGGTTTTCGTGGTTTGGTTCAACAAGGGTTTGAAGTAGCTTCGATGGTGGTTTCGAGTACCTACAACCGACTCAAGAAGTCTTGGACCGACCATTTCAGTACTCCACATTTGTACTTATCTGTTGCAACCCTGCCTGCTTTCTCGCTCACCGCTTTATCTATTGCAACACTGCCTGGATTCTCAGTCATTGCTTTCGATCGGCTGCAATCATATGCAGCCATGTCCCTAGATCCCCAAATTCCCACCGATTAGAGAGCCAATGTGTAGCAATTGCCAAATAGTAGTATTTCAAGTAATCAAATTCTATGATCTCAGAAGTAGTTTTTATTAAATTCAAAACTTCAATCATTTTTAGACTATCTAGGTATGTTTAGAAAGAAACAAAATTTTGAATTTGTATAATAGATAAAATCTAATTATATCTCAAAATTTAGCCAAATGGAATCTGGGTGTTGCAGTTTGTTGAACTTACTCGCCATGAAACAAAAAGCCGCTCTGATAATCGGATTTTTCAAATAACTAAGCAAAACAGTAAGATAATATCAAGGTTGGTTGATTGGTGACCCGTTGGTATTTGCAGTCGATCAACGACATGGAGGAAGTCGACCGATGCAGCATGAATTTTCATCCATCGACGTCCGACTTGGAAAAAATTGCCGCACATTTTATTTTTATGGGGATTGTTTTAGCCAAGGCGGCTCGACCATTATAGGCTCATGAAAACAGTCCCGACGTGCGTTGATAGGTATTGGTAGCGACCATCTAAATAGCAATCCAGCCATTTAGTTGTAGAGTTCCGACCATTTAGATGGTACAAGTATGAATTTAAATAACAATCCAACCATTTAGGCAAGGGACGTGCCCTTTCTTCGAGCAAGAGTGTGAAAAGGAAAATATTATAATCAAACAAGTTCAAGGCTAAAACATCATCCAAGCATGACCAAAAAGCAATACAGTGTCTCTGTAATAAAAATAAAATGGAGCGTGGCTCTTGACAGAGGCAAACCACCACAGGTGAAATCCTACATGCTCCAGTAATAAGGCCTTGACTCTTCAATCCACGAAAATAGTTGGAATTAGCCAAATATTCTGTTTAAGTGTAAGAAGAATAGATACTCTTACCTAAATTTTGAAAACCAATTTTAAAAAATCAATTTTTAATTATTTAAAAATGGTCGAAACTCTAAATGGTCATAACTTCAAAGTTCCAACCATTTTTGTGTCAACCATCATTTACATCTTATTCGTCATCAAGCATATTTGGTATCGACCCTTTCGACAGTTTCAGACGTGACGCAAGGGTTTCAACATCGTAACCTGGTGTTATTTGGTGATAAGATAAAGACATGTCCAACTATTTTGAAAACCAATTTTAAAAAATCAATTTTTAATTATTTAAAAATGGTCGAAACTCTAAATGGTCAAAACTTCAAAGTTCCGACCATTTTTGTGTCGACCATAATTTACATCTGATTCGTCATCAAGCATATTTGGTATCGACCCTTTCGACAGTTTCAGACGTGACGCAAGGGTTTCAACATCGTAACCTGGTGTTATTTGGTGATAAGATAAAGACATGTCCAACTATTTGCTGGCAAAATGGCTTAACAATAAGGTATCCACATTATCTTCTGATTGTTGGCGAATTATAAACAATAATATAGTGCTTTATTTATTGTAGAGAGTAAATTCGTCATTGATTTGGCAGCATCGATCCAGCAATTTTGAAATTGTAGCCATGGATTCAAAGATTGTACCTGGAGATGCCGAGCAGAACTAAAATACAATCAATCGCGAATGCCAATTCCAGTGCCAGACTGTCAATACAAACTAAAAATCTCCTTAATGAATCGTTTTACATCATTGTAATAGGAGACAACGATTACATCAATAACTATTTATTGCCCCTTAATGTTACTAATGTGCAGCTGAATACTCCAGATCTATTCACGGGTCTTCTAATTACGTCATTACAGTGACAACTCAAGGTAATTGCAATTTTAGTTGTCATTTTTTAAACCTAAGATTATAATTCGGTCGTAAGTAACATGGAAACGAAAATTTTGAGCAGAGAATACACCAAATTGGAGAACGTAAAATTGTGTTCAACGGAATTGGTCCTGTTGGGTGTATCCCATTTCAATGGAGAAAGAATGGAGGGTCATGTCTGGAAGATGCCAACGAATAGGTTCAAAAATTCAATTTCGTTCAACCACGGAATCTGTCGAGGTTGTGAATTTCCGCGAAGACATGATTTTCAACCACGCCAGAATCTCGACCAACCAAAGCTTTGAGTTGATTTTGCGATGCGTCCAGCATGTTGTTTTGGACAAGCTGTCGAGTTTCTGCGGTAATTGGCATGTAAGATCATTCTAGTAGAGTGACAAGCCTTCCAGAAACGACAATTCCCCCAAAGTTCTTAGGAATTTGGTTCGACCTCCTCGACCTCGACCTCCTCCGACCTCCTCGACCTCAACCTCCCCTCCTCGACCTCTTTCGACCTCCTTCGACATCCTCGACCTCCGACCTCCTCGAATAAGATGGGCCCCTCCAACGTTACAGTGCTCAGAAAACAATAAGTGGACCAAGATTATTACCTTGGCAAGTCACTGAAGAGGACGACAGAGGAATGGTTTTTAAAATCATCGTCCATACAAATTTCAAAGAAGATTACTCGATCACCATATCCCAAAATGCCCAAAATTTATGATGGTAATTTAACACCCTCTCTGCCCAACCCACAAGCATGCCTGTATGTGAAGTACATCATTTCTCGCATCTGGCTTGGATCCTTCCCCACACTAGAAATGGCGTCTTGTGCACACGACGTGGCATCTTTGTGTTTGCAAGGCCACTCGGATTTTCTCAATTTCCCAGAAACTGTCCATCATCTTCCTCACCCCTCTTTTTCTGCAGCAAGAGATATACAGGCAGCTGCAGCGGCCGCAACATTCGTTAATCTCCCCATTACTCCTCCTCCTTCTCAAACTTGTAATCAGTCTGTGGATCTACAGGGGATGGCAGTGGTTACTGAGACATATAGTAATCACAGAGAGGATTTTTCAATGGTAGACTTGACAGTGTTTCTTAAAAACATGGCATAAGGCATGCAGCTTGCACCTGTGCCTTATTTCAATAGAATAGAAGTTAATGAAGATAATAGCGTAGGTGAACTATTTCTTTGGCAATTTGAGTAGTGAACAAAATGGTCGCGATTGTCAATCGAATTTGCTAGATGTAAAACATACGCTGGATGAATGTTCTCTTATTTTCTTCGAATAAGTTGTGCTCGCAAGAGATTTGTTTCTCAATCATTTATGAGAAATTTGTTTCTCATGTGGCTTTAGTTTTCAATCATGCTGCCCATATGGCTGGCAATGTTGAGTTTTTTTTATGTGGATTGTTGTATAGTTTTTTTCCGGTGGATGGTATGAAATATGGTTTGTTTCTTCTTCTTCTTATTATTTAATAATATATGGAATAATATTCAATAAATTTATTTGAAATGATTTATGATTTTTGGTCAATATTTTTAAATGATGAAGATAATTATAAATAATATAAAACTTGAGTTATTAATCTATATAATAGTGTTATTAATTTTATTTTAATAATAATATTTTATGAATCTTAAAAACTATCTATATAATAGTGTTATTAAATTCAAAAATTCAATCATTTTTAGACTATCTAGGTACGTTTAGAAAGAAACAAAATTTCGAATTTGTATAATAGATAAATTCTAATTATATCTCAAAATTTAGCCAAATGGAATCTGGGTGTTGCAGGTTGTTTAACTTACTCGCCATGAAACAAAAAACCGCTTTGATAATCGGATTTTTCAAATAACTAAGCAAAACAATAAGATAATCTCAAGGTTGGTCGGTTGGCGACCGGTTGGTATTTGCAGTCGATCAACGACATGGAGGAAGTTGACCGGTGCAACATGACTTTTCATCCGTCGACCCCCAACTTGGAAAAAGCTGCCACACAGTTTCTTTTTATGGGGATTGTTTCAGCCGAGACGGCTCGACCATTATAGGCTCATGAAAACACTCTCGAGGTGCACCGACAGGTATTGGTAGCGACCATCTAAATAGCGATCCAGCCATTTAGTTGTAGAGTTTCGACCATTTAGATGGTACAAGTATGAATTTAAATAGCGATCCAGCCATTTAGGCAAGGGATGTTCCCTTTCTTCGAGCAAGAGTGTGAAAAGGAAAATATTATAAGCAAACAAGTTCAGGGCTAAAACATCATCCAAGCATGACCGAAAAGCAATACAGTGTCTCTGTAATAAAAATAAAATGGAGCGTGGCTCTCAACGGAAGCAAACCACCACCGGTGAAATCCTACATGCTCCAGTAATAAGGCCTTGACTCTTCAATCCACGAAAACAGTTGGAATTAGCCGAATATTCTGTTTAAGTGTAAGAAGAATAGATACTCTTAACTAAATTTTGAAAACCAATTTTAAAAATTCAATTTTTAATTATTTAAAAATGGTCGAAACTCTGAATGGTCAGAACTTCAGAGTTCGGACCATTTTTGTGTCGACCATAATTTACATCTAAGTAAAAACAGAACCGCCAGACTACCACATCCTGATTCCTGACTGCCATAAGTGGGAATATGGCATTCGATTTCCCCGCTACAAATTTCAAGGCAATATATCGACCTCCACCTTCGTCAAACTTTGTAATTTGCAAAAAAAATATTGCTATTGCCATTGTCGAACCGAACCTGTCGGGATTGTTCACTACGTCTACATCCAATAGACGTAGTGAGCGATATCCAGTAAACTGATTACAATCCACTAATTCAAGCGACCACGTTCAAGCCATATCAACGAAGGAGTCGACTATCGACCTATCTGGTTTGAATTGCAATTTTGTTTGTGAGAAGTTCGACCAATAAGTCAATGAGTCATGTGGTTAAGCACTCCTCCGACCTCCGTCGACCTCCTCCGACCTCCTTGACCTCCACCGACCTCTTACCTCCTTCGACCTCCTCGACCTCCTCTGACCTCCTCTGACGTCCGACCTCCGTGGACCTCCTACCTGCTCTCTCTCGCTTTCACTTGTTGCTCCTTCTCCCATGCTTCGATAGTTGCTTCGTTTTAGTTTAGATTCTTGAGCATGCTTGAAAATTCATCCAAATTTTTCCTCTTAAAACTTACTCTTATGCTCGTATAACATAATAGCGTGTAGTTTTTGGTTCATTTTGGTTTAAATACTTTAAAAATTCTACGTTTATGATTTACAACATGGTTTACGAAGCAAAAGCAAGAGTTGCAGATCTTGTGACTTTCTTCGGAATTGAAATCAAACTCCATTAATCATGTTTAGGCTACAGTCTTTTAAATGCTTGCAAAATCATGGTAATGCGATCCGTCATTCTTAACGTTGCTCAATCTCTACAAAGATACAGATTGCTTAACCAAACCAAGGTTTGAAAAGGGACGAAGTGATCCATGTTAATACAAAAGGCTGGATCTACATGAAAATCCAATTAAAAAGGAATCCATTACTTAACCATAACTAATGCATATCCATGTTAATACAAGGGTTAGATCAATATGAAAAACCAATTAGAAAGGGAGCATGATTGTTTTTTATATTAGTGTAGAGGAGATTTATACAGCTATCGATTTAATATGGAACTTTAAAAAAAATTACAATACTCAAGAGTTTTAATTTACCTTTTTAATAGATAAAAAAATTATAATATGAAGGATTATTATTATTACTTTTTTTTTTATTAGAACATAAAGATGTAAATGTGGCAGAACATCACATTATAATGGAAGACAAAATCTATATAAAAAGTAAATTTTCACCGAGCTTTTAGATGTATTTTGATATTAAATTATTATTATAAAAAAAACAAGTTTTTAGTTAAGTATAAATATTTTATTCCAAAATTAAAATATTAAATCTATAATTAATATGTGTATTTCTATAGTTTGGGTATAGTTTGGTGGGGGAAAGTGTTCATTTGTCCCATTAAAAAACATAATAAAAAATACAAATACAAATAAAAAATAAGAATGCATGAATTGGTGTGTTGTAGCATAGTGGAGCCCTGCTGGGGGGAGTGTCCATTTATATCATAAAAAAAAAGAATGCATGTATCAATGTGTTGTAACATAGTGACGAAAGGGATGTGTGATGTACTTTAGTGGTGAAATGTTTCCTCTAGATGCTTTGTAAAACCATAATTAAATGGATGTATATTGTCAATATCCTCATCCAAACATGTTGACTATTAAATCTATAAGAACAAAACAAAATATGATAACCCTAATACCTAAGAAGTAAAAGGTCGTCTTCGTCTCCAGGCCAACGTGAAAGATGCGAGCCAGACATCATGAAGGCCACGAAACTTAGTTCGCGACGACAGGGTCATCTCGAGCAATCCTTCGGCACACCACATCTCCACCAGTGTCTCCACATCAATTTGTGCATCCTCTGGAAATGCACCACAATATAGAAAACAACTCTTCTGAGTATCGAACAAATCATTGTAACTCAATCTTAAACCCTCGACAAGTTCGCGACGACAGGGTGTTGTTGTTGTGAGGGCGCGTTGCTGCTCATAGTGAATAAGAACTGCGCCCTTGCACGATGACCCTGCATTGAAGATCGAGCTGCATGGTGGAACCTACGGATCTCTGCTGGCAGTGCTTCATGCATCGATACAGAGGTGAAGAACATGTGAATGTCGGTGTGCCATATTCAACCACGAACTCATTCCTTTATGACAACAAGTGGGGTGGACTGATTAGCAGAAATGGTGCTCAGGATTCAAGAGCAGATTATTGGTTGCATAATTTATTGTGTCTGTCATTCATGAGGCTTTGTCGTTCTGATAAGTGCTTCTAAATACAAAGGATAGATATAACAGAAAAAATAACAATGTACTGGAAAAGAACTTATTCATACCTTTGTTATTTTCGGCAGAATTGTTCTCAGAAATGAAAACTTTTCATTCATATCCTCACCTATGACTCGCTTTCTTATAAAAACATAAACACAGAAGCAAAGTTTAAAATATTTTTCCTTTTTACCTATTGGAACTTGTAGAAATTAATTTGAGTTCTACATTAACTATGTAACTTGTCGGTGGTCGACAACCGACTATTTGTCTTCCTTGCCACCGTCGACGACTTCATCAACTATTGGGCGATAGTCAACCATTCAATATCAAAGGGGCATCGGCCATAATTGCATTGACAATGGGAGGCTCGACCGTATGACAACCACTTGCACCGGCTGTCAACATTCGACTAAGTATCATCGACCACCGACTACACCGGTCGAATTCCTTTTGACGTGTCTGGAAACCTTATCAAGTTGATGAACTTTTGCAATTGTGTCAGCGTTTAATATTTCTGACCTGGTGAGTTTGAAAACGAATAAGGATGAATGAACCCTTAATGTTTATAAAATGTCATCACTCGATATTTAACACCTACCATAAAAAGATAAGTCCAATGTTCCGTTTCCACTTTACTTATGTCAAAAATAATTAATTTATAAGGAATTTCAAACAAATAAAATCTTTATTTTAAAATAATGTTTTTTGGATGACCTTGTCCACATATTAGTCGAAGTTTTTTGGACGAGCTTGTCCAAAAATTAGTCGAAGCTTTGACTAATTTTCAAAGACCCGACTATACATGACAAGTAGTCGATCTCGACACATCGACCTTATTATAGTAGTGACCATATTTAAACATTGACCTTTTATAACCGACCATTATAATAATAATGACCAAAAAGAAACTTGGCACCATTGTCCCCGAATTGAGAAGTTGATTGAAAATGGAACACTTTGTCGTCTGGCCTGACCACCGATCGGTAAATTTATTAATATATCAACCTATATTTGAGTCAAATTATAAATATTGCTTATAAATTTAAGAAGGTCAAGACATTTTAAGCTGAATTTAACATATGGTCGAGGCTTATATTTGGTTAAAATATTGGTCAACTACTTTCATCACTCTCTTTGTGTTTATGTATATGTTATCGTGATAGATGACTATGACTCTTTGTGTTTACTTCCTCTATTGCATTTAAATATGCTAGATATATAAAGTCTTAAATTAAAATAAGATGCAAGGACCTACTGTTATGCAGCTTTATCTTGTTTATTTGATAGTTTGGGCAATCGTGTGTTTATGAATTTAATTAGCACAATTAGGGATGAAAGCACAATAGAAATGCATCCATGTTTAGTATTAGAATTTAGTAATTAAGATTGTTGTAGCTTGCTTCTGCTATTAATATATACAATCAACCATTAAAAATGATGTTGGTATCAAAAGACAAACTCTATGGTAGAATTAAGGTACGCCATATCCTTTACAATGGACTAAGGTTATTGGGTACGTGACATTGCTATAATGTCAAGAGTTGTAACCTCTTGAATGTTATGGACATTCATAGTTTTCTCCTTTTGATGTCAACAATCTTTTATCATATGATATTCTGGATATCCCTAATGTTGGATGGGTCCTCTTGGCCTCTTCCCCAATGACTTAGTTGGTCAATTTATACTCAATGTTGGTTTATTCTCCTGATTTTGATAATGAAAAGGCTTGAACTCTCTTTCTTGGTTGAGCTTCTCCTTCTTCTTTGATGAGGGGCATCGAGCATAGGGAAAGAGGAAAGTTAGAAGGGGCGTTCCTATAGACACTCAATTCAGACCCCTACCGAAATAGTCAAGCCCTACTCCAAATGTGCGTCATCAAATAATGTACCCATCGATGATAGACGATTCCAAATGTGCATCATCAAATAATGTAATCGTCGATGATAGATGCATTTGATTATTGAATATTGTTGCACATCGATGATCGCATGTCTTCTCATGTTGCAAAGTCTGGTCGACAAGATGGTATATTTAACAAGCCGATGCGAGTTATAGAGTGCTAAATGCATGGTGTTTCAGAGTTTTTGCTTGATTTGGGTCTATCAAAATATTTTATGGCTTTGCTTAATTTTGTAATATCTTTTAGTCAATTTTAACTTATGTCTGTAAAGTTACAAGTGTTTGCATTTGGTCGAAGCCCAATCTTGTCGATATGTTGGTCGACATATAACATTTATGGTCGATACTTACATCTGGGTTGAGAATACCTTTTCCATATTTAAATGATTATAGTACGGTTGATACTTTATCATCGACATATTAAAAGTTATATGATCGGTATAGTTGATATTTATTGGTCGGTTCTTAAATATATGGTCGAGGTGGCCAACACATCATTTAATTGACAACTTTTTTTTTAAAAGTCGACCAACCGTCAATGGATGTGATCGACATAACCAACTAACTGTCGACCAAAGAACCCAATCAACCACGCACAAGTTCACTGCCGACTAATTACACCATCGCCCAGTTATGTCACCTTCTCTTGTTATCACATTTCTCATTCTGGAGCAGTCGACCATTTCATAGTACACATATATAACTCAATGCTTCCTACAGAATTGATATATCTCATCCACATAGAAATTTATGCTCTATAATCAATTGAAGATGACTCTCGACTAATTAGTATCGACACAACTACATCGACCATATTTACAATAGAATGACTCATCAAACCGAGCATAGTTTACAATAGAATGACTCATCGAACCAACCATAGTTTACAAAAAAAAAATACAATGCCGACAACTTTTAATAATAATGACAATAAGGTCAACCATTTCATATCGACGTGACAACTTTATCAACCAACTTAGAGTTCTGTCGACTTCTTCTCACCATCTATGCTATTCAACTTCATCCAGAAATGTGATGGTCGACTAATTGTTCTAGTCGACAACGCGTGTTTCGAGATTGTTACAAACTTTGCTCTTTTCCTAACGGCGTTCACTTTTGCACCTCCTAGGGCAAATGCTAGTTAATAGATAAATTTATATGCTATGTCAAAAAGATGGATTAATACGAAGTCAAAGTGAATAAAAAAAGAGTTGCGCCATGGTCCGACAATAACGGTTCAAAGTTTCAACCAATAAAATTGCATGTAAATAATATGAAATAAAATAATTAAAAAATAAATTTATATGCTATGTCAAAAAGCTTAGGGTATATGGATTAATAAGCAAAGTCAAAGATGGATTAATACAAAATCAAAGTGAATCCAAAACAATAGTTACCGTGCTTCGGCAGGGGCTAATAAGATATCCCATTCCTCATCTTATGTTTTGTGATATTGTTAATATCACAAAATTATCTAATCATAAGTCCATTGCATTTGAAATTAATATGTTTTGTAATATTGTTAATATCACAAAAATTCTATAATCATAAGTCCCTTGCATTTGAAATTATTATTATGAAATTTAAAAATATATATATATATATATTTTTTTTTTATGATTCCAATTCCTTAATTTATATATAAAGAAAAGGAAATAATAATATCTAAAATACTAAAATATTCAATATTATAACATAAAAATAAAATGAATAATTTAATTTTAAAAAATAATTAACACAAATTCAAAATAATTCAAGATAACATTGAACAAATTAATTAAAATATTTTTCACAAATTAATATATATTATTAAATTTGATATATTCTTTATTTTTAATTTAAAAAATAAATTAAAAAAAAAACATAATTTTAAAATTATATATATAAATTTTTTTATGATTCCAATTCCTTAATTTATATATAAAGAAAATGAAATAATAATATCTAAAATACTAAAATATTCAATATTATAACATAAAAATAAAATGAATAATTTAATTTTAAAAAATAATTAACACAAATTCAAAATAATTCAAGATAACATTGAACAAATTAATTAAAATATTTTTCACAAATTAATATATATTATTAAATTTGATATATTCTTTATTTTTAATTTAAAAAAAAAACATAATTTTAAAATTAAAGTAATTACCTTACTATTCCCCTACGACAGGTAAATTAATACATCAATGATATTGATACCAAATACATAAAACTACTCCCCTTCCACGTGTAAATTAACAGATCAATGATATTGATACCAAATGCATAAAACAAAGACAAAAAATTATTGTACTTATGCTTTCTTCCTCAATGACATTGATACCAAATACATAAAACAATAAGTATTACAATGCTTTCAAATTTATGTATAATAACAATAAGTATTACGTATATGTATTCCCTTGTCATGAGAAACATCCATTCATTAAATTAAATAATAATAATAATAAATTGCATCAAATTATTCCATAGCGCCGTTTCTTCTTGTTTACTTCCGCACTCCACGGCAGTTGCTTCTTTACTTCCGCACATCGCCGTTTCTTCTTGTTTACTTCCGCACATCGCCGTTTCTTCTTGTTTACTTCCGCACATCCAGAGACACCAACACGAACAGACTTCAACGACAGTTGCTCCTTTACTTCCGCACTCCACTGCAGTTTGGGACATCCATACATGGTAATCATCAACAATGATAGACAATGTTGGATGCCTTCCACCTCTTCGAGCTCGGAACATCCACTGACATTTAGCTCTTCGAGATTTGTCAGCTGCCCCATTCCCCGTATGCTCTTTAACTTCTTACACCCACTTGATTCCAACTCTCTCAAAGATACCAATGTTCCAATAGGTGGCAACTCCTCCAATTCTATGCAAGCATTGATTCTCAGCATTTTAAGTTTTGCAAGACCACAAATCTTATCTATTTTCCTCAAATTATGACAATTGAGGAATGACAACTCTATGAGTGTATTTGGCAATGTTCCAACCTCCACCACATTATCGCAATCCTTAATGTAAAGGTCTCGAAGGTTGCAGAAAACACCTTCAGCAAATGATACCTCTGATATCCCTGTTCCAATAACAGTGAACCGTTGGAGCTGGGGAAGTATCCCTGTTTCAGGAATAGTGAACCGTTGGAGCCGGGGAAGTATCCCTGTTTCAGTAATAGTGAGCCGTTGGAGCCGAGGAAGTATGCAGTTGTCAATGGAAGACTCCAAATCACTCAATGTTTCTCTTTCTCCTTTCACCTCCTTTATAAACGACAGTTCGCGTATCAGCGGACATCTTGCAATCCTCAACTCAGTCAACTGACACAACTGTCCGATAGAAGCCGGCAAACACTTCAATTTCTTGCAGTCCTCTATGTTCAATTTCTTCAGGTTCCTTAAGTTACCCAGCGAAGGCGGCAAACATTTCCATCGCCGACATCGTATGACCTTCAATTCCTTCAAGTTCTTTAAGTGACATAGTGAAGGCGGCAGAGTGTCCAGCAATGGGCCTCCTATCTGCAAAACTTCCAAATTGTTTAGCTCTCCAATTGCACTCGGCATTTCTTTTATATTTGTAGGTCCAACAAGTAACCTTTGAAGCGACCTCTGATGTGCCAGTTGCGGAGGAAATACTTTCATTTTGATACAGCAACGGAGATTTACGTACTCAAGCGTGCTTATATTTCCTATTGTCTCGCTTGAGATGGTTAATTTGGAGCAAGACTCCAAATTAAGATATTGGAGGTTAATTAATTTACCAAAGCAGTGTGGGGGAGTATCCAATCTAAAGCACCCAGAGAGATTGATGTGTACGAGGTTGGTTAAATTACCAAAGGAGTCCGGCAGAGTATGCAATTCACTGCACCGAGACAGATCGATGTGTCGGAGGTTGGTTAAATTACCAAAGGAGTCCGGCAGAGTATCCAATTCACTGCACCGAGACAGATCGATGTGTCGGAGGTTGGTTAAATTACCAAAGGAGTCCGGCAGAGTATGCAATTCACTGCACCAAGACAGATCGATGTGTCGGAGGTTGGTTAAATTACCAAAAGAGTCCGGCAGAGTATCCAATTCATAGCACCAAGACAGAGTGATCTTTTGGAGGTTGGTTAAATTACCAAAGGAGTCCGGCAGAGTATGCAATCCACTGCACCAAGACAGATCGATGTGTCGGAGGTTGGTTAAATTACCAAAAGAGTCCGGCAGTGACTTCATTTTGCAATCTTGTATCTCCAAGGTCTTTAAAGAATGCAGAAGACAAAATTCTTCAGGCAATTTTGTGAGATTTGACCTGTAAAGATGAAGTACTATCCGTTCTAGGTGATTCAGCTTCCCTATAGACTCTGGAATGTTCGAGAGAGGACCACGAACCTCTAATTCCCGCAACTGTAAAGGTGCCTGCAAAATGTTGACGCGATTCAACTGTCAAAAAAATGGATTATCATTCTCATCCAAAGACAACCGTAGAACATACAATATCAATTGCTAACATTCGCAAACTTTAATTTAACAAATCCTAATTTACCTGGGATTCCTTTTCCCACAATGTTTCTAATTTCGATTACCTGGAATTCATTTTCCCACAATGTTTCTGATTTCGACCGATGCAATTGTAGAACTCTTAAATTCTTCATTGAAATCGATGAAGGCAGGGAATAATTGTTCCAGCGCAGCCATAAGAGATTTGGACGCTGCACCTTTGTCAAAATGCGTTCCAAGAGAAAATCTGGAGTATAAAGAAGTTGCAACCCCATCATCATAGGAATACAGTTCAATGCATCATAGTCATCAATATCATTCTGAACCATTCTAATGCCTCGCACTGGTATTACCTGTCCATTCTGGAAACATGATAGTCATTGGTACCCATTTATACTTGTAAAGTAATTGAAAAATTACAAAATTTAAAAATTATCCAGGAATTCACAGGATTGAATCATTATGCACCTACCAATGATTGCTGCAACAAAGGCTCAATGGTCTTCTTGGTCCAACGCCAAAGACGACGCGGCAACTCTGGCTCCTCGGCAATCTCTCTCCCCATATCTCTAAGGTGGTCATGAATTTGTATATTATTTTCACTATCTACTTCTACGAGACACTTGTTCCTTAGAGTTTCAAATCCCCGCCTACCTTGCCAGCCTGAGCCGTCCCATATTCTTATAGCCCTATCCATGTTTTCTCCTCTGAAAAAACATGCAATATCTAAGAATATCCGTTGTTCATCTTTATTGAGTGAATTATAACTTATTTTTAAACTTTGCTGTATTTCTCCCGGAAGTATTTGTCGAAGACTCTCAAGTTCGTCTTCCCACTCAGATATGTCTTTTCCATAAAGAAGTGCCCCAAATACTTTCAGAGACAGGGGCAGTCCATTACATCTTTTCAAGAATTCCAATACCAGAGATTCAAATCCTGGCTGTGGATAGAGTTGGTTGAAGGCATGGGAACAGAAGAGCTCCTGGGACTGCTGTGTATCAAGCCCGGTTAATTTATAAATTGATGTGTTTTCAACTTTTGACCTTGTGAGAACATCTTTGTCCCGAGATGTAATCACTACTAAGCTATCTGAATGAACACTTTGGTGTGGCAAAAGTGCATCAACCTGATTCAAATGATCTACATCATCTAAAATGATTAAGGCTCTAGAAGATGACAGATGTTTGCTCAGCATCCCTATTCCTTCATCAACACCATCAATATTATCTGATGCATTCAAGCTCCTAAGAAGTTTTTTCTGCAGCAAAATTAAATCACGTTTGCTTGCATTATCTCGCACATCAGCTAAAAAGCAGGTTTTACTATAATCTGAACTCTTCCTATTGAAGAATTCTTTAGCCAATGTGGTCTTTCCTACACCACCTAACCCCACAATCCCCAAGATCCGAGGTTTCCCGCTCTGCTGTAGCTGCAATAGGACTGTATTTTCGAAGTCTTTTACTTTATCATCCAAACCTGTTGGATATTTAGCAACGTTCAGGGCTGGTTTTTTCACTTTCTCTAGCACCTCTTTAACCACCATATCTACAAGCTCCCCCTCGTCCCTGGTTTTTTAAAAGAAAATAAATAGAGGTAATGAGAAACAAAATTCTATGTAACTTCTATCCAACATAAAACTAGGGGAAACGTTGAGTACATACCCATTACACGCCTCGAGCTCGAAACCACTTATGCCTGCAACCCGTGAAAGAGCTTTTCTCCAGTTCTCGATGGTGGCAGAATCGTGTCGCCGCTTCTCTTCCTGAGTGTGAGGATCTTGCTCCATCTTTTTTTCTAGTCTCTGTATGGCTTGACCGTATCGAAGTTCATGAGGCTTAACCCGGTAGAACACTGGAATAACGGGAACCTTCGACTCTAGCATGAGAAGCAGCTCATTCAAACACCACGTTGACTCGGCATATCCCTCAGACAAAATTGCCACATGAACCGAGGCCGATCCAATAGCCCCTACAATCTGTGAAGTTAAATCATCTCCTCGCTGCAATTCCTGCTGGTCCAGAAAGGCTCTTACTCCATGGGAAAGAAGGCGCCTATAGAGATGGCTGGCCAGAGTTTTCTTTACATCCGGACCACGATGGTTTATAAACACATCGTAGTCCGAAGTAGCAGCGGTGGAGGTCGAGGAAGCAGCTGAGGATGTGGAGGCCATTGCCGATCGAAAATTAGAAATGGGCAAAAGTTCAGAGAAAATTTGAAAAGAAAAATACTGGAAGTTCAGAGAAAATTTGAAAAGAAAAATGCTGGTAGTGTGCAGAGATATTTACTGCAATCAAACCCTTGAGAGATCTATGCTCCCACTGTCCACAGGCCGATATCGTCAACGCGTTTTCAGTAGCGTGTGGGGCCGATCGAATGTGGTTGTGACTTGACACCATGATGAGAAGATGTACACCTGGTAGGCCCTGGACAGCTGGACTTTTATCTGCACAACGACAAAATACGAAAGTATGAAGTGGATTATGTGGTACTCGCACATGTAAAGAGAAACAGTAGATGCTCTACCGCGTCGGTAAAAGCAGAAGCCCACAAAAAGTGGGGCCAGGGGCACCGAAAGGCTCGATGGTTGGCCACGTAAGTCAAACTTTTCATTATGAGGGTTTTTACTTTTTCATTATGAGGGTTTTTACTTTTTCTTTTCGTTGGCCTTTGCTCTTTTTAGGTCGGCCATTATATGTTACCAACCTAACTTCATGGAATCTAAGTAGTGAGAAACCTCGTTTCGTTTCATTTATGCATCTAATCAAACTTTAACATTTTTTTCCCACTTTATATTCTTACTTTATGTTAACCCCACATGGTATACGACCTAACTTCATGCAATCAAGTAGTGCGAAACTTCATTTCATCTAAATGTATATAATCTGAAGCTCCACATAATATAACATGAATTATAGTTTTACCTGTCCAAAGGATATAAAAAATTCATCTAAAATATGTTCTTTATTTATTTTTAATTAATAAAAGTTATACATGCCAACATAAGGTATATTATAAGGTTGCTAGAGTCAATTTCCTTGATTTTATATTAGTTACTAATAATATTATTTGAAATTTAAAAATAATGTTTTTAACTATAAGATAAAATGGTATATCTCATATTTGATTTTTTTATTTCTTAAGCTTACTTCTTAGGTCATTTAATGACAATAAAAGACAATTATAGTTTCAGGTTTAAGAAGAAGTTATCCTTGCTTTTGGCTCACTCAAAGAATTGTGTGGAGATTTTAAAATTTTAAAAATCATTGCATCATGTGTATCTTCCATAATTACACAAGATTTAGAGAGATATGTATGGTTGTCCTAAGCTCAAGTAATTTTCGATGAAATTGCAATTATATTTTCAAAAAATGTTGTCAAAATGAGATGGTGTGGCTATAGGCCTGGGTGTAGGGCTATTAAGGCTAACATGCAAAAACTCAAACTGCTCTCTAACAAAATGTAGAAAATCCTTCATTGACATCATTGATTGATGTCGAATGTTAGTTTGGAAGCTTAGCTTCCAACTCAAATCGACTAACCAACCCAATATTTTAGGACTACATTCAACAATGGCTCAATTACCATGTGGCTCTACCAAGTTGTCATTCTTCTAAATTACTCATAAAGCAACTGGTAGATGTTACATGACGTTGGGCATATCCATGCATATCCAAACAGGTTGTTAAATACAACTTCTATTAAGCTTTTGCATTTACAAGCAACTTGGTGGCATAGACTTGAAAACAACAATATCAATGGAGATGCAACGAGTCATTTTTGTCTCCTGGACAGTCATTTATGCAAGTTACAAAAATGGTTATCCACTCTATTGATCTAAACTAAAGACTTCCAAACTTTTTGCCAACACAAACATTAAACATATAGAAAGGCTCATGTCTACATGAATTGGTTAGGGTTTTCTTGATTTAGAGGTGAAATGGATGGACTCAAGTATGACGCAATGAAGGATGACGTTCAACTGGTTGACTATTGAAATAATTCAATTACCCAAATCTGAAATCTTTATTTCATATCTTAATCTTTGTTCTAAGGATGATGTGTCAAAAGCAGTGTCAATCACCAGGAAGCAGTGGGTCATGATGATGGAATGGAGCTAGGTCGATCTCTGACATGTAAAAGGGATGACCTCAGGGACATTAAACATGTGAACTCATTGAGTATTGATTACAATTCCATTGGTATTTTTAAGTGTGAGTCGTCTACTATCCGATCAACGGAAGCTACGAAGGGGAAGATCCTGTCAAATGTAGGCACAAATAAGGAGTTATTGTAGTAGAATATTCAATAGTCCAACCAGTCCTTTCAATATGTGGAGGGGGATTTTTCGACTGTCAAAGGAAAAGGAGAGGGTTTTGTTGGCGGTTGTATAGAACTAGCAGATTTTTTGAGTGTTGTCCCTCATAAGACAATCAAGCCACGCTGAAGGAAGAAGACGAAGGTGATTAGAAGCAAAGGGGGAGGGTTAACTCCAGTAGTTGGATAGGTTATTGTTGTTTATGAGATATTGGATCTTAAAGACTACATCCTAGTTGGGAATTTTTTGGTTAGTGGGTTGACAATGGTGACATCAAAGCATGGGATTTCTTATTGTGGGAACTTAATTCTTGGTTATTTCCCTACCCTTCATTTAGTCTCCCATGAATTTTTAGGGTTTCACTTCCAAACCAAAGAAGACTTGATTAAAATTTTGCAGGAGGTATGGTTTTTAAATAGATCCTATTTGAATGTGAAGTCATGGCACCCATTGTTTGAATCAATGTCACCTACCCAAATTTTGAGACTATTTATTTTATTGCAAAAACATTATATTAAATTATAATTACAAAGTTTTGTAATTATGACCAAATTTGGTCAAGGATGATTGTAATGACTAATTATTATTATTTATTAAATTAAAACAGGAGACAAACACCCAAGGGAACTGTTAAATGAGTGTTCACTAACCCACTAGGAGGAATGGAAGTTGTTAGAAGGCATGGGACAGATGTCAGCATTTGCACTCCACCACTAGCTTTTGGTTATGGGACAACAACCCCTAAAATTGTGGCATTATCCCCCAGGTGGGTGGAACAGAGCTATTAGCTCATTAATGACCAAGTAAACCACTAAAAGGCCTAGGCAACCTAGATAACGCAATTCGAATTGAGTAGGCAGCTCTACATTATTTTCTGCAGAAATAATTCCTCAAGTGTATCAAGTGATCACTGAGAGATTCAAATAGGGAGGCTAAGTGGAAAGTGCATTGTGAGTCTGCTGAAGATATTCTGAGAAGGAAACCAGAGGTGTTGGTGCATGTCTCTTTGACTGCTAAGTCTCTATGACTGGATGATCTACATTGCTGCTACAAGTTGATGACCTAAAGCTTCTATAGATTCTTCTTCCTAGTGGTTCAATGAACAAGCTCAGGGGTCCTAAGGCAAGTAATTTGGTTGTCTTCAGGAGTAGGTTGGGTGGAACAGGCTCCTTGGGTTGTTTGTTTCTCCTACATTCACTCAGGTTCTACTGTTTTGTCTTATTGTTTATAGTTAAATGATTTTCTGCATTTGTAGATTTAGTATTTATAGTTATACAGAAGAAACTGTTTCAATTTCTAACCTAGGTATGATTTTATATAATGATGGTTAAATAAATGAGATGATTGATTAAAATCCTTTTTGTATTTTTCCCATACTGTTTTCTGTATAGTACTCTAGTACCGAGAAGTAGAATTAATCATAGATAAATGATAGGCAGAATGCCAATTGAATGATTAGATGAACACTATAGTATTTCTTGTAAATTCTGAAGTATCATTTATGTATGTTTAAACTCAGATTATAGAACAGCACATCGTAAAACAAATATTTAGTATTTCATATACTTAGATACAAAAGAAAGACATTTCATCTCTGTACAAATCTAGGTTTTTCAATTATCACTATCCATTGTTGAAAGTTAATTCAATGCATTTTATTTCGACAATAAGGTGTTAAAAATCCAATTGTTTCGGGCATTTTTATTTTCTAGAATTTTAACAGCTGTAAATATTCTTCTATACAGAGTTGTTACTTACAAACGATAAATAGATACTTGTTATTCTCATCACTAAATACCACTATTTTATTTTAGTACTAATACTCTTTACATTTATCAAACTAAGCTATTAAACTCAAACACTCTCAACATAAGCAAAACCCCAACATTTTATCAATTTTTATTTAGCATTCCATTGTATTACGTTAGATACAGGGTCGAAACCCTTAGTAAGGAAAACCAAATATTTTATAATACGGTGACATGATCATCACTGGTCCGAAGGACACATGCATAAACAGCTTATATCGAACTTTCAAATTTTAAACATTCACTCTTCCAAGTCACGTTTTCTTTTAACCAAAACAAGAAAAACGTATTCAGGATCTTAAACAATTCTTTGGCCAAACCCTCATATCCGAAATAACAACTTAGATTTTATCAGAATTCAATAGATCACAGATTTTGTTCATTATCGAAATTTACAGTAGCAACATATTTAAAAATTGGCTCTCAACCAAAATTCCAAAACTATTGAAACATTAACACCTTTCCACAAAAAACATTTAGTTGTGGATCTCGGCTAGTATCTAAAGACAACGACATTGATAACAATCAACACAAAACATTGTTGTAAATGTAGTGTAAAAACCAAGGGTCGAACCCTTCAGCATTATCCTGAAGTCGAGGGATAAAACCCTGATAAACAAGAAATACATTTCAACATATTAACTGAGAAGTACATTATGAGGGTAGGTCGAGGATCTCATCCTCCCTACATTGCTTTCAGAATGAAATCTTTGCAACATCAACAACTTTCTCGGAAGGCCGAAAGCTCCAACCATTTTAAACACAACCAACAGGTTGCTAAGAGAATCCATAAGAGGAAACCATCGAGACTTACCACTACACGCAGTAGTTCCCATCTAAGCTGGAGCGTAAAGCCATGGGAGTAACAATACCTGAAATTTATTACAACGTGGTTAAACTTAAGTACGTTTTGCATTATTGTAGACATTTGCATATAAACAAAAGGAAAAGCTACAGAAGAAAACTTACCTTCACATTGAAAAGGAAACGAAGGTCGAATCCAACAGCTTCTGTAACAGGAATGAAAAATCAGATTTGTATACATCTAGTGGAAAGCAGATATTACACTCTCATCTTCAGGCTCAATACCTTTAAACATTGATCGTGATTTTGAAACTTGAGAAGAAGTTTTTTTTCAAAAACTCTTTTCAAAAACCAAACCTTTCGTCAACCAGCATAATAATTCCTTAGCTCTTACAATATCATTCTATGACAGTAAAACTTCTCAGATCACAAGTTCAAACCACTGAAGAAACCCTCTAAAACCTGCTATCAAACCCTATGTATTCGTAGGTCGGTCGGCCTCTACCAAAACCACTCTCGACACTTTAAGTGCTAAAGGAAGAACATTAACTTCGAGGTTTTGGTGAAGGTTTAGGGTTAAGTCCCAAAGCCCGAGAACCATGTAAGATCAACAGTGGATTTTTCGTATCACAACACCACATTCTCCCAAGCAACCACCCTATTTATGACTTCATTGATATTCATCGCCAACATGGATACCATCTTGGATCATGTTCAAACTAAAAACACTTACAGCTCGACCTAGATGGCTAGTACATTACGATTTCTTCATGAACCAAGCACCACGATGGTAGCCACTGAGGATTTCCCCCAAGATGGTAGATAAGTATAATAAATGCCAAGTTTGGTTCACAATCGCCTTCCAGCACATATCCACTTCAACATTAATGACCATGCCCTTACCTTACGTTAATACGAAGTTTGGTAGTAACCTTGTCGCATCATATAGCTATGTTAATATAAGTTATGCCTTAGTGTTGCACCATTTTAAATATCAAGTATATGTTTAAAGGTTCACGTTTATATTTATAGTTTCCTATTGTTGATACGTAGGACCCATGCATAACACTTGGTACATGGTGAAATAATATAGTTAAAACATGGGAATAACACATAGTTTTCATAATGTGAAATATATTACATAGATTGCATATAGTTGAATACTATAGGTTTTGCACATAATTCTTATGCTAGGAGATTGCATATAGTTTACACTACATGGTTCATATTAACTTGAATAACCATGTGATATATAGATAGTGCACACATTATAGAAATACAAATATCATGCATTTAGCCTATGCTTTGTAAGTCGCATTGCTATTGTAATAAACGTTAGTAACGCATGATATCATGTATCGAAAGCTTTGACATTCTATTTTCATTATGTAAATGTAAAACAAAGAAGATCTGAGTTGTATGGTTATCAAATCCAACTATAGACGGAACGTTGTATTAGTACCTTAGAAATTTACATGCAGAAACCTTGAAGGCTAACTGAAAGTACTCTTAGTATTATGTTGTATTACTTGAACTGGTGTGCCACCTTACCTGTATCTATGGAAGGGAAAGTCCAAATGCTTTAGCATAAAATGCTAAGTAAGTCTCGGGGTATTCTTAGGACCCCTTTCATCATCAAAAGAAGAGTGACAGTTAGCACTTGTAAACATTTATAAATGGCAGAACATGGACATCAGTAGCATCTTAAAATAGATTTCGATTCCATTTCATAATAAGACGATAACCAGTACACTGTATGAAAGTCTCAAACACTATTGTAGCATTTAGATTTATAATTAACACAAGCAAAACTAATATCTTATTTTTTGTTAAGAAATATGATTCATCGTTATCATAATTATTATTAGTTAAGAGAATTAGTATTTATTTTATTTTCCGCATTAGCAATTTCAGTATTTATTGCTACTTTAATTTTTTTTTAATTTTGTAAATTTTTGGGATGTTACAATCAAAGGGTGAAGTTATAGGGGGGAAACCTAGTGTGGGTGAAACTTGCAGGTTTATCTATGGATTGGTGGTCAATGGAGAGGTTAAGAGTGATTAGTGATAGGATTGGAAAAGTATCCTCTTGGTTGATGACTCATTTCATTCTCACTCCACTCGAATAGTGGTTCAAATTTTGGTGGAGGTAGATATGAGAGGAGGACTATATGAGTCCATTGATCTTGTGAACAATGATTATAGTTTTACACAAACATTGGACTACTTGGATATTCCCTTTCATTGTTTAATATGCAACCAATTAAGGTACATTCAGGTGGACTGTGAAATGTGGTTCCAAAAAAATTTGGAGGATTGATGCTTCGGATGTGGATAGAAAAAGAAAGTCCTCTCCTATGGTTGTCAGAAAAACTTAGTGTTTAGACAAAAGTGCTAAAAAGTCTACTAAATGAAAACAACTTTTTGGAGATTGACTCAGCTATGAAATGTGCAGAAGACGGTTGATTTATTAGTGGGAGACATGTCAATCCCTCTGATCATTGAATCTCATCAATATTTGGGGTGGGATGACGAGGATCTCGACCCAACAATAAATACATCTTCAAATTCCTACCTGATTGCTATTGATTGCTCAAAAGTCTTTAGGGACCAGCTTTTGGCCACTCCTCATAAATCTATCCAATCTAAAAATATTTCTTTGGGCCTAAAGCTTGTTATAATTAAAGCTATAAGAATTAGGTCATCTCCTATCCCCTCATCTTTCCCTTTTGTGTCTATACCTAATCCTATTATGGACAGTCTTGCTCCATCTCTTAGGGTTTAAGCTAAGAAGGGTGGAGTGTCAAGAGGGAAAGCCGAGTCGTCAAATCCCTGTAGTAATAGGCTCTTACAGTTCTATGGAAAGTGGATGCTCCTTGAAAGATCCCAAATCCCAAGAGAGGGTTCATTATAGCCTCTGATCCAGAAAATTCCTCCATGTCCTTCAATCTATTGTCAGGGTCTAGGTTTTGATGTCCAAAAGAAATTGTCCATTCTTCAAGTGGGTCGGTTGTTGGAAAAAAAAGAACAAGCAAAAGAGAATAAGGAAGTTAGTCAAGGTAAAAAAAAACTTCTAGTTGGGGTCCTTGAGCTGGGTAATCCCCATCAAGTGTTTTTCATGAAGATCTTTCTACTAATATCATAGGATTGGGGGGTAAGCCAAAAACATGGCTTTGTGTCAATTGGAAGTAATGGAGAACCCTAATATAGACATGATTCAGGAGTCAATGGATAAGGAGGATGTGTTTATCCCCACTCTCAAAAATATTTTTCCTAGCTGGGACTTTCTAACTCTAGATGATGTCGGTATGTCTAGAGGGGTGATTACTAGTTGGAATGAGTCAATGGTTCTTAAAAACTCTTTCGCAATTTTGTACAAAATTCTACATTTAGTCTTTGCACAAAACCTTGTTGGTCCTAAATATCTATGGTCCATATGAAGGTAAACAAAACATTTGGTTTAAGTTATTTGCCTCACAGCATTTATGGCTCCAAAATTTATTTGTGGAGGTTCTAAATATTACTGTGAGAAATTTTTAAATATGGGGTGAATCTACTTAGGCGGAGGATTTAGCTTATTTTTTCCTTTCTTCTTTTAATCAGGAAAGCATTATTGGCATGGAACCAGTCGCACTGAAGCCTTCTTGGAGAAACAATCAATCAGGGGATAATGATGTATGCAAATGATTGGATTGGTTCCTAGTGCACATTGATCTAGTCTAGCCGGTGGATAGGTAAATGTCATGGGTCATTTATAATCGTGCTTCAGATCATTTTATGATCTTCCTTGAATTTGGAAAAGCTAACAGGAAGTTGAATGATCCCTTCAAATTCAATCCATCATGAGTGACAGAGGATAAGAACATCTCTCTGATGAAATAAGGGTCAACTTACTTTAATCCTTCTCTGGGGAAGTCAGACGCTACTCAGTTTTCTCGATCACTCAATGTTTTAAAGTACAAAACCCAATAATTGGTTGAGGATACACATAAAAAGAGGGAAAAGGAAATGGTTGATATTGATAAGGAACTAGTTGAACTATTGGGGAATTCGATATGCTCTCTACCTTGAAAAACTTCGGTTATTGAAAATCATTACTTGAGGAAGAGATGGTGTGGCACATGAAGATTTGTGCCACTTGGGTGTAGGAAGGAGACCAAAAAGCACTTTTTTTCCACAACTTCATGAGTCATCACAAAAACCTCAATACTATGATCTAGGTGCTTAAGAATGAAGAGGGGCGGGGAGAGTAATTTACATGATTTGGATAATTTGGGATTTAGATTCTTTGAGAGTGCTTTCTAAGGTATCGAAGTGGGATATTTTGGTGGAGATCATCAGAGTAGTCTTGAACTTCCCAAGGTTGATTGAGAATGATTGTAATGAAGTAATATTCTGGTCGATTTCTAATGAGGAACTACTGGCAATAATGTACTCATTTTAAAAACACCGAAGTCTGAGTCCTAATGGATGGACAATCAAATTATTTATTGCATTTTTTCATATTCTTGGAGACAAACTACTGTGAGTTGTTGAGGAGGCCAAGCAGTCATCCAATTTCTGGGGAAATATAAATTCCACCTTTATAGTTTTCATCCCAAAATCAAACCGTCTAGAGTCTTCCAATGATTGTAGACCAATTTCTTTATGTAATTTTCTTTATAAAATTATATTGAAGGTCATTGCTTCCAGGTTGAAGCCAATACTATCTTACTGCATTTCCTCGAAGCAATTTGGGTTCTTAGACAGTCTTCTTATCCATGAAGTGATTAGCATAGAAAAAGAAGGCACATGTTCCATAAAAATCCACAAATTTTAGGCATCAATTCTCAAACTTGATTTGTCAAAGGCATATGATAGGGGGGCATGGATTTATCTTCACCTACTTCTCATTCACATAGTTTTTTCATACCTGGTGGTCAACTGAATTATGGGATCTGTAACTTCGACACCTTTCACTATTTTGATTAATGGATCAACTTCTACATTCTTTAAGACCTCTTGGGTACTTAGGTAAGGATATATGCTCTCACCCTATTTATTTTTTTTGGTGGTCAAGGGTTTAATTCAAGTTCTATTGGAAGTTAAGAGTAGTCAATAAATTTAGGGTATCCTCCTTGGTTGGAACCCATAGTTGATGCATCTACTTTTTGTTGATGGCATGCTCCTTTTTATTCAAGGATTGGATCTTGAGTGTAAATGTATAAAGGATATTATGTCTCTATACAATAAAACATCAAGAATGGTAATCAATGAAAATTAGTTTGTTTTATATACAGATGGATTGATTGAACCATTGGTCATCCTCCTTCGAAGAAATTGATTATACCTCATCAAGGATATGGTGTGTAGGTAAATAAATCTCGGATTGATGATTTTATTGAATGAGAGAACCCTTATTTATTACATACTAATGTGGCTATTGGTTTCCATCTTCTAATGGTTGTTTGGATTGCAACAGGATTTTCAAATTCTCAAGAGCATTTACAATATTTATAATTTTTCTTGGAACCATAATCCCAAAGGATTATGTTTCCAACATTCCCCCCCTTAATCCGAAGGGGTGTTTGTAAGTCCAAGCATGGTTCTAAACTTTTCAAACTTTTCTCTTCCAAGTGTTTTGGTGAAGATGTCTACAATTTTCTCCTTCATGGAACAATGTCATAGATGGAATCTATTGGCCCCTACATGGTGTCAAATCAAATGATACTTTGTGTTGATGTGCTTGGTTCGATCATGGAATATTGGATTCTTAGCCAACTTGATTGAATAAGTGTTGTTGATCAATCAGGGATGGAGTTCTCTTATTTCTCATGCAAGTATTCGAGTATATTCTCGAGCCACACAATCTCTTTCATTGCTTCCGCAACAGCCACATATTCTACCTCTGTTGTAGAATATGTTGGAACTGACTGTTTGCGTGATCTACAAGAAATAGTTGTTGATCCAAGACTCGTTGTGTATCTAGAAGTAGACACCATGTCTCTTTGTCTATGTGTCTCCATCGAATTCTAAATTAGAGTACCCAATGATTTTTAAGTCATCCACCCTAGAGTACTTGATTCCAAATTCTTGACTCCCCTTCAAGTACCTTAGAACTCTTTTAGCAACAAACCAATGTCCTTCACAAGGTTTGTGCATGAACCTTGAAATGATGCCAACAACATATGAAATATATGGTCTAGTGGTTTTAAGGTAGATAAGGCTTCCTACAAGTCATCAGTACTTGGTCGCATCCTCAAATTATTTTCCTTCAATTGATGTGAGCTTTAGCTAATTTTGTTCCATTGGAGTTGAGAGATGTTTCATTTTTTCATGCAAAATATGTTCAACAATTATCCAACGTACTTCTTCTGGGATATGAATATGTACTTAGGATGTTGAGTCACTTCAGTTCCCAAGTAATGGTGAAGGTGTCCCATATCTGTCATCTCAAATCCCTTCTTCAAATATTTCTTTATGGATGCAATATAACTTTCATTGTTCCCTATCATAAAAATGTCATCTACATACACCACAAGAAACACAACAATCTTCCAACTTTATTTACAAACAATGATGCATCATCAAGATTATAATGTTTGAAATTTAGCTTCAGAATATTATCGGTTATCTTTTCAACCAAGATCAAGGTGCTTGTTTTAGGCCATACAAGGATTTGACGAGCCAAAGATAATAAGGTGCGGATGGTATCCCATTTTTTTGTGGGGGAGAACATCTCTTCATATTCAATTCCTTCCTTATGTGCATAGCCTTTCACCATAAGCATCACTTTGTGCTTGTCAAGTGAGCCATTTGATCTGTATTTGTTCTTATATACCCACTGTCACGTCCCCTCCCATCATACCAGTGCGATGGAGAGGATCATGATGCTAAAACCGGGAATCTAGCCCCATGAACTTATTAAATAAGCATTCACATAATATAAAAAGACATATGGAAATGTATAATTATAAGAAAACACAACGGAAGTAATTTCAATTATACATCCATCATACATTCAAGATATTCATCAAATAAATAATTGCAAAGTTAACACAAGAGAATACTTATCTTATAACAAAGTAGTCCCAAGCAACTGGCTATGCAACTGCAACGTTCCACCCAACCATAGGCCAGTTGTGATCATCAATATCTCAACACACTGCCACCCCCGAGCTGGGCATGATCTCTACAAGGAATCAGGGAACAACAGACTCACACATAGCTCAAAGATACACCAAATCAGCCAAGCCAAGCTGCAGTTGGGTTTATCAGGCTGTTAGGCAATGGAAGGAAGAATTGCTAAGCTAGTGGGATCATCCATAGAGATATGGGCACCCTCTGCAAGATCTATCTAGCTTGGTCCCCACAATACCTACACACCTAGCACAAGGAAGTATTCCCTTCACTAATACACAGTCCCTCAGGCCATACCTTCCATTCTAGTGTTCTTCAAGGTGTGCATAGAAGAGCAACCAACCCTTTTGATACTCTTGAGAGGTTACCTCCTCACTAGGTTTATCAAGCCAATTCTGGTCCACTTCCACTCCTAATTCTTGCTCATAATTTCCAACCAACACAGGGATGCACCCTACAACAAAACACAAGTGTTGAAAAACGTGGGCAACCAAAACGAACTGATAGATGGGGAATAAACCCTGGGAGAGCAAATTCGTTTTCAGAATTTTTTTTTGCATTTCAGGGGCAAAAACGACCTCTATAAACCCCCAAAACGTGACTCCCTTTCTCCCAGTCACTGTGCAACACAAAAACGAGCTCCTAGCTATGGAAAAATGCAGGAAATTGGTAAAAAACGTGATGGGGAAAGCCCAGCTAGCTCAGACTGTGTGAGGGAGGAAAGACTATGGGTTTAGAATGGCTTTGGGCACCATTTCGTGGGTGTTTTCTTTCCCCAGAAGCAAAAGTACGTTTTTCCAGGTTGATGGCTTGCCCATGCATGAAATTGGCTGCCATGCCTCTTCATTCCCAAGGCATTAACTGCCTCAACCAATTTCTGGAAGAATTAAATGATTGGGTGCATAAGTCAGAATGGGTAGTTGAGGGTTTATTCATTAACATTTGGCTTATCACCATTGGCTCAAGGGTTTGAATAATTTCCCCCTCTGTTCCTTGTAGAATCATGCCCCCATCTCTTTGTTGCATTGCAGAGCTAGTTGTGGGTTTTTCATTAAAATTCATATTTACATGATGTCTTAATTTACATTGTGCCTATCTAGCACAAGAACCACATGCATCTATTTTTAATTGCCGATACATAAAACGCTAAATCAATGGTGGGGCCTTGGCCTTGAGCTCCTCACCATGATTAAATATCAACATTTACATCAATTATGATTTAATGCGAAGGGGGTCAAAATGGGGACGTGACACCCACTTGCAGTCAATTGGTTTGGTTCCAAATGAATGGTTGACCAGCTTATAGGTTCCATTCTTCATGAGTGCATCATATTCATTTTGCATGGATTCTTTCCACTCATCAAGAGTAGCATCCTCTTCAAAGGAAGTTGGTTCAAAGTTAGAGAAAATTGCCACGTGGACCGAGGCCGATCGAATAGCGTTTTTAATCTGAGGATCGAAATCGACTCCCCGTTTCAACTCAGGCTGATCCAGAAAGACTCTCAAATTATATGAAAGAAGGCGCCGATAGAGATGGCTGGTGAATTTTTTCTTTACATCCAGACCACGATGGTTAATAAACACATCGAAGTCCGAAGGAGTAGCTGCGGAGGAGGATTCAACCGTTGCCGATTGGAAAATAAAAATGGGGGTAATAGAAAGGATGTTCGATGCTATTGAAACAGGGATTAGTTAGGAGAATGAAAAGAGCAGAAATTCTGGAAAAAAATGCAAGGATTAGTTAGGAGAATGAGAAGAGCATAAATTCTGGAAAAATTGCAAGAAAAAATGTTGATGGTGTGCGGAGATACCTACAGACATCAAACCCTTGAGAGATCTATATTCCAGAGGCCAATATAATAAACCGTTTTTCGTGGGCGCTTTCTCTGATAGTCGACCTTCAACGCGTTTTCCTGGGCGCTTCCTCCGAGAGTCGATTTTCAATGCGTTTTCTGTATCTGTGTGCATGGGGCTAAAGAGAATATGGAGTACAAATTGACACCATTAAAGTAAATGTGAATGTACACCTGGTGGGCGGTGGGCAGATGGATCTTTACCTTTCATATGTGCACAACGACAAAATATGAAAATGCTGGCAGGTGTCAATACAAAATGCTCTACCGCGTCGAGATACTCGCAGTTGCAGGTATCAAGACAAGATGCTCTACGACGTTGGTAAAAGCGGAGGCCGAAGCCGAAAAAACGTGGTGTATGGAAAGGAGCGATGGAATTTGGTATGGCCTCCCACCTCAAACTTTTTCATTAGCCTACCACCGTCCACAGTTTTTACTTTTTCTTTCTCTTTTTGTTGGCCATGATTTAACATATGTGATATAACTTGGATTATAATTTTACACATTGTTCGAAGAATATGCCCATCACCATCACCAGGTATATTGTAATAGAATTTCCTTTGATTTTATAATAATTTTATCAATATTATGTATTTGATACTAGAGTTTAACTATTGAACCTTTAAAAAAAATTTAAATATAAAATAAAATGATCTAACGTAATATTTGATTTACTATTATGTGAAATGATTATGATTTAATCATTTTATATTTATTTGTTGGTTGTGTTGAGTGAAAATTCAAATTAAAAAAAAATGATCTACTTTGTGTTCTATTTGGTGTCAACTATATGATGAGTGGAGAAGATGGTATTGACTTACTTCTAACATCATTTAATGACAATCACAACAATCCTAGTTTTAAGTTTTAGAAGAAGCTTGCTTGTGCTTTTGGCTTATCTAAAGAATTGTTGTGGAGATTTTGAAATTTAAAAAATCATTACGTCATGTGTATCTTCCATGATCATACAAGTTTTAGAGAGATATTTATCGTTGTCCTAGGCTCAGGTAATTTCCAACGAAATCACAATTATATTTTCAAGAAATGTTGTCATAATGTGAGATTACATGGGTAGTTACTCAATTTCATAGGCCTTGGTCTAGGGTTATTAAGGCTAACTTGCAAAAATTCAAACTACTCCCTAAGGAAATGTGAAAAAAATATGTCATTGACATCATCGATTGATGTCGTATGTTAGTTTGGAAGCTTAGCTTCCAACTTGGATCGACTGATCAACCCAAGATTTTTAGAATTTCATTCAACAGTGGTTATGTTACCATGTAGCTCTATGAGGTTGTCATCCTTTTAATTATTCATAAAGAAAGTTGTCGAGGTTACATGACGTTGGACATCTCCATGCATATCCAAATTGGTTGTTGAATACAACTTGCACTAAGATTTTCTATTTGCAAGCAACTTAGCAACATAGCCTTGAAAAAAACAATATGAATGGAGATGCAACAAGTCATTTTTGTCTCTTGGATAGCCATTTATGCAAGTTACAAAAATGGTTATCAACTCTATTGATCTAAACTATAACTTCCTTTTTTCACCAACACAACATTAAACATATAGAATGGATGATGTCTACATGACAGATTTGTTGATTGGGGGATGAACAGGTTAGGGTTTTCTGGAATTGGAGGTGAGATGGATGGACTTAGATATGGCATTATGGAGGATGACATTTAGATGGTCGACTATTCAAATGATTCATTACTGATCTAGGAGGATTCAAGAATGTTCAAAAATCAAAGTGTTCAATTGCTAAAAAGAATATGACCATTGTGTAGAGCTCGTCAAGACAATTCCAACGGCACGAACGGTGCATCAAACAAAGCTCGGATGATAAAGATATTGTAGTATGAAGTATGGGAGAAACAACTCTTTTGGAGCAAAGCAGGCCAAAGGGAGTGCCACGTGGCACCACTGTAAGGGCGACATGTGGCATCCATGCACCCCAATCAGCATGCTGACATGGAAGGTGGGGCCACAGTTGATGACATGGTGGTGATGTGGTTGATGATGTGGCAATGACATAGAGGATGGCATGCATGCTGATGTGGCACTAGTGACATGGATGGCACATGACATGTAGTCCAATCAAAATTTGACAAGTGGAAAATTATTCTCATGGCAAGTGGCATAAAGGTGGAAGGTGAATTAATTTAAAGTTTTAATATTTTAAAGGAGCGCATTTAATTAAAGGTGTTAAAGACATGTATTATTATTAAAGTTGTAATGCCACATGTTATGTGGTAATGCCATATATGGTTGATGTGTTATCCCTAAAACTATGGGATATTATAAGCCACCATATTTATTAAAACCTTAACATAGGTGGTACGTGCCACACTTAGGCCACAAATTTAGCATATGCCATATTAAAACTTTGAATATGTTTTGAAAGTCGGTTTTGAATATACCATAACAACATGGCAACGAATATGGTATAAATGGAGGTTTGGTTATGGAGGTATAACCATAAGTACGCCCAAATATAATAATAACAATATGCCAAAGGGGATAAAAATAAGAGTTTGGGATTTGGACTATATGCTACCCACGTATCCATGTGGTTTCGGTTAGTTATTATTCAATATTATTTACCCAAAAATGTATTATATGGTTAGTAACCAAATTTTTTAATTTTGGGTTTAAATATTTTCAAATCTCATTCAATTTGGAATGAAGTTATGGAACCTTTTGGTATTTAAACCAAGGGTGTTCTCTCATGAGAGGAGGCCATGTTTTTGTAAGAAGATCATTCTTAGAGTCATTGGAGATTTTGTGGAGAGCCTAAGAGAGTCATTGAAGTTATGTAAGCTCATTGGGAGTTATTGATGCTAGGATAGCTTTGTGGAGAGGAAGCAGGGAGTTCTTGCTTGTGCTTTGTATCCCCATGTTAGGAAATTCTATCTCTTGATGTGGGAGATCATTACTGTTTGTATGGGAGGGATTTAGACTCAACTGGGAGATCTAAAGAATTGATGTCTCTTATGATTTTTTTTATCATAACATTGATTAAGAGCACCACATAACATTGCAACTTAGTGCACTGTCAACAAAGATCTTGGAATAGGGAGGATTCTTCAATTCACTTTAATCATTAAGAGCTAATGATTGAATGGTAGCTTGAAGAATATTCGGATCAGGTTGGTATCAGAGCAGGTTGATAGGTGGATGCTCACAAGACTGAAGCTCAAGAAGTTATAAGGCCAACTTGAGGATTACAATCCTAAGGTTGGCTCAAGAAGAGGCATTCAAGGGAGGAATATGGCTTCACCAAAGAGGGTAGGACCATACAGCTCTGGGGACGATTTATTCGAAGCTTTCAAGTTAATGAAGGAAATGGTAGAGGAGCTCTACAAGGAACGAGGGAAAAGAAAGGGAGAAGGCACCAAGCATGTTAAATATGAGGATGCAAAGTCTTCGGTTATAGGTGAAGGAGGCGGTGCTTCAGAACCTTCCTTGCCATTATCATCAGCAGAAAGTGAAGATGGCCATTCTTCCAGGGATAATTCTTCCAAACCCTCTCATTATCGTAAAATGACTTTGTTGAGATTATATATAAAATTTGAGTTGCCTATATATGATGGGGAATTGAATGCATAGAAACTTGAAAATCGGATCAAGCAAATAGAGATCTATTTCAGGGTGTAGCAGATCAGGGATGATGTGATGAAGATTCAGTTGGCTTCTTTGCGCATGAGTGACTTAGCCTTGATATGGTGGGAGAGCCAGAATCAAGTAGATTTGACACATAATGGTAAGATCATTTCCTCATGGGATGATTTCATTGCATACAGTCAGATGGAAATGATAGAATGGCTACATCTAAAGCAGACAAAGGGGAAGAATCTACAAGCTTACACTCAAGAATTCAAGAAGATGGAACTTGCATTGGGAATTCCATTATACACTAGAGAGTATCTTCTGAAGTATATCAGTGGTTTGCATTCTTATTTGAGACATACCATTTTGATGTTTAACCCTTCTAACATTGATGAAGTGCAAGTTCAAGCCACGCATTTGGAGGCTAGTAAGGGTAAGTATGTTGTGGAGGATGCATTTGCAGTTCCATGATCGAAGAAGACAACGACAATGAAGAAAGAGAGGCCTACATGTTCGCATTGTTGCAAAGGACATAAAGAAGAACAATGATGGACATTGCACCCAGAGTTGCTACCAGAGAAATTCAGGAACAAGGGAAAGAAGAAGACTACTACAATAGTGCATCATGATCTATGATCCGATTCAGGGGATGAGGCACTCATTACAACCTTAGGTGTCAGAGATATGTCGTTTTCTAGTTCTAGTTCTTTCATTTAGTCTCCTAAGTTGGAATATGGTCTTGAAGATGAGAGAAGAAGTGAACCAGAGCAAGAAGTACCAGATTCACTTCTAGATTGTGATTTAAAGCTTCATCATGAATTGGTAAAACCCTTTGGTAAAGGTATTCAAAAGATGAAAAGGATTGTTGATTTATCACCATTGTATGTCATCCTACTACTAGCTAGTTGTTTCTGGTTAAAAGGCACGACCATGAATGCAAAATATTGTAGGAGTGAGGGAATGAGCATAGATGTCAACAGTATGATTGCAGTTGTTATCATGCATGGACAATTTGTGGTGATGTACCAGGTTTTCATGATCTAGAAAATATGGGTGGATTCAGGCCAAGTGGGGAGGCCATGCTCTCACTTTATTGATGTTTAAAGACTTTTGGAGGGCCAAAAGCCTCCCAGTGGGGAGGAATGATCCAGGAGGATCCAAGAATGTTAACAAATCAAAGTGTTCAATTGCTAAAAAGAATAGGACCATTGTGTAGAGCCCGTCGAGACGATTCCAACGGTGTGAAGGGTGCGTCAAACGGAGCTCATATGACAAATATATTGTGGTCTGAAGTATGTGAGAAACATCTCTTTTGGAGCAGAGTTGGCCAAAAGGGAGTGCCACGTGGAACCATTTCAAGGATGACACGTGAAATCCATGTAGCCCAATCATCATGCTGACATGGAAGGTGGGGCCATAGTTGATAACATGGTGGTGATGTGGCTGATGATGTGCCAATGACATAGATGATGATGTCGACGCTAATGTGACACTAGTGACATGGTAGGCACATGACATGTGGTCCAATCAAAATTTGACAAGTGGAAATTATTCTCATGGAAAGTGGCATAAAGTTGGAAGGCGAATTGATTTAAAGTTTTAATATTTTAAAGGAGTGCATTTAATTAAAGGTGTTAAAGACATGTATTATTATAAGGTTGTAATGCCACATATTATGTGGTAATGCCATTTATGGTTGGTGTGTTATCCCTAAAACTATGGGATATTATAAGCCAACATATTTATTAAAACCTTAACATAGGTAGTACGTGCCACACTTATGCCACAAATTTAGCACATGCCATATTAAAACTTTGACTAGGTTTTGAAAGTGGGTTTAGTATATGCCATAACAACATGCCAACGAATATGGTATAAATGGAGGTTTGGTTATGGAGTTATAACCATAAGTATGCCCAAATATAATAACAATATGCCAAAGGGGATAAAAATAAGAGTTTGGGATTTGGACTATATGCTACCCACGTATCCATGTGGTTTGGGTTAGCTATTATTCTATATTATTTACCCCAAAATGCATCATAGTAACCAATTTTTTTAATTTTGGGTTTAAATATTTTTTCAAATCTCATTAAATTTGGATTAAATTTGGAATGAAGTTATGGAGCCTTTTGGTATTTAAACCAAGGGTGTTCTCTCATGAGAGGAGGCCATGTGTTTGTAAGAATATCATTTTTGGAGCCATTGGAGGGCTTGTGGAGAGCCTAAGAGATTCATTGAAGTTAAGTAAGTTTATTGGGAGTCATTGATGCTAGGATAACTTTATGGAGAGGAAGCAGGGAGGTCTTGCTTGTGCTTTGTAGCCCCATGTTGGGAAATCCCATCTCTAGATGTGAGAGGTCATTGCTCTTTGTAAAGGAGGGATTTAGCCTCAACTAAGAGATCTACAGAATCGGTTCGACGAATTGTCAGACCCGGAGACGTAGCCCTACTCGGGTGAAATCTGTTATCAACGTACTTGAGTTTTGGTAATGTTGTGTTTATGTCTCTTATGATATTTTTTTATCATGTGTGTTGGTTTAAGTAAATGGTTTATAAGCTTAAAGAACTTTGATTAAGAGCACCACATAACATTGCAAGTTATTGCACTGTCATCAAAGATCTTGGAATAGGGAGGATTCTTCATTCACTTTAATCATTAGGAGCTAATGATTGAATGGTATCTTGAATAATATCCGGATCAATTACCCAAATATGAAATCTTTGTTTCATATCCTAATATGTTCTGAGGATGATGTGTCAGAAACAATGTTGGTTACTAAGGAAATAGTGGGTCAAGTTGATGGGACAAAGCTAGACCAATCTCTGACATGTAGAAATGATGACCTCAAGGAGATTAAACTCGTGGCACTGATTTGTACCAATAGTGATTTGATTGGGGCTTTAAAGTGTGAGTTAGCTACTATCTGATCGGTGGAAGCTATGAAGAGGAAAATCCCGTCAGATGTAAGCACATATAAGGAGCTACTACAGTAGTCTGTTCAATTTTCCAACCTGTCCTTTTGATCTAGGGTGGGGTTTTTTTCAACAAGCGAAGGAAAAGGATACATTTTTATTGGTGGTAGTATAGAATTGGTGGACTTGTATAGTTGTGTCCCTCCTAAGATGGTCAAGTCAAGCTGAAGGAAGAAGAGGAAGGCGATTAGAAGCAAAGGGAGAGGGTTAACTCTGGATAGGATATTTCTATCGGTGAGATATTGGATCTTAAAGACCACACCTTAGTAGGGAAGTCTTTGGGTCATAGGGTGATAATGGTGACACTCCAAGAATGGGATTTCCCATAATGGGAACTCATTCTTGCTTATTTCCCTACCCTCCATTTACTCTCCCATGGATGGTTAGGGTTTCAATTTCATATCGAAGAAGACATAGTTAAAATTTTGCAGTTGGTATGATTCTTAAACAATTCTTATTTGGCTTTGAAGTCATGACACCCATTGTTTGACTCAAATAGTGAAGTTGTGGGAAAAAACCTAGTGTGGGTGAAACTCCCAGCTTTACCTTTAGAGTGGTGGTCAATGGATGGTTTAAGGGTGATCAGTGATAGGATTGGAAAGAGCCTCATGTTCAATGATTTATTTCTCTCTCACTCAGCTCAAACAATGACTTGGATTTTGGTGGAGGTATATATGAGAGGAGGACCCTATGAGTCCATTTATCTTGTAAACGGTTATTACATTTTTATACAACCATTGGACTACTTGAATATTCCTTTTTGTTGTCTGAGATGCCACCAATTAGGGCACATTCGAGTGGACTGTAAAATGTGGTTCAAGGAAAATATTTGGAGGAGAATTGATGCTTTAGATTTGGATGGAAAAAGAGGGTCCTCTCTTATGGTTGTAAAAAAAACATGGTGTTTAAATGAGAGTGCCCAAAAGTGTATTGAATGCAAACAAATTTCTAGTGATTGACCGAGCACAAATGTGCAAAACATGGTCGATTTATTAGTGGGATACACGTCAATCCCTCTAATCGTTGAATCTCGCCAAGCATTGGGGTGGGATGAGGAACCAACAATCAATACATTTGTGGTATCCTTCCCAAAGGAGAATTATTGCTCAAAAGGCTTGAGGGCCCAACGTTTGGTCACTTCTGGTACACTGTATCTAGTCTAAAAATATTTTTTGGGGCTTGGAGCTTGTTTTAAATAAAGCTAAAGGAACTGGGTCACCTCCTATCCCCTCATATAGTCCTTTTTTATATAGGCCTAGCTTTATTGGGGAAATTCTTACTCCGTCTCTTGGGGTGTAATGATCTCTCTTGGTCCTTAAAGAACTTATACTAAACTAATAGTTTATTGGTTTCTACTCCATTTATTGTGTTCTAATTTAACAGTTTATCAGTTTATCAGTTTATCAAGTCTTGAATATTTCTATTTATTTAGTTATGTTCTAATCTAACAGTTTATCAATTTGTTTATGAGGCATGTCTACTAAAATGCATACAACTATATTTTCTTCTTTTCAACAGGTATGAGATATACATCATATTCCATCTTAAAGGAGTTTAAATTTCCACATAAATATTTGTATCAATAAAATTTCAAAACATGAAAATGAACAAAATAGAAAGAATATGTGTAGGTTAGTAGGGTTGTCTCCAGCCAAGTCAAGCTCCTTGAAACAAGACAAGTCAACCACCAAATGGTTTTTCCTCCCAGCTAGCTAGGAACAACCTCTCCATCTCCCTAGCTCCAAGAAACTAACTTTCTTGGCCCTCTGTTCCCTAATACCAAGAACAACAATCCAACTAGTTCGCCCAAATGTTTTCCAAATCTGAATTTGTTCTCCCCGTCAATTTTGCCCTGGACATAATATTTCCCCCCTTTGTTCTCCATCCCAATTCCTATATTGTCCTCCTCACCACCCTCTATTCCTAAGCCTTTACTCCCCTTATCTTTTCATTAATGTGACCACTCTTCCCCCCATCACTATGTCAAGCTTTATTGATTTCATTCAATACTATGGATACAGGTGTTCACATGCAAATTAATTATTTAATTAAATAAAGAACCACCACCAATTTTTTCATTCATTATTTCAACATAACACAACATTATTCAAATAATATAACACCAACATTAATTTCTTTTTCAAAATGATTAAATAATGCCATTCATTTAACTATGACCACATTCAACAATCAAACCTTATTTATAATTAAAACTTAATTAATATTTATTTATTAATTAAATAATACTCTTTTAAACTAGTACCATCAACCTCCTATCATAATTACTTAGTCATTCATTAACTAACTTTACATAATGCATAAATTCATAATCAATAAGTAGTAATTAATCTCGAACTAATTATAATGCAATTATTCACAATCACAATGCATCAATGCTTAATTGAAATAATTTAATAGTAATTCATACAAGCATATATACACAAATCATGTAAGCATAGCCACTGCTTACATACTTCGTGTAGGTAGTAATAGTATTCAATCTCATATAACGCATAATCCAACAAGTTATTATCTATTGATGCATACTTAAACTAGAAATTGCAATGTCTAACAATTTACTGACTTAAATCATAATAACCTATGAAAATGACACAATGTACTTAGTTACCACACAAGATGTTATGAAGATAATTAAAATAGGAAATATTATATTATTTAATTATATTTAATATAAATATTATTGTAGTTAGGAATATGCGTTTTCAACCTACGTGACTTTATGTGAAAGGTCATCTTAAAAGTCTAAATAAGTTATGCCAACTCCTCATTGTAAATACATCATTCATTTTTTATTATAAAACATTATATGCATATATGTTTACTGCCCTAAGTACATAAACACTTGATATTTTAAGCTTCTGCTATGCTACATTGGAATCATAGCTACGCTATATTGCCTCCGTCTTTTATGCTTTTGCTATGCTATATTTTAAGTATGAAAATGTTCATGGAAAAGAGTGATGATTAAGTATTCTATAATGCTTAAAGGACGAAGTGTCTTAAAAGACAAAGACAATCTTATGAATATAAAATATGAAATATTATATTATTTAATTATGTTTAGTATTAATATTTTTGTAGTTAGGAATATGTGTTTTCAAGAGATGTGATTTATGTGCAAGGTCATCTTAAAAGTCTATATAAGTTAAGCCACCTCCTCATTGTAAAGACATTTTTCATTTTTATTATAAAACATTATATACATATATATTTATTGTTTTGTACGAAATAAACACTTAATATTTTAAGGTTTCGCTATGCTACACAAGAGTCAAGAAAAGGTTTTCAACACAAACATAATTAATTAAGTTTCTCTCCATAACTTCAATGACATTCCTATCTACCTTCTTTATTCTATCTAATTCACAACTACTTTCCTCATCCTATCCTTCCTATGCTAGAATATCCTAGAGCATCAATTATTTTGACCCAATTCCATATAGAACCCATAAGCAGAAGATTCAACTACATCGACCAAGCATCCCCAGTAGGAACCCACTAGTCAGCATCACACATCTTGGGGAGTGTGTTATAGCATAACCCTCCCATGACTCAGTGTTTTGGGGGATAAATGGTGAGAAATGCCTCCACCCTTCCTAATGGAACAAGGATAAGCAATGCCTACATCGACATAGTAATTGTGTTGATAATGTTGTTCTTAGGCTTTGTCATCGAATAACCAATTTGGCCAGTTGATTTTCTTGAAACCCTGCACCCGCCCACCCATCATGATAATAAACCACTAATCATACAAAACAATAATTTTTTGCTTGCATATCATTTCTCTTTCGAAATTCATGTCACTAATGTACTTCTATTTCATAGGATCCAGCTATCACTTAGCTCTTTTAAACATGTAGGTTATTCTCCCAACATGAGATCGTGCAATATTATGCAAACATTGACATATACATATTTCATTACTAGTCAACAACAATGTAACCATATTTTCTATCTACCATGAATCTGGTATCACATTCATTTATTCGACATATAACTTTAACTTGGTATTCACATACCTAAAATATTTTAAATTTGTATGCTAGAGATAAAATTAAAGCATGACCATCATTAATAATATTAACATCACACACATATATATAACTTATGCAAAATAATAAGTCCATAGGTCCATAGTATCAACATATTGACAGAGTTCCACAAATAATAAGAAAATAAAAATAGGTAAATGGTAGTTTAGATGGTAAAGTCAAAATGGGGCATTACATACACCCACCGTTCGAGACTATTCATCCCAAAATTATAATCAAAATAGTGTGGGAAAATCACGACACATGGTCTCTACGTCCTCCTAGGCTGTAGAACCTGAGCTATTCTTGTCCCACTAGACCTTAACCTAGTCTACCAAACGAAGTCTGAGCCCTCTAACCCTACAGTCCAATATACGTAATGGTTCGACCCTAATGGTCCCCTCATCTGAAACTTGCAATTCTTTCCAATTTATTTTATGAGCCTCATAGACTATAAAATGTCGTAAAATAGATACATGAAAAATATTATGAGTTTTATGCAAATGGGGTGGCAACACAAGACGATACGTGATGGGTACAAATTTCTCCAAAATTTCAAAAGGTTCTATAAATCGTGGTGACATTTTTTTCCCCTTCCCAAATTGGATGGTACTTTTATTAGGCCCGATTCATATGAAAACTGTATCTCCCATTTTATAGTTTCGCTCAGTCCTATGCACATCGACATAAGTCTTTTGTTTATCTTGAGCTTCCTTTAACTATTGTCTAATCTGAATCACCTGCTCTTCCATCTCCTGAATCAACTCAGGCCCTATAATCACTTGATCCTCTAGACTTTCCCAACTCAATGGTGTTTTGCATGGCCTCCCATATAACGCTTGATAAGGTGGCATCCCAATTGAGCTATGGTAATTATTATTGTAAGGAAATTCTACCAAGTGTCTGTATTTTCCCAATGGGTATGTTGATCCATAACATACATCCTAAGCATGTACTCCAACACCTGATTCACTCTTTCTATTTGCCAATATATCTATGGATGGTAAGTTGTGCTTAAGTTCAACTAAGTTCCTAGGACTGACTGCAAAATTCTGTTAGAAAAATAGGATCGTAAAGCAATAAAATAAATAGAATGCATAAATAAAACACATAAGATCAAAATACAAGAGATACACCAATATACATGGTTCACCCAATATGAGAAATGTACACAGATAAATTGCTAGTCCTTTTATTAACCTATCCAAAAAATGAAGGGATACAACCTGCATCACATTCGTTACAACTTCCTCTTAACTTTCTCGCAATCTCTCTCACAATCACAGATATATTTTTCACAACACTATAGTACAATACGACACAACCACAATAAAATGCCTTCCTTTTAAAGAGGGATTACCATGGGATACCTAATACTATGGTCTTGTAAACCATTGGCTAAAAAACCATGGACTGAAAAAACAACCCAAAGAGTCCCCCCCGGACCCTCTCAGGGGGGGAAAGCCCCCCTGAACCCCCCCATTGGGAGGAGTGTACAGTTCACCTAGGGTACAAGAATGACTAAACAACAAGATCTCTGAATCAAGAAGATAATCATGTTGGGATTTTCCTATACTCCATCCTAGTCCTACCAACTTTGCATTTTCAGTTATGCATGCATTCTGCATGCAATCATGATTTTGCATGCATGCGTCCTAGTCATCAGTCCTAGCACCTAGCCCTTAGTTAGCTAGCCCCGGGAGCTTCTCACTGATCAGTTTTATCCCTCTTAGTGCTTAGTGCACCCTGCATGCAATTGCATGCATCCTAGGCACCCTCTCTCACCTACCATTCAATTGTACTTCAGTTAGTTGAGTTATCTTCAATTCTTTCCTTGCTTTAAGGCTAGACTGACTCTCAACTGACTGTATCACTCCAATGGACCTCCAGTGAGACTAGACTACCCACTCTGACTCCAGTTAACTCCTCATGCGCCCTCCACTGAGCCTCCTTCATTCATTTAGTGCCTCCATGTGCCAGTTACACCTACCACACTTAGTTAGACTCAGTTTGACTGATGGTTGACAGTTACTTGTGCATTGATGACTCCACTGATGATGATGAAGAATTCTAGTTGTGCTTTGATGACACTCCAGTGATCTTTTTGATCTCTCCATGCAGGCTAATTCGAATTACACCCTTGGTATTTGAATCCTGTGCATTGTATCATTATTGTTTTACTATTCTGATTAATGAAACATGTGTGAATATTCTGCTCCTATCTGATTTCCATTGGATCTATGTTCTGCTGCTCTATTCTCTTCTATTTTCCTAAATTCTTTCATTGTGAGGTTTACATCATCTCTTTGGACCCACCGTGAGGATTTTCACAGGCTCCACCACCACCAACTTCTCCAAAACCTGGATGTGAACCGAGCATCTCTATCTAAGCTAATATTCTTAGGAAATCCATGAAGATGAATAATTTCATTTATGAATACACATGTTACATCCACGACATCATAGGTCTCCTTAACTCGAATAAAATGAGCACTTTTGGTCAATTTATCAACGATGACCATAATGGCATCATGCCTATGAGAGGTAAGAGGCAATCCTACCACACAATCCATAAAAATAACTTCCCATTTTGAATTAGGAATGTCACATGTTTGCAATAGTCCTACAGGGTGGTGATGATTAGATTTTACCTATTGGAACTCAAGGAACCTAACAACGAACTTGACCATGTAACACTTCATTCTTTCCCAATAGAAGAGTTTATTCATATTTGTGTACATATTCATGTTGTCTACTCTACTTGGGATGGCCCCGGTTCGGAGAAGTTAATCGCAGATGCAACAAAACCCCTTTCACTGGCCCTCTTGACATCAACCTGTGAACAGGATGAATTCTCACCTGAAGCGAAGATGTGGGGTTACAGAATCAGGTTTATGTAACCAAGGCGATGCATAAATGTGGTAAACAACCTCGCAACACGTCTCCTGCTTAACATATATTGAAAGGATAGAACACACAGATGACTTCGCACTTCACAGTTATCACAGTATATCGAACTACGTTGAATCTCTACTGTCTTCACTCTTTAAATACGCATTCATCAAACTGAGTGTTACTTCACAACATTCATACACTGGCATTCCATCTACATAACATATGATTATCATTCAGATACATTTGAAATCAAATACATACACATATCATAACATGTACACAAAGTGCATCATAAACTCGTACACATAACACATGATTTACGTGGTTCACCCCCAGGCAGGAGTTACATCCACAGGAACTGTTCTTTCTATTATCTTGGAAGGGTAACAGTTCCAGTCTGCGCACTCAGTTGCAGACTCTTCTCTACAATCATATCTCTACGCACTCAACTGTAGAGTATGTTCTCTCTTAGATCTCTTCTCTTACAATCTAGAGCTAAACCCCTCTAGCATCATAATCGTCTAACCCCTCCCTCATACAAAAACACCCTTATATATAGATGTTCCCGAAGGTCACATATTACAATAACTATGGGCTAACCCCCACAGTACCCTTAAACCCAAAAACCCATGGTTCTCCTGTAGCACGCTTAGCTTTAACTTCACTGTCCCTTTGGAGTCGCTTCTTCTGACTCTGATGCTTCTTTTGATAGGCACAGTTATGACTTCTACAGTGGCGTGTCCTTTTCACCATTCCTCTTCTTTAATTCCTACTCCTGTAGTAGTCAGGTTACCGCTTGGTCTTTAATTGCGTCAACTACCTCTGGTTGTCCTTAGTACTTTGTCTTTAGTAAGGAAACATGTCCGTTCTTCTCAATTGAACTTCTCTCCATACCCTCTGCTCGGGATTTGCGGAATCGCTTATCTCCCAAAATTGGTCAATGTCAGGCCTCGCCTAAATTTACTTTGAATTCATAACTTCCTTTACTTGGGATGCGCCCAACATGCCCCTAACACTTACCTGTGGCTCTTCCTTGAGCCACTTACACTAGGCTTCTTTTCCTTTGCATCACTTGGGATGTTAATCTTGGTTGCGAACTCTTGAAATGTTGCACTCAAATTCACAACAACCTCCTTAGTCTCCTACTCGTATTCTTTTACGGTGTCGAGCAGCATCGCAGATACTGGTTCTTGCATTTGGTCTTTCATTGTACTCTCTGTCATGCGAATCTCTTGGCGCAGCTTCACCTCGATCATCTTCAGAAAGTGTCAATGCCTCTTCCTACATAGGTTGCAACTTTGCCAAAGTTTCAGCTTCCTTTGTGCTTAATTCCTTTAGTTCCTTCTGAAACTTATTTGTTTCTATGAACTTTTGTATTCTTTGTCTTGGCAGAAAATCCTTCATGGCCATGTTCATTGAGTCAAGGTCCCTTTGCTTCTTCTGCACTTCATCCTGAATTTTCTGTAATTTTGGGTCTTCTTGCAGTATGGCCCATGACTTAGTCACTTCTTCTAGCAAATATTGACACCTCACAACTTCTACGGAGATGTTCTCTGTTGAATCTTTCATTTCTTCAAATATTACTAACTTTACTTCTGGTGGAGTGCCAGGTTGTTGTCTGGATTCTAAGTCTACAATCTTCTCCTTGTAACCAATCTCCATATCTTCCATTTTTGCTTTGAGATTATCTACTACAGCACCAATCTTAACGATGGTCACTTCTACCTCAGGTTCTTCATTAAAGTATCGGATCTTCTCACGTACTTCCTCTACTGCTTGCTTCAACTTCTTCTTCCTTTCTTGAGCATATGCTAGCTCATTCGTTTTCTGTCGGCATTCATTCCTCAACTCACTATAGCTCTCTTCCAGCTTTAGATTCTAGTTGTATGCGATCAAGTCCCTATCCTTGATTTCATCTATGACTTGCAAGTGTAGATTATGCAGTACTTCGATAGGAAACATTCCCACATTATTGTCCAAGTGCGTGAGCTGCTTCACACCTTCAGTGATTTCATCGGATGGGAATATGACATTCATCTTCTCTATGCGCACTAACAGAGGTCACATTGTTAGTGTTGTCGCTTTCCTCTTTCTTCATCTTGACTCCTCCGATATGTCTTCAAAGTCAGATTCCTTCATTAGATATTTCTGTACTTGCTCTACTCTTTCCATCATATTTTTGAGCTCGACGATGATTTCTGCCATGATTGCTTGGAGTTTCTCTTGATTCTTGTCTTTTTCTACGAGCATCTCTTCTATATAAGCATGGACTCTGGATGCGATGTAGACATAGTCATCATCTTGCAGCTTTGTGTCTAGCGGAGTCTTAGTCGCTTTTTGCTTCTTTCTCTTTTATCCCTCCGGCACCTATGTGTTGGGGTTCTTCCTCTTTTCTCTTGCTGGCAAATCAATAGTTTGTTGTTGTTGTTGTTGTTGTTCTTGATCTTGCTCTTCTTCTTGCTGATCATCTCCTCCATCAGTACCATTTTTCTCTTGTTGATCACTGTCGTTGGCGCTCTCATTAGATGTCATCAACAGTGCTTCTGGCACATCTTTCCATTCCGGTGGCCAATATTCAATGACGAGGTCAATATTTTCGCATCCAACTGTTATTGACCCTCATACCATTCTGGGTTCGATGGTTCTATGGGATGTATGAAGATAGAGTGGAGCCCAACTCTGAATCTCATCTTCTGGATATAGACTATTTTTATTTCCTTTGGAATACGCGAAGTGCGCATAATCACTTCGCATAACTACTCATAAAATGTGTGCAACTGCACATTGTTCAGTTTTTGTCTTTCCGGTCTTGAATTGCTCCACATGTTCGAATATCTGGGTCCACGAAAATCTCCAATGAACATCGGTACACTATGTTGGTACTTTGGCTCTTTCCATCCCACAAATGCGATGAGGACTATCATCCAGCTTAAGTGAAACTAATAGACATTATTTTGCGCATCTTCTACATCATCTAGAAATTCATTCAAGAGGCACCCTTCCTAGTTGAATGACAGTCCATCCTTAGCTTTGGAAGATAGGGAGATCGCAGCGGCCGACACTTCTGTCGGTCTGCATTTTCTTAATACTCTGCCTGCGAGAAATTACACTGTGAACCCGGTGGAATTGTCTTTAATTTGGTCTTCCTGGTAGCTGCGGGTTCCTTTGACTAGCCCAAATTCGCTCTTCATCCACCTGGCGAGTTCTTTGTCTTGATTTTTTCCCACAAATTCTGTTGTGGGGTTGGTGCCTCATTTTCTCAAATGAGTGATCATGTAGATAAAATCAATATTAATTTCTATCTTACGGTCTAGCCACACGTATCCTTGCTGCGTGCATGATAGCAATGTGTGCACAACAGCTGTTAACTCCGGACTTCACCCAAAATATACAATTCTCAACAGGTCCAACAATCCTGAGGATTACAATGGCGCAATCCAGTCCTGTTCCTGAATGGTTGTTTGCTTCGTAGCTTCATCATAATGTCGACACATGTACATATCCGGTTGAAACTGTGTATACTTTGTCGAGTTTAGTAGATCGTAATCTGTGAACTTACATTCAGGAATATTGCCTAACAAATTATCCTTCTCCTAAACATGCCTTGACATTAGTGGCAGTGGGATGTCATACTATTGATTCTTCTTCAGTACTACCACAGGCACATCATCTCTCCACGGAGGTATTAGAAGGATCGACCTATCACAAGGTCGCTCTGCCTGCTATTGTTTCGGTGCTTCTGCAGTATGCGGTTTCTCTTGTTCCTTGGCTTTCTGCTTGTCCTTTTTTAAAGTTCTGGTGCATGCCGCGGTGAGGCTCTAGAGGCCCCACCTTTCTCTTGAGTTGTTTCTTTGTAGGCGTCTTCATGACTGCTTCTAGGCCTGACTACTGGAATTTTCTTAATATATCCTGTAGGTCTTCTTGCTCAGACATATATTCTTAGAATGCTTTGTTCTTAATTGGTAAAAACTCAGAAATTACTCATGATAAAAAAATATTAACCACGGTAAAACAGGTAACTCTGTGCTCCTTGCTATTTATAGCCATAATCCAACTAAGACACACCCAAAAACGGCTAACTTAACATTAAATTCTATGTCCGTTGTCCAAATATTGCTTATATCTTGGTCCTTTCCTTACATTAAATGTGTCTTCAACAGACAAGTATGCGTTAAAGCAGAAAAATCCAGTTTCCTGAAAGTACTGTATAACGGCTAGTTTCCAAACAAAACTATAACGCCTAGTTTCCTCTAGCTTGGCCGAAGGTTAGGTGAGTGGTGAGGTTCACTTCTCATTCCCCTTCTCTTGATGGAACTTCGCAACACTACCCCCCTTCTTTTACTTCGCAACTCGACTTGTTATGTGTGCTTCGCAGCACATTTTCATATCTTGTGAACTTCGCATTATAGAAAAACTGTTGTGTGCAGACTCTGCTCTCTGTTTAGTGCCCAATTTAAACTGCACTTGACACTTAAACATTATTGCGTTGTTTAAATTATGTTTATAGGAGTACAAACATCCCTGTAAGGCTTTAGTCTACTCCCATTGGCAAGTCCTTGCAAGTTTTCTCCAAGTAATGTGGCTAGTTGTACTACGCCACCATTAGTAACATGTTTGACAATGTATGGCCTAAACAATGCATTTTAAATTTTCTAGGAAATTTGAAAAAAAAATGATCATAAAGGAGGACAAGGTCTCCTACCTAGAAGAATTTGTGCTTGATGTGTCTATCATGCCATACCTTTTCTCTAGCTTTCTGGACTTGTTGGTGAAAGCCTGCAATGAAGCAGTCTTCCTCCAATCCAATCAACTGTAATAGTCTTTCATCCATTGTCTCATCATCAACCATATCTATGAATGCTGCAATTCTCAAGCTTGGTACTATGTATTCCATGGGCATGCCAACTTCCTGTCCATATGCTAATCTGAAAGGTGTATGACCTGTCAAATTTTTACAAGTTGTTCTATATGCCCATAATACTACTGGTATTCTAAGATCCCAATCATCCCTGTTTGTGTTGCATACCTTGGTAATGTAAATTTTTCTGTGGGAATCATCTTGTTGGTTTATGTCAACATTTCAGTGGTTTTCATCCCCAACAGGTTTTGCATAGGCTGGAAATTACTTATGAAAATTCTCAGACAATTAAACACGCTGAAAAATCACTTTAACGGGCAAAAATTTAATTTTAACATGCACACCATTAAAAAAATCAGACTCAGAATTTTTGGCCAATAGCCCTGGAAAAACCCCCACTGGGAAAACCAGTCAGAGAGAGAGAGTTTATTATTTCTTCAGTAATTCTCAGTACATAAATTTTACAGCAGAAATGTACTTATCTCCACCATGAAATTTCACCCAGCAAAATATCTCAAAATCAGTGCCAAACTGTAGCCTTGATTTCTGTGCCTGTGGGTGCCTCAAAAACTGTGCTGAAGGTACATAATCTATACTGTACGGTCCTCCTTGAAATCTATGCAACTTGTCTCGATTTCTATGCCCTAAATCTACCTCGAAAATTGTGCAGCAGACCTCGATTTCTGTGCGAATAATCTACCTCAAAAATAGTGTAACAGTTCTCAGGATTTGTGCCTAGACTGTCCTCGAGATGCGTGTTGTCTGTCTTGAAACTCATGCCCATAAATACCTCAGGATTTGTGCCCAGTTTCACCTTGAAAACCGTGCCCAAATGACTGCTGTACTGCACACCTTGGGATGCGTGCTGTAATGAGGAAATATTGATGTTTTGAAATCCGTACAGTGCATTAAATGCTTAGCAGGTTGCCTCGAAATGTGTGCCAACTAAAACTTGCATTAATGCCTCCTCAAAATTCGTGCCAGTGCTCTCTTGCTCTCTCTTGCTCACTCTCATCTCAAAAGTGAAATTAAAATGCCTCCCTATTGCTTTTTGTTCAAACCCTAGGGTTTTCTAAATCCAATGGGTGAGATTAGATTAGATCGACGGTGGAAATTAAATGCTGCATTTATTTCTCATAAATATTAATTTCCCTCACCCACTTAAATTTATCAAAAAGTGACTTTATGGTTATAAAGTCTCATTAAATGCTTTTCACAAGTCATTTAATGTGAGGGTCACTTTTTCCCCCTTCTAAGTGACTTAGGCAAAAGTCACTAGGGGAACACTTCCCTAGGTACAAAAAACTAACATGTAAATGCGTTCTCCAATACTTTATTAAAGGCTTCTACAGTGCCATTAGCTTTTGGATAATATGGTGTACTCTTCTGATGATATATCTAAAATTCTTCTGTCAGAGCTTCAATGGTTCTGTTCAGGAAGTGAGTTCCTTAATCACTCATCAGAATTTTTGGACATCCAAACCTTGTCAGAATGTTCTCAAAGATGAATTGTGCTGTTGTAACTACGCTACAATCCTTCACTGGTTTTGCTTCTTCCCATCTAGTTAGATAATTTGTAGCTATAATGATGTATCTTGAGACAGTTCTCTTTCCTGGTGGGTTAATAGATCCCACGAAGTTAATAGCCCATTTATCAAAAGCTTGTAAATTCAACTATGGCATCAATGGAATCTCATCTCTATGAGATGGCTTCCTTGTTCTTTAGCATACATCGCAATTCCTGCAAGGCTCTTTTGAATCTTTATGTACAGTACTCCACCACAGTCCTTCTCTCAAAATTTTCTGTGCAGTATCTTTTCCTGCGTAGTGTCTTCTAGATACTCCTGAATGTGCTTCAACAAGTATGGTGGATCTCTCATGTTCTATTATGCATCTACGCAATAATTCATCTGGTCCTAATTTTTATAATTGTCCTGCAATTAGGTTAAATCAATTGATCTTACCACTAAGTGTTTCTTCTGTTGCGTAGTAAGTTTTGCGAGTGCCAATCCTGTAGTTAGAAATTCTACAATATATTTGAAGTAGTCATTTTCTATGTGAATAGCAAACAACTACGCATCTGTTAGGTTATCCTCCAAATTATTAGGTTCTTCTCTTGACTCGATTCTTAAAAGATGGTGAGGTCATGCGTTCAATCTTCCTGGATTCACTATGATCTCGAAATCATATTTGTTGTGGGGAAAATGCACCTATAGTTCAAGGGAGAAACTACCAACTTACGGTGATAAAGATAGACTTACAAGCATTCTGCAAGTACAACAAATAAGTGAAGAGATTAGGGTTTAGAGATGTAGGAACCTCATTCAGAAGGTTGATCCTAGCTTTGGCTACCTCGCTCTTCAATGCTTATCTAGTGTCACAATGCCCAGACCTGCAAAACAACTTGATACCTTTCTCAAACAAATTTGACTACATATATAAGACTGATATCCATGACATAACAAGACATCAAACTATAATTAAACAGTAATCAAATTAGAGACATACGAGAATAGGTCATATTTGGGAAGGAAAGAACGTCTGATCTTTATTGATGAATGAAAGCAAGTACATAAAGTTATACCTTCCTTCAAGCTTAGAACTTCACGAAACCTAGATTCAAGGTCTCCTGCTTCTGTTCTCCAAGGATTCCAGCCTCTAATCAACTGTGCTAGGGTTTACCAAAACTGAAGCACAAGAGAGGGGGATGAGGGTCTCCATTCCTCTAGCATAACTTTGTAATTGGGCTTGGTCCCCTCACATGGCCCTTCTACCCTCCTTATATAATCAGTGAAGGAGAGGAAAAGAAGTTATAACCGAGTAGGAGGTTCCCCAACCAACTTAACTTCCCAAAATTTCAAGATTTTGACCAAAACAGGGGTGTACGCTACTCTACAGTAGACAAGGTAGCGTACATATGGAGTTGAGATCTAGTATTTCAATAGAGGAGTTGTGCTCGGAAGGTTTGAGCACTACTATTGATGAAGCAAAGTAGGGTACACACGCTACTATCATGCCTGTGTACCAGCGCTCATGTTGAAAAATGGCCAAAAACAAGCTTTTCTGCTAATTTTCAGGAGATGGTTTGGTCTGGAAAAATGTTCCTAAGGGTCATATACATCAAATGGGTCAAGAATGAGGTAATTTCAACCATTTTTAGTGTCCCAAATGACTCCTCCATCCAAAAATGTCTTGTTGTGTGACTGAACTTGATCTCAAGAAATGTCATCATGCGACCAAGGGAAGCAAGTGTCGTCACGGACGGAGAGGTGTCATTTCAAGCTATAACAATATTCCTGAAAAAAGTAAGATCCAACTACATATTCTTCCCCCTAACACTGGCTTATTGGTCAAGTACTTTAAAGTTGAATGGTTAGTGAACATGCAGAAGTGTGAACCTAGCAAACAGTGTCTAAATTTTTGCAATGCATACAACATAGCTAAGCCTTCCCTCTATGTTGTGGTGTAATTATTTTTCTATTGAATATACCTTTCTACTTGAAAATGCAAGGGGGTGATTGATGCCTCCATCACCTGATTGTGCTAGTATAATGACAAGTGCTATAGATGAAGCATCTACATGTACGTGAAATGGCTTATTCCAGTGAGGAAAGACTATAATAGGCGCTATAACCATTTTCTCTTCTAGTGTGTCCAATATTTTTTGGCAATATTCTATCCATCTATACTTCACTTATTTTTTCAATAGTTTCTCCATAGGCACCGTTATCTGCACATATCCTTTGATGAATTTTATGTAGTATCCTATGTGTCCCAATGTAGTGTGTAGTTACTTAACTGAGTTAGGAAGTGGGAGGTTTACTATGATCGCTATATTCGCTGGATCAACCATCAATCCTTGTTTACATACTATGTGTCCCAACAAAATACCATAAGGAACAAAAAAAACACACTTCTTCAGGTTCAAGGAAATCTGATATTGTATACACTTCGCTAACATCATCCTTAAGTTCACATGATGGTCTTTTAAAAGGCCAAATATTGTCCAGTCATCAAAGTAAACTTCTAGGAATTTATGGATATAATCCTTAAATGCAGCTACAACCACTCTTGAAAAGATAATAGGTGCATTCTTCATTCCAAAAGGCATAACAAAGTATTGAAATGATCCCCATTCAGTAGCAAATGTAGTCTTGTGTCTGTCTTCTGTAGCAATTCTGATCTGATGGTAGCTAGAAAATCCATCAGTGAAAGAGTATGCCTCCTATCCTCCTACATTATCTAGTACTTTTTCTGTGAATGGAGTAGGAAATGGTTCATGCACATATGCATCATTCAATTTTCTGAGGTCCACACAAATTCTGATTTCTCCTTTGGATTTCTTGTCTTGAATTACCATGGGACTTATCCATTCTGACTCTTCTACTGGTTCGATGATTCCTGCCTCCAACATTTTATCAATTTCTGCTTTCACTCTTTCTTTATATTTGGGGTTCAATCTGTAAGGTCTTTGATTGATAGGCTTTGCATCCTGCTTGAGAGGTATTTTCACAACTCCCAAGTCACCTAAAATGCCTTTCATTTCATAAAACTTGGTTGGAAACAAGTCTTGATATTCACGCAGTAGGTTTGCAATTTGTCCCACTGTTTCTTCATCCTCGTAATCTCCAATAGAGGCGAACTTTGGTTCTTCATTGGTACTAATATTGATCTTTTTAGTTTTAATGGGATTGCTCATCTCTGGAATTTCCAATTCAGGTCCTTGTACATTGTGTTTTCCTTCAAATTCAGGTATATTCACATCACGAGGGTCTTCATTTCCATCTTCATACAATGTAAAATTATAACACTCAAGGGCATGTTCCAGCTATATTGCCCAATCTGGTTGATTGTAAACAGGCAACGAGAAATAATCAAATATCTTCTTTTTAATGATTTGTAGAGCTTCATTAATGCTCGAACAATCATCCTCAAAACTGAAAGTTAGTTGAAAGTTCTTTATCATTGCGTGCCAATTTGCTGTACCCTGTCGAAGTTTTGTTTCTATATACCATTTTTTTGCTATTGGATCCAATGTGTGCATGAACATATGGACCCATTTTGTCTTTGGTATAAGCCTCCATGCTTTCAAGCAAGACTCTATATGGTCTCTATGATCAGTATGTCCATTGTATTTTACTTGTACAATCTCAGCAAATCTAACTTCCATTAAGTGCTTACATTCTTCCCTTGTGTTTAGATTGTCTTTGTGCGCAGCCCACCACCTAGCAGGTGTAGCTCGAAATGCTATGTCTAAACATTCTATCTTATGTTCATATGGAATTGATGCTAAATATTCATGAAGGAATACATGGATACTACTCAAACCATCATAAGTAGGAATTGGACTTACCTTTGTTCCAATCCAGCGAAGTGACTTTGTCATCCTTGTGCATCATCTAGCTGATACTTCATGCATTCGGCTCTGCCAGTTTTCCAGTCCTGTGTGTGACTCTGATACACAAGAACCGTCGCATCTCCAGCTCAATGTTCCATCTTCTGTAGGGTTGATGTAATTTGCTTGATTAATTGTTATCTTATAGATATTGTCTAGTTCTTGAGATCTGCATTCTTCTCGTATTGGCTCAACATACCTTGTTCCTTGTGAAGGATCCAAGGGTGCAATAACCCTGATATCCTGTCCTTCAAATATCATTTTTTTCAAGTTGATAATTGCGAGGTTATCAATTTCCCAGTCAATCCTTAATAATGCAGGATAAGGATTACTGTCATCTATGATTTCAATCACCTCATAGTCTGCTTTACTTCGCACTCCATCAATGTTAACAGGAATGCTTGATAGCCTCCCAAAAGGTATAACCTTCTGTTGGTTAGATAATCTCAATTGTATAGGAGACCAAGATAGCTTTGGTTTCCGCATCTGTTCCCATGTTTTTTTTTCCAGCACGTTCACCTCTGAGCCTAGATCGAGAATGACCCGGTTCATTTCGAAATCTCAAATCTGTGCGCTTAGCCTCATTTCTCTTCATGTCCTTCTATGGTTCTTGATGTGTTGGACGAATCTATGTGCATCGTTTACTGTACTATGATGTTCGTAATATCCCATCACGTTCTGTAATTCCCCTAAGGCGTGCTCATGCCTTAGCAATTTTATGCAGTTCTGTAGAAATTGTGTAATAGGATTTGTCTGCTTTGGCAAAGTTCGCGACCCATTATACGAGGTCGACATATCTAGTATAGGTGTCCGATCACTTCGCATATGGATCCTTGTGGTCGAAGCTTCTGATTCCTGGAATCCTTTTATTGCTTCCATGAATACTTCTTTTTCTTTGTTAGAGTTGAATACATGCATCTTTTCAACTGATTTCCTCACCCAAAGCCCATCAATAGGCTTTGGTCTATTCATGTGATCGTCAGAAGTTGAAGCTTCGTTTGTCCTGTCATTTCCTGTCAAATCTCCACTTCGTGTCACAACATGGATGTTGCGGTCTTTGTTTCTTTTATCAGCTACGATCATTTGAATATTCTGGTTCTGTACTTCTGGTCTTTTTTCTTGCATTCTACCTAGAAAAATGGGACATGCTTCAATGATATGGTCATAGGATTTACAGTACTTACAAGTAGTGCACGGGTTTTGACAATCTCTTGCCAAATGTCCAGGTTGAGCAGAGTTATAACAGGCAATCTGACCTCTACCTCGTCCTTGGCCAGTATTATGTCCTCTTCCTCTAAATCCACCACGTCCTCTATATGTACCTTGATCATACTACGCATTCTCATTATTATTTTGTATTTCTCCTTGGACTCTATAGACATCATGCTTTCTTTCTATCATAAGGTCATATGCTCTACAGTTGATATCATCATGGCCAACTGAATTACAAAATGTGCAGTAAACGGGTTATTTGGTGTCTGTATATACTTCTGGAGTAGGTAACAGGACTCTGGTCGATGTCCTCTACATTGAAAAATCTCGCACCATGGTAGTTGAGGTTAATTTAATGGGTTTGGCGCCCCACTGGCGAGATAATCTCTAAATACAGGACAGTGTTCCTTGGAATGTCCTTCCCCTTCAGGTTTGCTAGCTATGTCTGTATCTATACCATGCTTGCGCTATTTTCTCCTATGGGTGAAGCTTCTAGTTTCATCGCAATTTCCAATGCTTATGTTTGCGAAGTAGCCTTCTGTTGCATCAATGGTAATATAATGTGGGGCAACAAAGCAGCTGTAAACCACTCTTCATGCTATTGCGATGCAATGTCAAAGCTAACTTGTTCCAACAAGGCTTTGAAATTCTGATCAAATTCCCACATAGTCTCATTAGGTTTCTGTTTTATTTCTTTTAGCTCTATAATGCATTGAGATTTTGATTTAGGATTCTTAAATTCTCTAATAAAAGCATCTATGATATCAGCTAATGTTTTGTTCTGTCCAACATAATATTTCATGAACCATATTAAATCTCTATCTCTGAATGTAGTGACTAGTTGAGCTTGCTTTATGTCATCATCATGTACTTGTTTAACGTTCCAGACATCATCGTAGAGAAACCAATGTTTCTCTGGATCTTCTAGACCGGTTCCTTTAAAAATAGGTAGCTTTATATCATCTTCTATCCTTCTTATAGGAGGTGTAGGGTTTTGAAACACTATAGTACTACTTTCAGAGTGATATGATGGAGGTATATCACTACTTGGATGATTCTTTGTGCATGTTCCTGCAGTATTACTACTACTAGTGTTCTGCGAACCAACAATGTTTCTTTCCACAACTATAGGTTTCTGCGGAGTGATAGGTTGATAGCCAATATGTCTAGGTTCCTTTTCACTATCAGACTCAGCTTGAGACGAGTTTCTATCACTATCTAATTCAGTTTCTAGGAATATGCGAGGTTCAACTTCACGAGACCTCTTTCTACTTCTAATTTTATATCTTTTTCCACTGTGCAAAATGCTAGTATCTTCATCTATGTCACTATCTGTGTTTTATAACATTACAGACTCAAACCCTAGGGATCTTATTGCAATATTAACACACCTTTTTGAGCTAATAACATTTTAATGCATAAACTCAGGTTTTTCAAGTACTTACCTCTAAGTCCTTTGAAAATGTATCCCTCGGCTGTGTTGTAAGACTTCAAAGTGTCCACAACAAACTCTGTAATTTAGCCTTCCAACAAGCAATCCATCCAAAAGTCTACTGCTTTTGAAATCTGGTTATTAATCCCTTTAAACCTCTGAATCAACTATGGATTCCAAACTATAGGTTCTTCACCCTGAAAGCAGTTTCTTCGTTCTGCTATCCTTGATATCCATTCATGTAACTCATTAGCAAAAGATGCGAAGAAAACTTCATGCAACTCAGTGAATATGTATCTGTTGACACAAACCCAGTCGACAGGGGTTCCCAGCACTGTCGACACCCAGACCACCGCGATCTCCTTGAGCATCGGCCCAGACAGGTTTTTCCCTGTCCAGCAACATGTGCAGAGCAAATGAGCTCTCACCTAAGATGTTCAAGGGAGAGTTGACGGAACCATGTTTCCGCCGAATGAAGGAGGATGTTGCGGCTCGATTACTTAACTTATTGCAACATGTCAGAAATAGATCTAGGCATTTAACTTAGGCATCAAGCATATTCATGACATCATTCAACAGAACAATTCATAATTGCAACAGATATAACAGTAAGGCATTAATCGTAGGAAGGAAACATCGCATCATTCATATATTCATATCGCGAAATGCATTACTACAGATAACCAAGAAAAACACAAGGATTCTGCTCAACAACTCAGTCTCATCATATTGCAATGAAATTTTAAACTTATAAACATAACCTATGTGTAAATTTTAAATGTATATTAATGCAATGAAAAGAATGCGTATATTACAATTTTGAATGTATTCCTACAATTTTGAATGTATAAACATATTTAGCCACATAATGGTAATATTTTATCTACGTATAAACCTATAAAAGTTTAAGTTTTAACCATAGGACGGTAAGGTTTTGTCTACGCCCTAATCGATGTGGGTGTCTTGCATAAAGGTCACGTGGTCTCTCCCCCATAAATAATAATAATAATGATGGTGTAAAATCCTCGCTTCTCCATACTTGGGTCTATTTTCCTGGCCAATTTTAGCGACGAGCTCTGCAACTCTGCCATGGTTACTAGCTCGCTGGGGTTTCCGTTTATTCTTCTTTGTCTTAAGTTTAGCTAGTTTAGGGTTTGACTACCTTCACTAGGGCCAAGTGAGGTAGCTGTGTTGTAAGCTTAGCCACGGAAGCTATGCTTGTGCCTCAACCTAAGGTTTAATAATCCAACAAGCTCATTCCAGGGCCACTCCTCTGCTTGTTGGGTGCAGCACAGTGTGGAAATACTAGTATCCACAGGAATAATGTCACCACCGAGTACGTATTCGGGAAACCCATTTGCTCCGTCATCAACCTAGCTCCTGCAGATTATCCCACTTTGACGGCTAGGAATGTCACCACTTGAGCGGTATTTGAGGCAGCTGCCATGAAACAAGAAGGTTGGCCTCATCAACCACATGGCAGGAGACACTACTATGGGAGAGCATGGTGTCACCATCACCGAGGTCCATCTGTTGAATATGGGAACATGGGTATCGCCAGGGAAAGAACATGCATGCTGTTGTGGGATCATGTAGATATTTTGATGGTCGATGACGACACTCGGTGCTTGTAGCTGCACAAAATACTCCCTCGTGGCCTCATACAGTGTAGTGCATCATCACTCTCCCTCAGAGTCAACAACAGGTGAGTTATGTGGGTTACAATGTTTTATCTCAAATAAAAGATTTACTTTGTTATACTCTGCAGTTACACTAGTAGCTTATGAAATATCTTTCAGATAATGGGACTAAGTCCCACATTTGCAGAAGGAAGTTGCAGAAAATTGGGTTTTGTGTTTGTGAAGGTCGGTCAAATTCTTGTATTGTTGTGGTTTCTAAGGATTAAACAAATGGAAAATAGCATGCTCTGCTTAAGTGCCATGTCTAGACACCTATCTTGGCCTGGGACATATCAAACTCATACATGGTTTAGTATTTTGTTTGTTTGTATGTTAAGTGGTATTATTTTAGTTAGTTTTTACAATCTCATCTTAGGGAAATATTAGTATTAGTTATTTCTGACAATCTCTTTTCAGGTTGAAAGTCTGTAGATCTGTAGGTCAAATGCATTCCGCTTGGAGCATTTTCCACTGCGACTGAAACAAAATATTGTAAAGTTGGGCTTGTGTTGTGTTGTTGAGAGTGGCTGCAACTTGGCGATTATTTGATGAGAGTTGAGCTTGCATACCGTGATTCAGTGACATGAATTTCACACCATTAAACAAGGGGAATGTTTTCCCATATGTGTGCATTCTGTGATGGATTTGGGGTTCTATCATGACTTGATAGGAATGGACCTATGGCCTTGCATTTTACAATCTTTTGTTATTTCTTCTATTTTAAAAAAGCAATTGTTATTTACATTTTTATTACATCCGCAGGAAGCCATGCCGCCATGTGGTAGTAGCTATGTGCCATGTCATGCATACTTATGTATTAATAATAATAATATTTTTTTTGTTCTATCTATATAAATGTATATATATCATTTCAGTTCATTTATATATCTAATGTATAAGTGTCTTCTAATCATGTTTTCCTTGTGAATTTGCAGGTCATCTAGCCATAGGTTTCTAGGTGTAGCATAGGGCAAAATTACACTTGTTTATTTCAGAACTTTTTTTTCTATGCATAAAATAAAAAAAAATTGTTTAATTTCAAAATATTGTCTTGTTTTCAATTTGTTCTACTACAGTTTTAGTATCTAGCTTGGAAAGTTTGTAGTAGGCCCATGCTTCCAGATTTGGAAGCCGGGCTCTGATACCATGTGTAAAGACCTCTCATGGTCCTTAAATAACTAATGCCAAACTAACAAGTCCATACGCTTGTGTGTGTCCCCTGCTGCTCCTAGCGCCCCTAGCGGCATGATTCCCAATAGCATTCCCAACATCAGTCAAACCAACATCAATTGAAGTAGTCCCAGGATCATTTACATAATAAGTTTAGCATGGTCGGACACGGTCTCTAATTCCATCCAAGCAAGCAATCCCAGCCTCAGTTCCATCCTCAGTTCCAATAGCCTCATCATTCTAACCAACATAATTTATCACTTTATGCTCCATTTTTGTTGTTCTAATTTAAAAATTGATCAATTTATCATGTCTTTAATATTTATGTTTATTTAGTTTTGTTCTAATCTAACAGTTTATCAGTTTGTTTATGAGGCATGTCTACTAAAATTCATACAACTAAATTTTCTTCTTTTCAACCGGGATGAGATATACATCATATTCCATCTTAAAGGAGTTAAAATTTCCACATAAATATGTGTATCAATAAACTTTCAAAACATGAAAATGAACAAAATAAGAAGAATACATGTAAGATAGTAGGGTTGCCTCTAGTCAAGTCAAGCTCCTTGCAACAAGCCAACTCAAGTGCTAAATGGTTTTTCCTCCCATCCAGGTAGGAACAGTCTTGTCAGCTCCCTAGATCCAAGAAATTAAGCGCATTGTCCTTCTGTATCCAAATACCGAGAACAAAAATCCAACCATTCTCCCAATTGTTTTCCAAATCTGCATTCGTTCTCCCTATCAATTTTGCCCCGAACAATATAAGAATACCCCTTTTCTTCTTCATTCCACTTCCTATATTATCCTCCTCACCACCCTCTGTTCTTGAGACTTTACTCCCCTTATATTTTCAGTAATGTAACCACTCTTCCCCATCACTGTGTTAAGCCCTATTAATTTCATTCAATACCATGGATACAGGTGGTCACATGCAAATTAATTACTTTATTAAATAAAGAAGCACCGCTAATCTTTTCATTCATTATTTCGACATAACATAACATTATTCAAATAATATAACAACATTAATTTCTTTTTCAAAATGATTAAATAATGTCATTATTATGTCCCCGCAGGGACAATATATGAATCGATCATTCCTATTAATATCCCCTTACATGACATAATTTTTTTTGTTTTCTTAACTTTATTCTAAAGTTATAATTTGTTTATATTAAGTGTATTTTTTTTAAAAGCATTCTTTTGAATTCTTATTGGCCATTGGTTGTTGATGTTTGTCTTGATTTTTGCTTCCTAAGCCTCGACAACGAGCAGATGTCAGCGGGATGATAAATTGACGCGTAAGAGTTCTGATGTGTCAAAAAGCCCGAAGCGAATGGGGAATTATGATGTTGTATGCGATGGAATCCAACATCTGAGCAATTAAGAATGCTCAAAGAATTGTATTCCACAACATCGTATTACACAAGTGGGATTCGTTCCCCCACATTCGATCAGATATAACTTATCTCTTGGAAGCTGAGTCGTTATGGGAAGATCGAGGGCAAGAACATATTCTATTGGTTTCAAAAACATAAAGCTTGATCATTGTCCAAGTAGGGGACATACTTAACCAATTCCATGAATCTTGTCTCATATTCCTTCACTGGTCGACTCCCTTGTACTAAGGCATGAAGGGATCCTGCTTTCTATTCCTAGTAGAATGTGGGAAAGTACATCCTTTTAAAAGTATCCACAAACAATTCCCATGGAACAATGTCTGGGTAAGGTCTAACTACCTCTCTTGGTTCCCTACCAATTCAAGGCACTTTCCCTAAGCTAAAATATGATTATTTTAGACTTGGAGGTGGAGGTGTACTCCTGCAGTGCTAAACACCTAGTCATCCCCTCCAATCATGCCTCTTCCCACTCCCCTACACAACCCCCATAAAACTCTAGAAGATTGATTTTTTGAAGCTCCCTCATTATGTCTTGATGAGGAGGTATCTGCAATACGTTTAATGGTACTTCAAGACTTTCCTGCTTCAATGGTGGGGCCTCCACCTCTACTTCTGGTGTAACACTTTCCCTTGGAAGTCCCTTGAGTGTCTCATTTATTGCCTCAAGGGAGAGAAAAATGAGAACTATCTCTGGCGATTGTACCAACGCGTTCTTCTCAGGCGTCATCATCGACCGAACCTTTCCCTTGACTTCCTCGCATCCTTACCATATTGATCCTGTGTCATGGCATAAACCATCATTAGTACATGTTTTTAAGGTCTTAGCTAGGTTACAATTTAAACACATACTCGTATCTGCATACATGAGTGAAAGTTTCTTTCTTTCATTTCCCGTAAATGGGCATTACTGATACTTAGGCGAATGCCTAAAAGGTGAAGGGTACGATGGCACTACTACATCCCTACATCAATGTCACTGTCACGAGTCAAGGGATAAGATAGTATGGATCAGGAAAAATGTAAGGTATCACATTGTCCTCGTGGCTTGGTAGTAATTTATGACCACATCTATTGTCATAGTCACACTCGTCGCAATTCCTAGCACAATCATATGTAGGTTTATTTCGACAATGTTAATTCAATAATAGACTTGTTGGATTGTCGTTTAATTCTTCGTAGCTTAGTTTAAATACAAATTCAATAACTAGATAGTAGATACTCTTGTCCTTTAATTCTTCGTAGCGTTTAAATACAAGTTCAATAACTAGATACTAGATACTAACCCCTCGTAGCTAGATACTAATTAATTTGAATAAAACTCATTATATATAATTCAATAAATTAATATATAAATATTATAATAATTCTTATAATTTATTTAATTTAAAATTTATTTGAATATTAAAACCATTTGTAAAATAAAGAAAATTTAAATTTAAATTAATCGTATATTTGAAAACATTAAACATTATATAACCACACATAATTGCATCGAGTGAAACGAGGTGCTCTACAACTCAGTATGGGGGAGATCTCCTAACGTGTGATGTAGCATTATGTAGCGTTACATCTAATAAAACGTAAAAAATATTTAAAAAAAAATCCTATAACCATCTAATAAAACGTAAAAAGTATTTGGAAAGTATTTAAAAAAAATCCATGTTGGTTCATAAAATAAAATATTATGAAAAGTAATTAAAAAATAGATGTTGGTTTATAAAATAAAAACTTAAAACTTAAACTCGGATCTATCAATCAAGAGAGATCAAATTCAAGAGAGATCACATTTCTTGAGTTTAAATTTAAAAAAGAAATACACCTCAAGAAATTGGATCCCTCTCGATGCTTGATAGATACGGATTTAAGATGGATCTATACTAGTGTATAAACATAACCCAAACATATCCCACTATATAATATATAAACATTAAATTTATATAAAATTTATAAATTATATAATCATTTTATAAATTTATCCAATTTTATAAAACCTTATAACAATTACCATGTATATTGCAATGAAATTTTAAACTTATAAACATAACCTATGTGTAAATTTTAAATGTATATTAATGCAATGAAAAGAATGCGTATATTACAATTTTGAATGTATTACACAGCATCGTATTACACAAGTGGGATTCGTTCCCCCACATTCGATCAGATATAACTTATCTCTTGGAAGCTGAGTCGTTATGGGAAGATCGAGGGCAAGAACATATTCTATTGGTTTCAAAAACATAAAGCTTGAAAAAGACTAAAGAAACGTCTAAGTGCCATGAATGTGGGTAAGCCTGTAGCTTCGCTAGCTGAGTGTAAAAATTCTACTTGTTACTAGCTGGTGTGTAGTGTTGTTTTGTTTTTATGGTTGATCTGTGATATGGAGAGTGTTTCTAGCATAGTGCCATTTTGCTTGTTACCCTATCCATGTTAATATTAGTGGATGATAATCCTACACACAATCAAATGAGTTGGGAAAATAAGTCACAACCAAATACTTTTTTTCATATTACTTTATTCATATTTAAATGTAGTGGATGATACTACCTTACTCTCCACTCAACACTTTTTTATTATTATCTTACATCTTACTTCAGAGTATTGGTTTAAGAAAAAACCGTGAGACTATGACAACAAACAATCTTTGTGGATGGTGCTATGTTATGTGTCACGAGAGGAGTAAATGGGAAAATAAGTCCCAAACTCACAAAAATATATCACTAGTTGGTGCTCTCTTACATGTTGCAGAGAGGAGTAAATCGGAAATTTAGTCTCCAACTTTAAAAAAATATTATCTCGCATCTTATGTGGTAGCATAACCCAAATATTTTATATTATCTCACATCTCTGAGTAAATGGGAAATTTAGTCTCCAACTTGAAAAAAAAAAATATTATCTGGCATTTTATGTGATAGCATAACCCAAGTATTTTATATTATCTCACATCTTATGTAGGAGCATAACCCGGAGATTTTATCTTAAAAGTAAATATTATTTTACATTTTATGTGATAGCATAGCCCAAGTATTTTATATTATCTCACATCTTAAGTAGAGCATAACTCGGAGATTTTATCTTAAAAGTAAACATTATTTTGCATTTTACCTAGAAGTAAATCCAATATCAATTTTTGGTAGGAATTTCAAATTTACTTCACCCGTCAGATTTGACGTTTTAAACCATTTTTAAGACAGTTTGATTTGACGTTTTAAACCATTTTTAAGACGGTTTAATCATTTTTAATGGAGAATTATGACGGTAATCCAATGGATTCTGCTTACTTTTTGATTTTTTTTTAATTCCACACATTCAATGGAGCAATTTCATTTAACCAATGATTTTCAATTTTGTTCTACATATTAATACCAGGGATGACAATAGGAATGAAGTCAATTTCAAGCATGGAGCATGGAATTGGTTATAATTCGATATCAATTACACAACAAGAAATCAGAAAAGTTGTATAATCTGAGATCTATTACAGAAAAGTAAAAATAGGCAAAATTACACCCAGAATCTGAGAGGGGGAATTGTACACGATAGCAATGAACTTTGTAGCATTTGATGTAATAATATAAAAAAATTCCAACTGCAGACAGAGAGTTGGGTATCCAATGTCTTTCAAATTTTCTAGTTGAGCAAATAGTATCTCTGAACTGGTTATGCATTGAACATGGTTTGACGTACACAAATAGAGCTCTAAATATCAAGAGTCTCTATCTAATTTATGGTTGAACCAAACAACTTTGTAATTAAAAAGGAGATAAATGCATTGATTCTGCTCTGTTTTCTTCAATAATCACGCTCTGTTTTCTCCAATAATCACTCCACCGCTATCAGGTTAAGACTTCCTCCTTATTTTGTCCATTTTACAGCTATCTTTTTGGTGACTCTTTTGTGAAAGTTCAAAACATTGAAAATTTGTAGTTAAAACTAGTGCAGATGGACGCAACAATGCTCTGGGATGCTATAACATCGTAGAAGACCAAGAACCCATTCCTTATTTTGTGAAATTGCTGTCATCAAACTTGGATCCCTGATTCTGTAAGATGTGGGAAACGTTGTTTCTCAACTCCTTACGTACTTAATTTCATGGTAGGTGGAACAAAATGCATGCATGATAGTTTATTTTTGTGTGAACTGTCAGTCGTGTTTGCATGTTTTTACTAAAAAAAGGTTATTCGAAGCAAATCTATTAGCTATTTTAGCTTGAACAAAAAAGAAAGTAATTCCAGATTCAAAACACTCAGACTTGAAATATCACTTGGATCTCTCTCTTCCCATGGTATTTTACTATCTAAAACTAAACTATCACAGACGTTCACTAGTATTTTAGGTTAACATGCAAATACCTGCTGCTTTGCCTCTGCCATTGCCTTTTCCTTCCATTGCTTTGGTACCAATGGCCGTGTCCTCAACTTCTTCTTATTATTCCTCTCCCTCTTCCCGCTACTGTTTTTCATGGATTGATCATCCGCTGGTTCGGTGATGGGTTTCATGAGAAATGCTTGGACAAATGAGGGAACATCCCATGGAGACTTGTTCAAAGTTCAAACCCTGAGTTTCTCTATCTCCTCATCAGCATCCTTGTTGGGTATTGTAGGAAATGGCAGGATTTGCCTTAATTCAACTATATGTGAACCATTGTCGGCTTTACCGTTTGGTTTCCTCACGCCCGCCATGTATGCAGCCAAGCTGTTAAGGTTGGATTGTGACTCGCTGTATTGATGATGATGGTTTAGTACTGCGGGAGATCGATGCGGGTTTCGAATCCTCATGGGTGGCTGGATGCAGATGTTGGCAACAGGATTGTGGCATGAGAAGGAAACCATTGGGCTTCCAGAAGCTGTTAGCAATCTGCTCACAAAAGTCAATATCACAAAAGTTAATATCCTCTGATTGTTGATAAATGTGAAACGTTTCCACCACATGCCCAAGAGAAAACCTGCCGCTGCTTGATCAGGGGTGCATGCATGATACAGTCATTGCTTGACACATATTGAATTACTCCTTGTCAACATGGCAAGCATTAGTTGTTCAAAATAAATCATGCTTCCGCGTTGGTCATGAGAGGAAGTATGTATAGAAATAAAACCGCAAAAGAGTTTTAATACAATTTATTATGTATTGATGGAAGAAGAAACGAAGGTCCTTATATAAGTGCTGATTAATTAAGCTTGGCAGTGAGTATTGATGAATTAACCACCTGGCAAGCTAGGATGAAACCACTGAATATTTATTGACAGCAAAAAGTGACTAACCATGCCAACAGCAAAGTCTGCATAATGAAACAATAATAAACATAAGCATTATTGAAACTATATATGCTTTCGAACTTCCAAATTCAACCATGCTTTAAAAAAACTTTGACAAGTCATGTCGCAACGTTCTATGCCAACAACACAGTCTGCATAATGAAACAATAATAAACATAAGCATTATTGAAACTATATATGCTTTAAAAAAACTTTGACAAGTCACGTGGCAACGTTCTATCTAGCATTATTGAAACTATATATGCTTTCGAACTTCCAAATTCAACCATGCTTTAAAAAAAACTTTGACAAGTGATGTGGCAACGTTCTATCCAGTGCACATGTGTTGTAAGCCATGTCACCTTCCGACTTAAAATTATTCGAGTCTTATAGTAGGATTTTGTCCCTTTGGACAGTAATATGTAGTTCGATTAGTAGTCCACAACAGTGGCCAATTCCAATCATACAATTGAATGAACTTTGGGTTCAGAAAAGATAAGCAATAATGATACCTGTATAAAAGAAAAAAAAAATTAAAATATTTTTATATTATATTTCTAGAACTAATATATGTACATAAAAAAGGTGAAATATATAAATGCTATTTTAGAATTTTTAGATTAATGCGAAAATTTAGTTAATTGATATTATCTGAAATTTATAGAGGCTAGCAACTTTTATAAATATTCTATCGTTGTTGGTTTAATCTTGCAAAATGTTCAATTAATTGGTATTAACTTTTCAGTGCAGAATTTAATTCTAAATCCTTGATTTGATAATAGACCATTAAATAATGTATGCAAGGCGCATATATAAAAGATGAGAATGATTCAAAATTTAGTTTACATGGTCGCTAAAGAGATAAGCCATAATTTAGTTAACAAAAGCTTCTTCCACATCGCATCATACATGGTTCGCTAAAGAGATAAGCCATAAACATTAGGTATATGAATTGATGAATTGCGGTTCGCTAAAGACATAAGCCATAAACATTAGGTATATGAATTGATGAATTGCGTTGGTTTTAACAAAAGCTTCTTCCACATCACATCATACATGGTTCGCTAAAGAGATAAGCCATAAACATTAGGTATGCGAATTGATGAATTGTGTTGGTTTTAACAAAAACTTCTTTCACATGGCATCACATAACTGTATCTCTAGGAAAAGAACTCAATGACGGTGTCACCATATGCTTTCCATATTTCTTCACACTATAGTTGTTCATACTTTGCTGCAAACTATCAATCGGTGCCTAGGCCAACTTGTGTCTTCCATTTATTTGGGAAAGCAATGACAAAGTATTGCGAAAGCAACTGTCCATTGTCTGGTGCACAGAGAGTTACGAGTTGGGCATTCAATTTTGGTGTCCCAACCACTCTCACGTGAAAATAGCAAATGTAGAATCTTAGCATGAAGCGAACATAACAAAAAAGAAATGCTTTGCATAGACCATTGTTGGCAAAATGCTTTTCATTTTCGGCAGGGACATAGTCACTACTGTGGCACTTGTTATGGTTGATATAAAATAATTTGCTTTTCATTTAGTTTTCGTGATAGTTGTGAGGTATGTGAATCAATTTGCAATAGGCTTCCATTATTTGATATGTTTCTCTATTGCAGTTGAGTTTCACACGTTACATACGAACCCATTCTACAAAGAGAAGAATGTTAAGGAAAAGTCTGCTTGCAAGGAAGCAACTTGTTCTCTGGGGAAATTTACGCTATGAAACATCAAAATGTGGTGAAAGTAGTAGAAGAAAACCAACTTCAAGAAGACATGATGAATCAAAGTGTCAAAACGTTGGAACTCTTTCCCACACTGTGAAGACCAGAGCCTACAATCGAATGAAATAAATCATGTTGTTGGAGATCTTGTGAAATTAAAGAAAATGATAATACATGAAGGCAAAGAGAGGGATATTGTCTATTACAAGACCACATTTTCACCTTTGGCCATCCTTGTGCTGTGAAGTTTGTATTTCAAATCCATCTTGCAGTTCTCATTCATGTTTTCATACAAGCTCTTCAACGTGTACCACATGTCCTTATGTGTTGTTTTCTCAGACAGATGTGGGATGAGGTCATCCTTTACTTCATCCAGGAGTATTCTCTAAGTTCTCACCTCTTTCACCTCATGCAAGTTAAGGGAAATGGGATCAACAAGTGGTGCCATAGTGGTATTTACATACTATCATATCTTGTTCTCCTTGAGAACAACACAAATTTGGGCCTTCCATTATGAATAGTTAGAGATCCCCTCTAACCGATCTACGTACATGATGTTGGAAGTCATTTCCCCCCTTTCTCTATTCTTTTTCCAAGCAAAATACCAAACAAACTCTACTAACCAAGTTCCAAAACCACACTGTGGTTGTACTAACCAGCAAAACACATGCAAACAACTGCCACAAACTACCCACTGAACCACTCAGAGCCCTATATCTTATACCATATTAAATGATATCAGTCAAATCAATAAAAATAATCTAGCAAACTCATCTAGACATATTTTCAAACACTTAGCTAAATCTGATTCCTATCTGTAATAAACTTCAACAATGATGCATAAAAATTGAACACAATTAATTGCATTTTATAGGCAAAACCATAAATGCTAAGCAAAATGAAAATATAGCAGCAGAATAGAACAACAAACAATAGTCACTCTTAGCACATTTACATAGGATGTTTTGGTCCAAAGACCCTGGAAAAAGACCCTAGGGGAAAAACCAGTCAAGAGAGATTTTATTGAGCTCTTAGGAAAATATTTATGAGTGTTCAACAAGAAGTTTATTACAACAGAAAATACACAACGCTTTTCTTGGTCATTGTGCCTAGAGTCCTCCTTGAATAAATGTGCCAAACATCATACAAAAATAGGCCCAACCTCCTTCCTTGAAATCTGTATTTAGGATTGAACAGTACCACCTATACAATATGACTTCTATGACAACAAATCACACTTAGGAAATAGTTCACAACAGAAGTACAATAGTACGAAGTATTAACAGTAAATATCACCTCAAAATGTGTTCCCACAGGCTGCCTCAACTCCAATTATTTCTCCTTGTTGTATTGCTTGCTCTTTTTCACCTGTACAACCCTCTATTTCATACAGTACATCCCTCTTTCTCCTACCATACAGACCAGCTCTCAAACTACTGCAATATTTTCTTAGGAATGCATTCCCTTCTCCTTGGGATGTGTTCCCTTCTCCTTGCTTCCCCCTTCTCTTCCTTTCATCTCTCACACTCTATTTTCTCTCTTGAAAATCATTCCTCACACACAATATATTCTCCACTCTCCAAAATATACTCTTGGAATGCATGCCCTCCTATTCTCACTCAAGATTCTTTTATTTTCCATTTTAGAGTAACTTTCCTAACTCTTCGTCTTCTATAGTGAAGATCGAATCTTGGCGCACAAGATCAATGGTTGTGATTTAATCTCAAGATCACATGACTTAAGTCACTTAAGTCATGAAACTATATACAAATCACTTTTCTCTCAAAAAGTCACTTTACCCTAAAATAATAAAATGTACAACTTGACTTTATAAAGTACAACTCAACTTAACTTTATAAATTCACTTTATAAAAACACATCATAAAGTCACTTTATGTCACATAAGAGTGACACATGTGCTCGGACCCCTGCACCTAGGCACAATGGTGAATAAGTACATCTGAGCTACCAAAACTAATAGTTCTCATTAGGATGGATTGTTTGGAAGCACAAAAAGTGAAACTTGAGTGTTACAACAAAACCTTTGAATGCATTGATGAAGAAGGAATCCCAATTATAGTAAAGGCCATTCCAAAGGTGGTTTCTATTAGAAAATTTTCAGCCTTGTAGCTAAAGAAATTCTTTAGAAAAGGTTGTCAAATGTATGCAACCCATGTACAGAGTATAAAGGAAAATGAATGTCCCAAGTTGGAGGACTATTGAGTCTTGCAAGAATTCAGGGATATGTTTCTTGATGAATTGCCAGAATTTCCTCCAAAGAGGGACATTGATTTTATAATTGATCTTGTGTTAGGAGCGACACCAGTTTCTAAGACACCTTACAGAATGAGTACACTAGAATTGCTAGAGATGAAAATGCAATTACAGGAGTTGTTGGAAACGAAGTACATCGGGCCAAGTGTTTCTCCATGGGGATCACCCATGCTATTTGTGAAAAAGAAAGATGAAACACTTAGGTTATGTATTGATTACAAGCATATGAACAAAGTTACAGTGAAAAACAAGTATCCATTGCCTCAAATTCATGATCTCTTTGATCAAATGAGAGGGGCAAAGGTATTTTCAATGATTGACTTGAGGTTTCGTTACCATCAAGTGAGAATCAATGAATAATACATCCATAAGACAACCTTTAGAACTAGGTATGGATACTATGAGTTCGTGGTGGTTCCATTTGGTCTCACTAATGCACCAGCTACATTCATGTGTCTCATGAACAATGTTTTCAACAAGTATTTGGACAAATTTGTGCTTGTTTTTCTAGATGACATTCTTATTTATTCTAAGAATGAAGAGGAACTTGGAGTGAATTTAAGAATGGATTTGAAATTTCTAAGGGAGCATCAACTATATGCAAAGCTAGTAAGCAAATGTAATTTCTACAAAAAACAAATTCATCATTTATGTCACATTATTTCAAAGGAAGGAATATCGACGGATCCCAAAAATATTGAAACCATTATGAATTGGCCCACTCCAAAGAATGTGACATATGTGATATCTTTCATGGGTTGTGCTAGTTATTACAGAAATTTCATTGAAGGATTATACAAGGTTGCACACCCCATCACTTTCTTGCAAAAGAAAGGAATAAAATTTGAATGGACACATAAATATGATAGTAACTTCCAATTGTTGAAGAAGCTTCTTACAAGTGATCCAACTCTGAAAATTGCACACATAGAAAATGATTTCATGGTGTGTATCGTTGCATGCAGATAAGGAATTGGAAGAGTTCTCAGTTGAGGAAATCATGTGGTATGTTATGAGTCAATAAATCTTAAAGAACATAAAAAGAGTTATGCAACCCATGATTTAGATCTCACTGCCATATTGCATGCTTTGAAAATGTGGAGGCACTATTTCATGAGCATGAAATTTAAGTTGAGGACAGACCAATGTGGTCAAAAATATTTATTTGAGCATCCAACATTAAATGTCAAGAAAGATGGATGGTTGTAGTTTCTATGTAAATTTAATTTTGAGTTCAAACATATAAAGGGGGAACAAAATAAAGTGGATGACACACTCAACAAGAAAATGCATGCGATGCATGTGGCAACCATTATCATTTTCCAATCATATTTGAGGTATCAAATTATTGACTCTCTTTCTAAAGATGAGTAGTATGTGCAAATAAAATCTAAATTACAACAAGATAATTTGGAAAATAGGTATGAAGGTTATCATTTGGAGGATGATGGACTTCTCACCTTCCTAATGTGGCGGACTTGAGAAGAATTAATATGGATTAAATCCATAAGATTCCATATTTCAGTCACCCAGGATACCAAAAACCAATTGCTACAACCATGAAGCAATATTTTTTACCAAGAATGAAGAAAGGCATTGCTGAGTATATTTCTAAATGTTTGAAATTCCTGCAAGTAAAGGATGAGAATCAAGACCCAACATGTTTATTGCATCCTTTTCCAATTCTAGAATGGAAATGAAAAGTGGTAACGAAGGATTTTATTACTGGATTTCCAATTACTTTAAGAAAGCATGATTCCATCATGGTTGTGGTGGATAAATTGTCTAAGGTAGCACATTTTATTTCTATTAAATCTAATTACAAGGTTGAGATAGATAAAATATTAATGAGAGAAATATTTAAATTTCGTGAGTTACCCAAAGAAATTGTATATGACCATGATACAAAATTTACTTCTAATTTATGGGAGAGTCTTTTTGTAGATTTGGGTACACTGGAAAATTTTAGCACCGCCTACCATCCACAAACATATGGAAAAACGAAAAGAGTAAATCAGGTGCTTGAAGACATGCTTTGCATGTATGTGATGGGAAAAAAATATAAGTGGGAAGATTAGATGCACTTGGTATAGTTTTCATATAACAATGGGAAACAAGCATAAGAATGAGTCCATTTGAAGGTTTGTCTGGTATGGTGCAGGACACCAGTGACTTGGAATAATCCAGTGAATAGACTTGTGCTTGGGCCAGAAATGATTAAGGAAATGGAACAAGAGGTTGCAAATATTCGGAAGAATTTAAAGGTATCCCAAGATAGACAAAAAATTTATGCCGGTAATAATTGAGTGCATAGGGAATTCAATGTTGGGTATCATGTTTACGTCCGAGTGAGACCAAGGAAGATTTCCTAGAATCTTGGAAGTTGTGCCAAGGTAACAACAAGATATTGTGGGCGATTTGAAGTGCTTGAGAGGATAGGTCCAGTAGCATATAGAGTTGTATTTCCTTCTAATACTAGAGCTCGTAATTTTTTTCATGCCTCTTTGCCTAAGAAATATGTACATGATCCTAACCATGTGATTGATTGGGATGTGATCTAGGTGGAACCTAAGGGAAAGTTCTAAACCGAGGCACTATGCATCCTCAACAAGAAGGTAATATTTATCTAGAACCAAGCCATTGGAGAGGTAAAGGTACAATGGAAGTGCTTTGGTTCGGATGAGGATACATGGCAGTTGGAGGATGTCATGAGATAATTATATCTAGTTTTGTTCTCAATCTAAGAAAACATCAAGGATGGTGTTATTACAAGGGGGAAGGGACTGTAATACCCCTAGTTTTGACTTTCAATATATTAAATCAAATCATGTAAATGGTGTAAATATGCTAGTATGAATATCTAGTGTTGATCCCAAGGCCAAGGCCCAACTAGTGAGTGGCTAGGCATGTGTAATGTGAATATTTATTGATGGACCATGTGGTTGGTTTATCATGCCAATTTAAATGCTATGTAAATATTGTGTTGGAAAATAATAAAATGGCCCAAGATGGTTGTAGAAAGAGCACTATATGGGATATGATTCCACTAGAGCGGAAGAGGAAAGGAGGCATATGGGAGATTAAATCCTCTATTTCCAAGTGTCAACCTTAGAACTCACTCAATTGCTTCCATTTTTCTTAAATGAGCCAATTGCTTCCTTTTGACTTTTTTATCCAATCATTGAATGCATGTGTGAGGTTGGTGAGGAAAGTATTCTTATTTAGTTATGGAAGCATGGGATGAATATAATCCTATTACTGCAGAAAGAGTCCTCTCTTCTATGGTCAAAAGTTATGTTAGTTATCTTTTCCACCATCCTCCCATCTCTTTTGGAGTCTATCATCCATTTTCCATTATGTAGATTTTTACAATAGATTTTACATTACACATAATTTTTACTTTTGTTGTGAATTCCATTGCCATCTCCAATTACTCGACTACACATAACCAAAATTTCGAATTTGGAAGGGAAAATTGCATATTTGAGAGAAAATGGATGGTTGTAGGTGAGCATAGAGGTTGGGAAAGTTAGAAACCTTTACCCATTGAGTTATGCTACTTTTTAATGCTTGAGAAGCCATACATTAATGCTATAGGAGGTTCTCCAACATCATACAATGGATTGGACTCTTATTGCACACACTAGTAAGTATCGTAAGGGTTGTATTTCCTGAGGTAATTGTGGATCAATGAAGGAAAATAACTTCTTTGTATTGTGTGGGGTAGTTGGAAGGAGTACCATGGCTATGATGGCTGAGTGAGATTCTTGTAGAATCTCTGGATGAGCATTTAACCAAGCATTGAGAGCAGAATGGGTTGTGGGATGATAAAGAGAATCATGTAAGTGTTTCCTTCACTTCGATGGCCTCATAACCCCTCTTGAGGGTGGAATTCCAACATAAAGAGTATATGCTGGACAAAGTGCCTATAGTTGAGTGTAAAATTGATCTTACACATCTAGTTGCTTCAATATTCTTTGTTTAAAAGATAGGTACTCTCTTGTATTTGAATGTGCAATGATTTTATTTTATGCATGTGATAATTATGCATGTTTATGCATGATTTATGTGTGTGGATAGAGTTTATTTCCTTTGTTTTTTCCATTTATATATTTTCATATGCATTTTATTATTTATGAATTCCTAATATGGCCATGGGGTGAAATTTAGAAGCCTAGAATTCATAAATATCCCCTTATGTTGGTCGGATCGATGGATGGGGGTGTGACAGATAAGGTCAACTCTATCTTTCTGAGAGAATCCTCCAATAACTATATAAAGAGTTTCATCAAGGTCATATCCCTCTATCTAAGAAAATGTAACAGCCCTATCATGATACTCCTAAATACTCCCATCGGCTACAATATTGGAATCAATAACTAATTCCAAATAGGTTTTGAACCTATCTCCATGACATACTTCCATGCATGGTCTTCATGTGCCTCCTCAAGACCATAAGGCCGCTCATCATGTTTCTTGATGTAGTGTACAAGTGCCTCAGGATCAACAAGTAGCCTATAAAGGTCACCATCTACCACACCTCTAGACAAAGTCTTCGAACTTGCAAGAATACAATCACTAATAGTGCAATGATGTGCTTCAAATAAAAGTCTATATTGAAGATCTACCATACAAAAAATTGAAAGAATATTTTTTCAGACTAGGAACAAACAAGACATCATTCAACTCAAGAACATCAACTAATGGCATATGGAGGTAAATATAGCACAATTATTTCACATGATAAGATGCCAAAGTTCCAATTATAACAACACTAGACAAAACATAGCATAGCCTTCTATATTTATATATAGTTTCTTCCTAACTACTTGTGTTCCCATCATTAACGAGTACCAACCACCTAATGGGTCTTATTTATTAAAAAGGGCCATTTTATAATAATTAACTACCCACTAACTATATAATAGACCTTATTCAAAGAAAGTGGTCTCCTACATTAACTCCTAACTACTGCAAAATAGGGGGCTCAAGATAGGCCCTAACATGCCCTCCACCTTCAAAAGAAACATTGTCCTCAAGGGTAGACATGTGGAAATTGTTGTAAAATCATTGGCAATTACAAGTGGCATTTTCTGGATAGATATATTTACACTATATTAGCACTTCCCAAATAGTACAATGGCATAGTCAACACTCCCTAGTCGTCAATACTATTTTAGTCTATATCCAAATGGACCCTTATCCATTATGTTTGGTAAGGCTAGTTTTAACTTGAAACCTTGACCCCACAACCTTCTTCAAACAAGAGACACCAATGATTGGATGTATCTTGGAGTGGGATGGAAGACCCAATCTATAGGCTACTTATCCATTGTGCTAGAGGATCTGATAAGGTATATAGAACTTCGATGTGAGATTTTGTTGTATTTTGTCTAATGCACATAAGTTTGTTTATAGGGTTTAATATGAAGATAGGACCCCCTTATACAAAATAACATTGAGATTTATGATGATTAGTCTATTGCAGCCTCATGCAATTTTGAGCCATAACCACATGATCTTTAAGGGTTCATAGAATGGCCTCTTTAGTGAGTAGTGTTTGATCCACTTTATGAACCTTGGATGCGTCAAGTAAATAGGAATCCATTAAGGGGGGGTTTGGTCATAGATAAATTTATATGGTATCATTTTGGTAGCTCCATGATAAGTGGTATTATACCACCATTTTTCAAGGGGTGGCAACTTTACCCATTGGTATTTCTTGTTCGAAGAAAAGCATCTCAAACAATTTTCCAAGTACTTATTAAGGACTTCTATTTGACAATTAGTATGGGTATCATGATAAGTAACGTGCTCATTTTAAATTATATGTCTTGAATTTTGAATAGATCCTACTAGAATATACTTGTGATTTGATATAATGATCCTCTACGATGTTAGAGGGCATGCCATGTAACTTGAAAATATGATCCATCAATACATGGGGCAATTATGGAGGGTATAAATGGGTGTAGTAGGGAACACCACTGGACATATTTGGAAAGGCAGTTGATGACCACCATGATGATCGATATGTTGCTAGTTTTTAGGAGGCTCGCTATAAAATCCATGGAAATGTCAGTCCAGATAGTGGTTGGTAATAGTAGTGGTTGTAATTCCCCATAAATCTTCATTATCTCCCCCTTTTTCCTTTGAAATATTTCACATGCAACTACAAAATTTTAGACATTTATTTTCATGCCTTCCCAAAATAAAGGGTGCTTAGCCCATTCATAGGTTTTTTGAAATCTAGAGTGACCTATGGTAGGAGATGAATGCAAATCCTCTAAAATCCTTTGTTTCAAGGCAAGTTTTATATTAGAAAAATGCACCCTTTATACTTCAAGGTATCTTACTACCAAGTGTATCCCTTAGGGTTATTAGGGAATTTTAGAAGCCTTTGGATTAGTTGAGCCAAAACATCATTTTCCAAGCATTATTAGAAATCCATGATGATCCAAATAGGTACAAGGATAAAAGAAAGAGGTAACTAACCTCCTTTTATTTCCTAGAGAAGATGTTAACCACCACATTTCCTTTCACTTTGCTATAAATGATCACATAATCATACCCAAGAATCTTGGTGACCTACTTGTATTTCTTTGGGGATGACAACCTTTCTTCCAAAAAAAATTCAAACTATGATTATTTTTCTTGATCTAGAAGAATCTCCCAATGAGATATGGGTGGCAAGTATCAACTACATGGAGAATTCCCATCATCTCTTTCTCATAGGTTGATTTTACTAAACAATATTCACACAACTAGTTACTGGTGAATACTAAGGGATGTCCCTCTTGCATCAAAATGACGTTGAAACCTCTATCCAAGGCATCAAATTCCAAGAAAAAATTCTTAGTTAAATCAGGAAATGCTAAGACATGCGTAGTACACATTGATTTCTTCAAAGTAAAAAAGGATTGATATGCATCTTTGCTCCATAAAAAGTCATTATTTTTTAGTAAGGTTTTTAAGTGGGTGTCAACTCTTCAATAATTCTTCATGAAGTTTCAGGTAGTAGATGGTAAGTACTAAGAAAATGAATAATATATTTAGGGTTTTGGGCATGGCCAATATTGCTTCAACTCAATTTTTTTGGGGCCCACTTGCACCCCAATCTAATTGAAAATGTGACTCTGCAAGTATTCTACCTCTGAAGCAACAAAAGCACATTTGGAACTTTTAATGAAAAATTGATGGTTCCTGAGGATTTGCAAGGGTTTAATAACATGCTCCACATGGGTGTCCTAATTTTTTTTTGTAGATCAAGATATCATCAAAGAATACAAGCACGCAATTGTGTAGGAATGACCAAAAACGCTTTTTCAAGAAGCATTAAAAGGTAAATGGGGAAATACAAAGTTGAAAGGGCATCACTAAAAACCCACAATGGCCTTCATGTGTGTGGAAAGATATCTTACGAATATCCACCTCCTTCTGATCCATATTTGGTGGTATTGTGAATGGATATCAAGTTTAATCAATAACTTGGCACCATGGAGATCATGTAGGAGATCATCAATATCTGGAATGGGAAATTCATCTTTGATAGTCAACTTATGGAGAGTGTGGAAATCAAGATATATTGCCAATTGTCTCATTTCTTCAATACCATGATCAACAATTATGAGTATGGATTAGACTCAGATAATTATGCCCATCTCATAAAATTCTTGAATAATTATTTCAACTTCATTCTTATGGGGAAAAGGGTGTTGATAAGGATGTACATTTGGTGGTTGGTTGCAATGAATTAGGGGAATACTATGATCATAATCACCATGTGAGGAGGGTAATCCACTGGGTGTTTCAAAGACATGGTTATTTTTATCCAAGACCAACTGCAAATCATGGTGAATTTACTATGTGAGGTGTTGGCTGCTTTTTGGACAGACCCGGGTTTTAATGAAGCGCAGCAACAAAACCCCTTGGCGCACTGGCCCTCTCGGCAACGAGCTGCGCGGCAGCTCGAGGTCTCACCCGAAGTGGCTATGGGGAGGCTAAGGAATCAGGTTTCCTTAACCTAGGCGACGTGGAGACTGTCCTCTCTTCTTGGACGGTTCCTCTAAGGCGAATGTCTGAACCCTCTTCAGACATAGGAGCGCAACAACTCTCAAGCTCCTGCTCGGCAGCTGAACTGCGCGGTACATCCACTCCTGCGCTAGGACCAATTATCCTCTGCGCGGATATTCTATGCGTAGTTTCACTTGCGTGCTCGTCGCAGCAACAAGTTCTCCTATCGCAACGGCGGCGTCGTCTTACCAATTCCTTCTACCCTTAACGATTACAATCCTTGCGGAAACTCCAAGAACTTACTCGACACATTCATAACGATAATGCACATTCCTGTATATACTGTGAAGAAACTAAAGCAGGCAATCACTTTAATCATAACAATGAGAAATATGAAGTCCACGGGAGTCTCTTATATTAACCCGAGAATGATAGATTTATACAATATGTTGCGCACACAGCTGCAGCCTCAGATCCTTCCAGGAAACTCCACGCACACAGCTGGGAGCCCTTCTCTCGATCTGGTCTCTTCCTCTCCAGAGATTACAATAGTTCAGATGTCGCCTCGGACTGTCTGCAACTCAAGGATTAGCTTCACTGTTAACCAGCTCTAACCCCTGTTTTCTAGCAACACGGTAGAAAACAACCGACAAGATCGTAACAGAGGATGATCAACCTGATCAATCCTTCTTACATCTAGCATTAATTATCTTAGCTAGCTCACTCAGAGGCTTAGCTAATTGACTCACTAATTAACCAACTCACAGGATAGCTAGCTAATTGTCTAACCAATTAACTGAGTAACATCTACCCTTCACAATTATACATATATATAGGTGGCCATGGCGGTCGCACCTTTACAAAACTGTGGGCCTTTCCCACCAGTAATCCCCAAAAACCCTAACCACGCACATGGCTAGGTGTACTGTAGGCGCCGCTTACAGTCATGTCGCCGCTTCCTGCAGGCTCCATGAATTCCGGCGCATCTTATGGGTATGGGCGCCTTGTCCTTCGCCTTCAATGCTTTGGTCCGTTGCTCTTCCTTAATCCGAGCAACCATAACTTCTGTACTTAGCCTTAAATGAGGGTAGCTGAGCCCTCTACTCCATTGCTTCATTGATTGTGGTAGCTGGGCTTTCCACTTGGCTACCTTCATTCTCTTCTGACGTGCGCGTGAGTTCCGCGATTTTCGGTCCGTAATCTGCGCTGAGATTATCCATCTGGCACCGTACTGCGCACCATCTGCTTCTGTTCCAAAATTGGAGCTTATTCAAAACTTAGCACTTTCTTCCATACTTGTGCTTTTTCCTCAAAATTCGCAGCTTTTACCATAGCTGCGGCCTTGGCTCCAACAGGCCCCTAAAACTTACTTGTGGCTCGCCCTCGAGCCACTCGCACTAGCGTGTGGTCGCTTTACTTGCGCATCTGCTTTTGCTTGGGTCTCCGCGAATGTTTTCTTCCACTGCGCAATAGCGGAGTCCAATTCATCGACACACTCCACAGCTGTCTGCACCGTTTCTGCGGTGGCTTCTTCTTTAGTGATGGCATCAATCACCTCCTGAGATTCAGCAATCTCTTTGATTTTTTCCTCGACTTGGGCAACGATTTCAGCATACTCATCCATGAATGGCTGAATGCTGTTGGTGAGCTTCTCATCTTCAGTTCTAAGCTTGTGCAGTTGCTGTTGCATTCTGCGCACTTCACTCATTTTCTTCATTTTTGCTAAGCCTGCTAGGGCCTTAGCTTCTTCAGTCAGAACAGTGAGGGACTGTTCTGCGGCTTGCACCTGTTCTGACAGACCAACTTTAAAAGGGAGCTTCTCAAGCTCCGTCCAAGCTTCCATAGCTTGGCTCATCAGGTTCTCGGCTTCCTGTATTCTGTCTTTCATCTGTGTGGAAGCTCTGCTCAGCACTTCAAATTGTACCTGCGCATCATCCGTAAACTGCGCGGCAACACGAGCTTCTAGCTCAGCGATCTGGGTTCTATGGCCCTCAGCCATAGCAACTATTTCTTGCTCCAGGGTTTTCACCCTTCCTCCAATAATTTGAACTTTTGCAACCAGAGGGAGGTCTGGTTGAATCTCGCAAGCCGGCAATTCCTGGGCAAGCTCATCTACTGCGTTTCTAATGCCAATGTCTTGCGCCTCATAAAGTGCAAGTTTCTCGGAGATATTCTTATGGCTTGCCTTCAGCTCTATCTCCTTTGATTGCAGTCGTTGATTTTCCTGGAATGTAGAGAGCTCTCTAGCTCTCAACTCAAGAGAAAATTTCTCATGCACTAGCTGTAGAGTCTCTATAGGAATTAGAGACAAATTGATTTCAACGGGCCCAACGGCGCTTACCTGTAGTGCAGCTAGCGGATCTGGAAGTGTCATGCTCGTAGGCGGAATATGCACGACAGTATGCCTTTCTATGAGTTCTTCAACTCGCTCGGTACTTGGAATTTCTTGTGGCGCCTGCGAAGTAGATGCTGGCGCATGGGTCTGTGCAATCCTTCCTGCGAGACCTTTTATTTCCACAAACTGCAGGTCTAGAGCACTTCTGATGTGAGCATGCGTGTTCCGCATCTCACGAAATTGCTCTTTCAAATATTGGTCGATCCCCGAGGGAATGGCCTCAGAGGGATGCGACACTTTCTATTTCTTGGTGGCTGGCTCTGTCGAGCCTTCATCGCTTCTTTGCTCAGGGGCTTCCTTGCCCTTATCCTTCTCTTGCGCAGCGGCGGGTGGCATCGCGGATGCGATGTCGGCGGCTTCTCTCCATTCGTCCGACCAAGACTTGATAGTTTCTTCAACATCTTCTGTGGTCATCCTGTAAAGACCTACGGCCCATTCCTCCTGAATGCCGCAGGGACGGAGGTAAAGTTGATGTAAGTCGGCAGTAAAGGCCAACTTCCCTTCATATATCCTCGCTGTCTCCTCACTCAGCCTTGGCATTTCCTGAATGGTATCTCTGAGGAGATAGTAGTATTCACAAAATACAGCGCGGTTCATCTTGCACTTCGCGGGATTAGGGGATTCCCAAAGGTTAACGTAACGAATTCCGGCAGGTTCTCCTGCGCGGCGTAGAAGGAACTGAGTGTTCGGGGGCTCCTTCCACCCGATGAGAGCACATAGAATTAAAAGCCAAGAAAAATGGAACGACTGACCGGGGTTATCTTGAACGTTCCGGCAGTCTTCCAAAAAAGAATTGAGGAGGAAGAGGCACCAGTTGTACTGCTCTCCCTCCGCAGCTGCGATGGCAAGTTCCACGACAGCTCCAGTAACTTCCTTTGGTCTGCACTTCGTGAGAAGTCTGCCCGCGAGCAAACTTCCTGTAAATCTCAGTGCTTCGTCTTCTACTATTGTGAGGTCATAGGACCGACCTCCTCTTGTAAGGTTGTATCGCTGCACCAGCTTTGCAGCCAGTTTTCTATCCTTCTCCTTTCCCATAAAATGGATATTGGGATCCTTACCAGCCTTAGACAGGCCAGTAATGCGATGAATCAAATCGACGTTTAAGTCGATTGGCCTCCCGAGCCAAAGGTAACCTCCATGAACGCAGGATAGCAGTGTCTTAACGACTGCGTTCACTTCATTGCTACGCCCGAAATGCGGTAGCTTTAACAGGTTCAGGAGTCCAAGGCGCTCAAGATTTGCTGCAAATCCCTTCGGGATAAATTCGTCAACCTTTCTGGTGGGATTATGCACTACCGTCAGATATCGGTCTAGCTGGAACTGAGGATATGTCTTATAGTCTCCCAGGTTGAAATCAGAGAATTTAACCAGTGGAAGGTGTCCGAGCAGGGACCCTTCTATTCGCACGCCAGCCGGTAGTGGAGGTAACGGAAGCGAATACTTTGCATTCTTCGGAATATGCACCTCTGGTGCATCGTCTGGGCGCGGCGGAATATAATTCACCATAGTCGCCAACGGCTCTGGAACGGGCTCTTCTGGCTGCGACGGAGACGCTCTTGTAGCCGGAGACTGTCTGGGATCCTGGTAACCAGGGTGTACATAAGTCGAAGCGGTCACGGGGGTAGTCATGCCGAAATCTAGGCCTCGGTGCAGGAATTGACGAACAACTTCTTCGGTTGACAGGTTCTCCGTCGTGAACGGGTATAGGTAACAAGAACTAGGACAGAAACAACGGAACAGGGTGGTATATGGACGCTGACTACAAGGAAGACACTCTGCACGACTCGGCTCTGAAAACAATGGCTTAGATTCTCAAACAAGACTATGCAGCTCGAGAAAAGTAACCCGAAATTATACAAGTGTGGGGTATTTATAGCTAAGGTGATAGTAAATGCGGGCAAGTGGGGTAACTAGCTGTAGGCGGCTATGCATGAGTTTACAACCCTACGATTCCCCTCGCCTCTGCGGTGCATTTACTGTGATGGACGGGCTCTGACAGGATTCCAGGAGAAGCTAAAACTTTCGGCCCATGGGTTAAATGCAAATCTTACGGAGATCAATTCGAATCTGTCAGAGCGGCTACACTTAAATGTCGGGTTTATCCTTCATTTATTTCAGACGCGGCTTCATAACTGCTGTAATTCAAAATTTTCGGCGGGTCATTTCAACTTAGGGAATTGTGCCTATAGGGGTCCACAACAAAACTTCAAGCGGCAAATTGACACAGGGAACTTCGCAAGAGTGATAGTTCAACGGTCCGGGGAGAACCTTCGCAAGAGCGCAACTAGGTTCGCTCCAACCAAACTTTATAGACATGCGCGGATGTTTCAAAAATAACTGCGCGGGAAGCCGGAGACTCTGTGTCTCGCAACTTCCGTGTAGACTGAATGCGATGCCTCTTTCAACTACACTGAGCATCTGCATCTCTTGATCAGCTATTTAAGTCGACAGGGTGGAGTGGCCGTCGCGGTAAAGCTTGAGCCGACTCCCGTTGATCTTTGTAGGTAGTACTTCTCCATTCAGCTTCGCAAGCTGAACTGCTCCTCCTTCTGTTATTTTTATCACCTGAAAAGGGCCTAACCAGTGTACCCGAAACTTGCCTCGAAACTTGATGAATTTGCTATCATAGAGGAGTACCAAGTCTCGTTCCTGAAAGACTTTATTCTTAATATGCCTGTCATGCCAAGCTTTTTGTCTTGCCTTCTGTACCTGTTGATGGAATCCAGCTAAGAGTTTGTCTTCCTCTAAGGCAAGCAATTGTGAGAGTCTTTCACTCATGGTATCCGTATCTATCATTTGTGTAATTTGCGCAATTCTGAGACTGGGAATAATGTATTCCATAGGCATAACTGCTTCTTGTCCATACACCAAACTGAAAGGTGTGTGGCCTGTTAATTTCTTGCAGGTAGTTCTATAAGCCCATAATACAGCTGTGACTCTAAGGTCCCAATCATCTCTTTGTTGATTACAGATCTTCGTCAGGGCATTCTCAAGAATTTTATTGAATGCCTCCACCGTGCCATTAGCTTGAGGGTGGTAGGGTGTACTCTTATGGTGACTAACTTGGAATTCTTCAGTAAGGGCTTCTATAGTCTCATTGAGGAAATGTGTACCCTGATCACTCATTAGAATCGGTGGACATCCAAATCTAGTGATAATATTCTCAAAAATGAACTGCGCGGCCGTGGCAGCGTCGCAGTTCTTAACTGGCTTAGCCTCAGCCCATCTGGTGAGGTATTCAGTAGCTGTGATGATGTATCTTGCGCTGGTTCTTTTTCCTGGTGGGTTGATAGGACCTACAAAATCAATGGCCCATTTATCAAAAGCACGCAGTGTTATCTGGGGTCTTAGCGGCATTTCATCTCTTCTTGAAGGTTTTCCTATTCGCTGGCACACATCGTAACATTTGCAAAATTCCTTAGTATCCTTATGCAATGTCGGCCACCAAAGACCTGCGGCTAAGATCTTCTGAGCAGTCGGCTTTCCTGCGAAATGGCCTCCTGCGGTACCTGAGTGCGCTTCTGCGATGATAGAGTTTTTTTCATGCGGTAGGATACATCTGCGCAAGACTTCATCGGGGCCCAACTTATAAAGCTGGCCTGCTATCAAAGTGAAGACTGCGGCTTTGACGACAAGTTGTTTCTTTTGCTGGATTGTAAATTCAACTGGCGCTTGTCCAGTAGTAAGAAACTCAAGGATGTCAGAATAATATTCATCTGCTACTTGAATAGAGAACAACTGCGCGTCAGGCAGATTGTCCTCCAGATTTGTAGGTTCCTCTCCTGACTCGATCCTAGATAAGTGGTCAGGTCCTGCATTCAATCTACCTGGCTTTACAATAACCTCAAAATCATATTCTTGAAAGAGCAGTAGCCATCTGCAAATTCTTCCCCCTAACACTGGCTTATTGACCAAGTATTTCAAAGCAGAATGGTCAGTGTACATTTTAAAATGTGCGCCCAGTAAGTAGTGTCTGAACTTTTGTAGGGCGTACACCATAGCTAGTCCTTCTCTTTCTGTAGTAGTGTAGTTCTTCTCGGCTGTGGACAGCTTTCGGCTAGAGTAAGCAATGGGGTGATCGATACCTCCTTTTCCTGGTTGTGTAAGCACGATCCCCAATGCTATGGAAGAAGCATCGACATGAACATGAAAGGGTTTATTCCAGTCTGGGAAAACTAGAATTGGCGCAGTGATCATCTTGTCTTTAAGGGTGTCCAAGATCTGTTGGCATTCTTCTGTCCATTGGAATTTCGAATCCTTTTTCAGCAATCTTTCCATAGGTGCTGTGATCTTTGCATAACCTTTGATAAATTTTCTGTAGTATCCAGTATGTCCCAATGTAGTGCGCAATTGCTTAACTGAGTTGGGCGCAGGTAAATTAGCGATGATGGCAACCTTCGCAGGATCCATCAGGAGTCCTTGTCTGCATACAATGTGACCCAACAAAATACCAAAAGGAGCACAGAAGATACATTTTTTCAAGTTAAGGGAAATCTGATGCTGTCTACATTTTTCTAACATCATTTGCAGGTTCGCTATATGGTTCTTTAATAAGCCAAATACAGTCCAGTCATCAAAATAGACCTCTAAAAACTTATGGATGAATTCTTTAAAAACGGCAACAACGACTCTAGAGAAGATAGCAGGAGCGTTTTTAAGACCAAAGGGCATTACCGTGTACTGGAATGAGCCCCATTCAGTCGCAAAAGTAGTCTTATGGCGGTCGTCTGGATGGATTCTGATCTGATGATATCCCGAAAATCCATCAGTGAAGGAGTAAGCCTCTTGTCCTCCAACATTATCAAGCACTTCATCTGTAAAGGGCGTAGGAAATGGATCATGCGCTGATGCGTCATTGAGTTTGCGCAAGTCCACGCAAATTCTTATTTCACCTTTTGTCTTCTTCTCTTGTACAACCATAGGGCTAATCCAATCGCTTTCTTCTACTGGCTCAATAATACCTGCTGCGAGCATCTTGTCAATTTCTTCTTTGACTTTATCTTTATAGCGCGGGTTCAACCTGTATGGGCGCTGCTTTACTGGCTTGGCATCTGGTTTCAGAGGTATGCGCATCATTCCTAAGTCTCCTAGGATGCCTTTCATTTCTGTGAACTTGGTAGGAAAGATATCCTGGTAGTCACGTAATAAATCTGAAATATGCGCAATAGTTTAATCATCCCAATAGTCTCCTATAGAAGCAAACTTGGGTTCGGCTTCTGTACCAATGTTAACCTTTTTGAGCTTGATCTGTTCTGTAATGGCAGGGATATCAAGATGAGGACTTTCAACATTGCGTGTCCCTTCTGATTTTGGGATATTGATGTTGCGAGGATCATCCTCCTCTTCTTCAGTGGTGAAATTATAGCATTCCAGGGCATGTTCTATCTGGACAGCCCAATCTGGTTGGGAATATTCTGGTAATAGACATGGTTCAAATACCTTCTTTTTAATACACTTCAGAGCCTTATCAATACTTGGATGCTCTGACTCAAAGCTGAAGGTAAGTTGAAAACTTTCTATCATAAGAGGCCAAGTAAGGGTGCCTTTGCGCAATTCTGTTTCAGTGTACCAGTTCCTTGGAACTGTACCCAATGTGTGGATGAATAGGTGAACCCACTCATCGTCCGGAATATCCGACCATTGCTGAATGCATGCTTCAATGTGTGACCGGGGGTCACTCTGTCCCTCATATTTGCGTGACACTTCTGCTGTAGTGTCTTGAAATCTGCGCTGTATCAATTTGCGACAGTCTTTCCATGTGTGAATATTCTCTTTATGCGCACCCCACCATCTTGCGGGTGTAGCGCGCAGTGATACATCTAATGCCTGTATGCGCTGTTGTTCTGGAAGCTGTTGTTCATATGCCTGTATGAAGTTGCTTACTTCAGTCAAACCATCAAAAATTGGTGTGTCAGTCAATTCTGTGCCAATCCATCGAATGGATTTAGTCATCATGGCGCAACGTCTTGTAGAAACCTCATGTAGGCGATTCTGCCAGTTTTCCAATCCTGCATCTGAGTCTGATGTGCACGAGCTATCGCATCGCCAGCTGATATGACCATCTGCTGTGGGATTGACATAGTCACTCTGACTAGCAGTCATCTGATACAAACTTTCCATTTGGCGCGCTTATTCTTCTGCCTGAATGGGTTCTATATACCTTGGTCCTTGAATAGGATCAAGCGGTGCAATGACCCTAATCTGGTCATCCTCGAAGGTCATCTGTCTTTTCTTCAAATTGATGACAGCCAAATTATCAAATGCCCAGTCTATTCCTAAAAGTGTTGGGTAAGGTCTACTATTATCCAGAATTTTGATTACTTCAAAGTCTGCAGAACTTCTTACTCCCTCAATATCAATAGGTACATTGGGTAATCTGCCCAATGGAGAGACTCGTTGCTGGTTCGCGAGTCTTAGCTGGATAGGGGATCTTGTAAGTGGAGGAATTCCCATCTGTTCCCATGTCTGCATGGTGAGAAAATTAACTTCTAAGCCCAAATCTAAAATAACTTCGTCCATCTCAAATGCTCCAATCTGCGCTGTGAGCCTCATCTCTTTTCCAGTTCTAATGTGACTCCCAATCTGATGAACAGCACGCTGCGGCGTGTTCGTCGAAGCAGATTGTTAACATTTGTTCAATAGGTGTTGAAGTTCGACAGTTGCTTTTTCATTGCGCAACAACTTTAAGCAGTTCCTTAGAAAATTATGGACAGTACCTAGTGCATCTTCTTCATCGGGCCTTCCAGATGTAGTGGCCTGTTCTTGTACCAGGTTGTCTTGTCTTAGCACTTGCGATCTAATATCATTATGCGGAGTTGCGACAGAACTTGAAGCTCTGGGATCTGAGAAATACTCTTGGGCTTGCTTGAATGCTTCTTTTTGCTTCTGTAGATTAAGTGGGGCTGGTTTAATATTAGCGCGGCGCACCCATTGCGTTGCTTGCTTTCCAGTTCCCAAATCTGGCGCACCAGTGGTTGTTCCACTGCACGTCACGATATTAACTGTACGGTCTGGTTCCATTTTTTCTTCTCCAATCAATTGAATATTCTGGTTGACCTGTGGCGTCTTTGCTTGCATTTTAGTCATCAATTGAGGGCATTCTTCAATGATATGATCATAAGATTTACAATATCTGCAAACGGTTGTAGGGTTTTGGCAATCTCTTGCAAAATGACCTTGCGCTCCACAATTATAACAAGTGACCTGGCCTCTTCCGCGGCCAAAATTTGTTGTACGTCCGCGGCCTCTGTAATTTCCTGTTCGGCCGTCGCGAGTTTGGTCATACTGTGGACCTGCTACGGGTCCTTGTGCTTCTGACTGTACTCTATAAACATCATGTTTCCTTTCCATCATAAGGTCATATGCTCTGCAATTGTTTTCATCATGGCCTTCTGATTTACAGAAATTACAATATAGATTCTTTGGAGTTTGTACATATTTCTGAAGTAAGTGACATTCTTGTGGTCTATGACCTCTAGTTCTACAGATTTCACACCAAGGCCCCTGTGGCTGTGGTAACGGATTAGGTGCTCCAGTTGCAATATACTCTATGAAAACGGGACAGTGGTCTTTTGAATGACCTTGTGCTTTACATTTTGTACACCATATTTCTTCCTTAACATCCTTGCCTTTCTTAATATCATGCACTTGCAAGGTTAAATTTGCTAATTGGTTCTGCAACTGCGCAACATCGTTGCGCGTTCCAGCAATTGGTGAAGCTTCTAGTTTCATAGCCATCTCTAGGGCTTGTTCTTGAGTAGTGAGATTCTGTTGCATAAGAGGAAGTCTAATGTGTGGAAGCAACGCAGCAATGAACCATTCCTTATGCTGTTGTGGTGCAAACTCAAATCTTACTTGATCTATCAAGGCTTTGAACTTCTGGTCAAAGTCCCATACTGATTCTGTAGGTAACTGCTTGATGTCTTTGAGCTCTGTTATACACTGTGATTCTGATTTAGGTTTCTTGAATTCTCTAATCATAGCATTTCTTACATCAGCAAGCGTTCTATTCTGTGCTGTTGAGTATTTCATGAACCAAGTTAAGGCTCTTTCTCTTAGTGTGGTTGCTAACTGAACCAGTTTAACAGCATCATCATTAATTTGCTTAATTGTCCAAATGGCTTCACATAGGAACCAGTGTTGCTCAGGGTCTTCTATCCTTGTTCCTCTAAAAGTTGGTAGTTTCATGTCATCACCCATCTTTCTTGTACGAGTTTGAGGTGTAGGTGCTGTAGCAGTTCTTCTGGGATGGTTTAACAAAGGTGGTACAGAGGTACTAGAAATACCGTGTGGGCTACTAGAAGGTGTTACTGCAGGATTATACTGAGCTTCGTCTGGCTTCTGCGGTGTAAAAGGGTGATAAGGGATATGAACACTCCCTTGTCTTTCTATATGACTTGCTCTAGGAACTTGACTGTCTTCTGGGCTCGACTCAAAAGAATGTTGGTCAAGACCTACTTTATAGCGTTTTCCACTACGAGTGCAACCAATAACTTCAGGGTCACTATCAGAGTCTACGGACATTACTTGTCTATGCTATTCATCTGAAGCTATACATAGTTTTGCTTTTTCATACAGAAGCATCTTAATCGATAAGTTCAAAGAATTCAGGAACTTACCTCTATGTGCTTGAAAGATACTCCTCTCAGCTTCACTGAAACTCTTCCTTGTATCCACTGCAAACTTAGTGATGAAACCTTCCAGCAGACTATTCAACCAAAAGTCTACTGCGCGGGACACAGAATTGTCTACCCGCTTCAAAATAGTGACTAGCTCAGGGGTCCAAGCGACTGGTCGATCAATATGCACAGTGGGTCTAGTATCTGCTAACTTGGATATCCAAGCATGTAACTCAAAGTGCAAATGTAACAAAGAAAATTTCATGAAGGTCAGTATAGATATACTTCTGCAACCATTCTTCTGGCTGGAGTCTAGAGCTTCTATTTTCTTGTTCAGCGAACTCTTTAGCCTTTAAATCGAACCACTCCTGAATTTCTGTAGTTGTAGGATTCCAGTAACACATTTGTTAGGTGAGCAAGTCTCAAGGCAACAGAACCATTTGTTGGCTCCTCTCTCTGGGTTTCGCCTCGATCTCGCGTGTTGCTGAAATAACAAGTCTCATTCACGCGGCAACGGAACCATTTGTTGGCTCCACAATAAAAATTCGTAAGGCAACGGAACCATTTGTTGGCTCCAGCAGTATCTCACACGTCGCCGGAATAACAACTCACAGTAATAAGTCGCAAGGCAACGGAACCATTTGTTGGCTGCTTTTTGGACAAACCCGGGTTTTAATGAAGCGCAGCAACAAAACCCCTTGGCGCACTAGCCCTCTCGGCAACGAGCTGCGCGGCAGCTCGAGGTCTCACCCGAAGTGGCTATGGGGAGGCTAAGGAATCAGGTTTCCTTAACCTAGGCGACGTGGAGACTGTCTTCTCTTCTTGGACGGTTCCTCTAAGGCGAATGTCTGAACCCTCTTCAGACTTAGGAGCGCAACAGCTCTCAAGCTCCTGCTCGGCAGCTGAACTGCGCGGTACATCCACTCCTGCGCTAGGACCAATTATCCTCTGCGCGGATATTCTATGCGTAGTTTCACTTGCGTGCTCGTCGCAGCAACAAGTTCTCCTATCGCAACGACGGCGTCGTCTTACCAATTCCTTCTACCCTTAACGATTACAATCCTTGCGGAAACTCCAAGAACTTACTCGACACATTCATAACGATAATGCACATTCCTGTATATACTGTGAAGAAACTAAAGCAGGCAATCACTTTAATCATAACATCATAACAACGAGAAATATGAAGTCCACGGGAGTCTCTTATATTAACCCGAGAATGATAGATTTATACAATATGCTACGCACACAGCTGCAGCCTCAGATCCTTCCAGGAAACTCCACGCACACAGCTGGGAGCCCTTCTCTCGATCTGGTCTCTTCCTCTCCAGAGATTACAATAGTTCAGACGTCGCCTCGGACTGTCTGCAACTCAAGGATTAGCTTCACTGCTTACCAGCTCTAACCCCTGTTTTCTAGCAACACGGTAGAAAAAAACCGACAAGATCGTAACAGAGGATGATCAACCTGATCAATCCTTCTTACATCTAGCATTAATTATCTTAGCTAGCTCACTCAGAGGCTTAGCTAACTGACTCACTAATTAACCAACTCACAGGCTAGCTAGCTAATTGTCTAACCAACTAACTGAGTAACATCTACCCTTCACAATTATACATATATATAGGTGGCCATGGCGGTAGCACCTTTACAAAACTGTGGGCCTTTCCCAGCAGTAATCCCCAAAAACCCTAACCACGCACATGGCTAGGTGTACTGTAGGCGTCGCTTACAGTCATGTCGTCGCTTCCTGCAGGCTCCATGAATTCCGGCGCAGCTTACGGGTATGGGCGCCTTGTCCTTCGCCTTCAATGCTTTGGTCCGTTGCTCTTCCTTGATCCGAGCAACCATAACTTCTATACTTAGCCTTAAATGAGGGTAGCTGATCCCTCTACTCCATTGCTTCATTGATTGTGGTAGCTGGGCTTTCCACTCGGCTACCTTCATTCTCTTCTGACGTGCGCGCGAGTTCCGCGATTTCCGGTCCGTAATCTGCGCTGAGATTATCCATCTGGCACCGTACTGCGCACCGTCTGCTTCTGTTCCAAAATTGGCGCTTATTCAAAACTTAGTACTTTCTTCCATACTTGTGCTTTTTCCTCAAAATTCACAGCTTTTACCATAGCTGCGGCCTTGGCTCCAACATGAGGATATCCATTACTTGATTGGGAAATAATTCTTGAGTGGCCTTCTCCATATGGTGAGAGCTGATAATTTTGGGGGAGTGATATTGAATCCCATTAGGGTATGTGTATCACTATATTTAGTGAATCTTGTGTATAATTCCTTGAAATCCATAGTTAATGGTCCCAAAGTGCATACCTATAATGCACCAAGAACTATATCGCAACCACTCATTTTAATAGTGAACAAATGAGTTTTGAGCCAATAATTTCCCATTTAGAGTTTCACATTTTCACATCCACTTGGACATTTAATCATACCTCCATTAGCTATCATAATGTTAAAAGTGTGCACCACATGACATAATAATGGGTTTCTCCAACCACTCACTTATCAATAAAATTGTGGGTATTTCCATTGTCAATCAAAACAATCACCTTTTGGTTCTTGATGTAGCCTAACAATTTCAAGGTTTAAGGAGGTGAAATGACAGATAAAGAATGGAGGGAAATTAATGGTTCCTCATGAGGATGTTTTGGGCTTGGTTCTTCATGACAAGGAGAGTTGGTGTCTACATAATCAATCTTATGAATGTCTTCCTTGGGTAATTCTTGCGAATAGGTTTGGAAGGACACATCTATTTGAAATAGTACATTTATGTCCTAGGAAATACCTCTCATAAAAATTATAGCATAATTTGAGACAATGGTACTCTACCGTTTTGGTCAAGAACAACATGTGGAATTTCAAGGATTGAGTAGGAAAGTGGGTATTTTGAATTGAGCATTTACCATTGTCTCAACTACTTGAGCTCACTAATATGCCTCCAAATAGGTATATGGGAACTACATCATGACTTTTGCTCTAATATTTTCCTTGAAGCCACTAATGAAATATTCTTTATAAAAGGAATAATCCAGGCCTTCTATCTAAATTGCCAATTGCTCAAAAGTTGCAATAAAGTCTACAACCATGCCTATTTGGCACAATTGGATCAACCTTCTCAAATGTTGAGTGTCCCATTCAAAATGAGCATAAATGGTGTTCATAAACAAATCATACAAGAACTTGGAAGAAAATGCATTCATCCATATTCAAATTTTGTATTTATCTAATTATATTAATATATAGTACATCAATCTAACCACCTCTATATATAGATCTCACTAACAAGTCATCAGTTGATAAAGATGACACCTCATCAATAGATAAGGATTAAATCTCATAACAAGATGATGTAAAACTTCATGGTTGTCTAGGAAGTCACAATATAACATCCCCCTCGCTTCAATCATAATTTTGAATAATTGTACTAGTAAATAAACATCAACTACTACATAGACTAGTATCATCTTTGATCTAAAAATTCTAAATTAAGCTTCAATGAAGATATGCCTAAAAAAATACCAATTTTGGATGTTGAGTGGTTCATCTTAAATGAAATTTGATAGAGAGAAAAAATCATGGAACGTAATAGATTCCATGTCGAAACATCCCCCTTCTAATTGGTGAAAAAATAGGATCATCATTCTACTACTTGTGAACAAATAGGATAACCAAAGCACTCTTTGAATTTAGACACAGTTAGGTGTCGAACAACATCCCAATGAATAGTTGATTTGTTTGTAGATAGCCTATTGAGGAGACATATTTCCATGTTGGAATTCCCAATTGCTAATTGAATTTGGATTGATAGGAAATTGAAACTTGAAGCTTGCCTGAATTCATCATTGATATCTCCCCTTTCAAGTGCAAGGTGAGAAGTATGTGGGAGGGATCCAAACTTGAGCTTTGGATTCTTATCTCTTTGAATAGTTATTTCATGCTTGAATTTGATACCATCTATCTAGTGGTTTTGATTGACCACTAACCAATTTGAAGTTGATACCAGGCATTTGGTGGTTTTGGTTGACCACTAACTAATTTCATTAATGTGGTGGTTTTTGTTGACCACTAACCATTTTCACAAACATACTCCCCAATTTAAGATGAATGAGAGTTCATTTTTTTCTTCATTAGTGTACTCCCCCCCTAAGGTACAAGGGAGTACCAATTCAAAACGAGCCATAGTCATTCCCAAAATTACTAGAGTTTTGCAAACTCTGTCCTCCTCTACCCAATTTTTATTTGCAGTTTTGTCACACTTGCTTAGAATTGCTCACTTTATTTTATGTCAAATTTAGGGTGTCAAGTACTATTGATCATGCACCCGCAAAGTGTTATTTTACAATGATTTGACACTTTGATTGACGATGACCTCCTTATCAAATGTAAGGTAGGTCTCTTTTACAATTTAATGGCACACCACAACCAGCTTTTGATTCCAAGAAATGATTTATAATTTTCCATTTGATGACTTAGAATGATATTGTGTCACACAATCTTCATTATAAAAAAAATTGAAGTTATGGTGGTCTTGAAAGATCTTGTTGTCACAATTGTGTTTAAATGAAAAATTACAAGCATGATTTGAACATGTCAAAACTAGACAAGTAGCCATCAAGAATTCAAGAAATGATTCATCACATACAAACACCAAGTTCACCTTAGATTCTCTTAGTTTGATTTCAAGATAGGTCTTGGCCACTACTACCACTGCGAAATGAATAATTTTATTTTAAAAATGTGGCACGTGAAGCCTTCAAATAGACTTCTTCTTTAAGGATCAAACCCTTTAAATATTTTTTTGTTTATAACAAAATTTTGTTTTGCTTATAACATATGAAAGGTTCCCTTCTTTCATAAAATCTTCCCATTCACTTTATGACTTGTGCTCACTTGATATATATTTGGTAGTACACCCATAATTTCTTTTGACTTGGTGGTAAATCTCCCAACTCACTTTATGACTTGTGCTCACTTGATATTTGGTAGCACGCCACACTTTCTTTTGATTTGGTGGTAACACCAAGTTGATATTTGATAGTACAACTACATTTTTTTTAACTTGGTGGTAACACCAACTTGACCACTTCATGAGGTATTCCCACCAACTTGACCTCTTTATAAGGTATGCCTAATTTCTTTTCATTTTTTATGACTTGTGCTCAAATTAGCCTCTTTATGAGGTATGGCCACTTTCATTTCACTTTTTATGACTTATGCTCATTTGATGATATACAAATACTTGCGTAAGATCCAACAACCATGTTAAGAAGCATCGCTCATTCAACAACTCACATTAGATGTTAGGAAGCATCGCTCATTCAACAACTCACATTACCTCTCTTTTAAATTATAGTAGCTATCTTTTAAATTATAGGGAGAGTTCAATTTTCAATACCAAACATTAGTCTTTTAATTATTTGCACATGTAGGATCTATGACCATGAAACCTAGGAAAAATTAAACACCTCAAAGATGGTGAAGTTCCTTTCTTGTTGCACGTGGGCTATGTGGGCTATGTGGGTCGTTTCCTTTACTCTCGAACTACATTACTTCTTTTCAACTAGTTTAAATTGCTTATTTGCAAAAATTTGAGGGATTCCACTGAACAAAATCTTGTGCACACACTACATTCCTTGAATGGAGGGAGTTATATGGAATTGAGGCGGTAACTATATTTGTTGATAGTTCCTTGGCACAAGATCTTCTTTAATAGACTTCACAATCAGTTATGTCAATTTTGTAATGTAATTGGTAAATATTTCAAAATGATATTCCAAGAATTGTAGTCCATAGTCAGCATTTATGTTGATGGGATATCTCTGGAAAATTTCATTTTGACATATATTGATTGAAAATGGCAAATTGGCAAGTTTAACTATGAAGAAAAGATAGATAACTCTAGAACTTTGAAGCATAAATATATAAATTTGTCATTGATATACATTGCCTCTATTTGTTATGTTAGAAGGGTTCCTTAAAGGATGAATATTATCCCAACATTGCTCCAAACAAGGTTTCTTTCTCCCTCAACAGGTTTCTTGCTCCCTTAGAGAAAAGCATTTGTTGTGCCCACCCCAATGAGTGGGAAGATCACCATGTATTCCCTTTCCATCTATGTAACTTGCACCATGGGAAGCATTCTCAATTGTATTCTTACCCATAAGAGCGAAACCCCTTTGGACCTCGTCAAATGAATATGCAAATTAATCTTGGAAATTTGATTCATTTCAACTTGCTTGAGTGCATTAGGGTGTACTTGTTTTCTATCCACATGTCGCTAATAGCAAACTAGAAGTAGATTTTGAAAGCACAAAAAAAGGACAATTGGATTGGTGATAAAATAGGTTTGATGGGAATCGCCTTTCTAATTGGTGATCGTAGAGATGTTTAGAATGCCAACTCAATTATTGCTTCAAATTTATTATGTTGATTTAACTTGAATTTCCCCATGATCTCATATCCTCATTCTAGGTATAGCCACATGATGATCCTGCCAATTAGTTTTATGGGGGTAGAAGGTGCACTATAAACTACTCGAGCTATCGTCTCATATCTTCCAATGTAACAACTTGATTTTCCACATGGTAGGTGATTGTGGTCATTACATAAAACATTTCACTCTATTTGTCCATAAGGTCATTCCATAAAACATTTCACCCTATTTGTCAATAGTGGATTTGATTTCACCAATTCTAGTGTCAAGGTCATTGTATTCGTTGTTTAGATTATTGAGTATTTGATTCAACATGAAGTCCCTGGTCACTATGAAGTCCTTGGATGTGTTGTTGTAGAGGTTAGGTTTTTTTTTGGTGCTAAGGACAAATGATTTGTATCAAGTGCTATAGATTTATGATATATGTACAGGTTTCCAATATTAGTACTCAATCTAATATATCAATGCAATAACTAAGGAGGTTATATTATACCCTTAACTATACTACTGTATTACTAGATACTAGAGAGTGATCCCCCCAAGTGTTTTTATCAGTGTACTATAGCAACAAGACAACTAACAATTTTATGTAAAGCTAGTTTCAGGTGCACCTAGGGGACTTCCTATATTCCCAAGAGTACATCGAATTGATATTTGTATACAGGTGTTGTCTAATGTGGTACTACTATAAGGAGTACCAATAGAGGTCACAAGGGTATCCAACTACATGATTCCACTGTTCATGGTGATATATAATCAGATAAATATTCAAAGTGAGAATAGTTGCATTGTGAAAGGAGTGGACGTTTCGAGCCTCTAATTCAGGCTCATCATCAGGAGACATTTTTTCTCCTAATGATGAGCTTGACTTAGAGGCTTGAAACGTCCACTCCTTTCACAACGCAACTATCCTCACTTTGAATACATGATTACACTTATTATTCCCCAATCACAAGTTTTTCCATTGAATGAAATATATCCATTTTATTTAAATATGCTAGAACACCCCTCTATCCTCAAAAATATTATAAAATCTAGGTAGAAAACAACTTACTTTTCAATGGAGGTCCCTTGTGCAGCTAGGGTTTAGAGATAGAAATTTTGAAATGATCACAACTCCAATATTGATTGAAATCTCTCTTATGAACACAATTGTGAAATGTTACAAATATTCCAAAAAAATTGGTCAATTTTCCAAAATATATATTCTCTAGAATATATATGCGTTCGTCATAAAAAACCCATAAAATTAATGATTTAAATTAGTGATATCTTTACTTTCCAAATTTCATTTGGAACATTTTTTTAACTTGTTTTTTTTTAGAGGAAGACATGTTAGTTTTTCAGAATTTACTTCAATTTGATCTAGGATCTTAACTGAGAGAAGAACATGTACAGCATATCTACAACATATCAATCATGGACACAATAATGCAAGCACACAAGAGACACAAAGTTTACTTGGGGAAAACCATAAAGGTGAAAAACCCCAATAACTTCCTCAGAGATAGATAGAGCAATGATACAACCCAAGCATAATAGATAGACATCTCCTAGTAGCAGCTTCTCCTCCTCCACAAGTGTGCCACTCTCCAAAGAGTGAGTGTGAGAATAGAATGATGAAATAGAGTGCCTCCCGCACTCTATTTATACTTGACTTGACTTACCTAATAACCTTTACTAGGTCGGCCTCAACTTAACCACATAACACAATGCTGACTGGGGCGACACCCAATAGGGTGGTCTAATAACCCTTTGAACCACATGGACGACCCCCAATAGGGTGGTCTAATCACCCTTTGACCCACATGACTTATACAGAGCCGACCCCAATAAGGTGGTCTAATAACCCATCAAGTATAAGTTACGACACTTACAATATAAATGACGACACTTCCGTATAGAGGAATAATAACATCTCTATAGGAATACAAACACTTCCGTATAGAGGAATAATACCATCTCTATAGGAGTACAATATACATATATGAAATACATTCTGAAGTTACATATACATCAACACTCCCTCTTAACTAGGAAGGTATTTCTTGACATAGATCTGCTAGCACAAGTCTTCTTCTTTGGATCATCATCAATGAATCATCATCCTTGAATCATCGTCATCGTCACTACTGCCGCTATCTCAATCAATCTCTAAATCTACTCATCATAGGAAGTTCTATAGAGCCAGTCCTTTTTCATACTGGATGTAGGCCCACCACCTGCAGGTCTTCATCATCACTGGCCATACTGTGGAATCCTCGGGACTTATTACGTGCATCACAAAACTTGGCTGAAGCATCCCAGGCTGTTATGAGCACACAACTCTACCTATCGAATCTCCCAGGAGCACATTACATGTGACCCCATCACAAAACCTGGTTGTAGCATCCCAGGCTGTTACGAGCACACAACTCTACCTGTTGGATCTTCCAGGAGCACATTACATGTGATCTCACCACAAAACTGCCTGTAGCATCCCAGGCTGTTACAATCAAACAGCTCTACCTGTCAGATCTCCCAAGGTGCTATTATATGTCCTCCTAGAGCAATGCCTCGAAAGAGCATCCCAGGCTGTTATGAGCACATAGCTCTACCTATCGGATCTCCTAGGTCAACTTACATGCTCATCTGCACAACCTGTCCACGGCCACAGAGTATCAACCTGATACTCACCATACATCATTCTGATGTACATCATCACATGATCATCCTGATCATCATCACTGCATCATCCTGATGCATGTCATCTGGAGCAACATCCTGAAGCTCGTCATCCATGATCATCCTGATCATACAATGCATCCACCTGATGCATACACAGTATCTGCCTCATACATATCATCATACATGATCTACCTGATCATACAATGTATCCACCTGATACATACACAGATACATGATCCATCTGATCATACAATGTATCCACCTGATATATATCAACATACATGATCTACCTGATCATACAATGTATCCACCTGATACATATACAGATACATAGTCCAAGCATCCAACATGATGCATATACATATACATGATCCAACTAATCATAACAAGCATCCAACATGATGCATATATAGAGCAGTAACCGAAGCATCATCCTGATGCTCATCATCCAACGCTTACATCCACAGCCATGGAAGGATCCTCCTCTCACCATGGTGGGAATGGCTCCTGCAAATGTGTCCATCACTTCTTCCTCAAAGTGTCATCAATCTAAAGAACACCAAGCCTCTCTCTGAAGTACTCGAACTTCACTCTGCGACCTGCTCATCCGTCGCAACATACAGGAGCTTCACTGCTCCTCTCTGCACCATATCCCTGATATAGTGATATTTGATCTCTATGTGCTACGACCTGTCGTGGAACAACAGGTTCTCAGATAGCTTCACACAACTTTGGTTGTCACAAAAGATACCAATAGCCTCCAGCGGGAGATCAAATAACTCAGACAGTAGCTTCCGGAGCCATACTGCCTCACAACTAGCTGAACAAGTTGCAACATACTCAACCTCAGTTGTACTTAGTGCTACGTAGGACTGCTTCCTGCTAAACCAAGAGATCACACCTGATCCCATACTGAAGCAACACCCAGAAGTGCTCTTCCTATCTGCAGCACTACCTGCCCAATCTGAATCAACATAACCCTGCAAGTTAAACTTTTGATTTGCATCATACTTGAGCCCATAATCAATTGTACCCTTTAGGTACCTCAGAATATGCTTTGCAACAATCAGGTGAACACTTCTAGGATCCGTCAGGAACTGGCTAAATGTGTTCATCGCAAAGCAAATATCTGGTCTCGTATTCATCAGTTACATCAAGGACCCATTCATCTGACGATACATCGTGACATCAACCGGATCAGATGAATCATCACACATAAGCTTCAGGTTCGATGCCATAGGTGTGGCCATGGACTTCCAGTCCATCATCCCAAACCTCTTCAAGATCTCTACTGCATACTTCCCTTGTCCAAGGAAGATTCCATCTGCACTCTGCCACACCTCCATGCCTAGAAAGTAGTGCATCATACCCAAGTCCTTCATCTCGAACTCGGCAGCAAGCTTCCTCTTGGTATCGACAATCAATCCATCCTCTCCTGTTACAAACAGGTCATCCACATACAAGAGTAGTATCATTGGATTGCCTTCCTCAACCTTGTAGTAAAGGTTGGAATCTGCTTTACTCTTAGTAAAGCCCAAACTGGATAGAAAGTTGTCTATCCTACCATACCAGGTCCTAGGACCTTGCTTCAAGCCATACAAGGCTTTCTTCAGTGTGCACACATATGACTCCCTGTCATGTGTCTCAAAACCAAGTGGCTGCTCCACATACACTTCCTCCTCGACTACACCATTCAAGAAAGTTGTCTTGACATCCATCTGGTTTATCTTCCACTTCATCACTGCAGCCAGAGTAAGTACTGATCTGACGGAAGTGTATCTTCCTACAGGAGAAAAAGTCTCTTCATAGTCTATCCCCTCTTTCTGGGAGAAGCCATGAGCTACAAATATCGCTTTGTATTTCTCTATGCTACCATCTGCAGCATGCTTGATCTTGTAGATCCATTTGAAAGTCACAATAGACTTCCTTTCAGGTCTTGGGACTTCATCCCAAACATCATTCTTCATGGTCGACTGGTACTCCTCGATCATGGCGTTCTTCTCGAATCCTGGGAACTTCAATATCTTCAATAGATAACTTTGTTGTTGAACAAATGTTGTAGTCCTTATTTTGTAGGTGATGGTATACGATCTTTCCTACAAAACAAGTTAAATTGCATGATTAGAAAACATCTCATAGTTTTCAGAACAAATTCTTACACATAAATAAATATGTCATACAGTCATGCAATTATCTTAGCCAATGCTTCAATACAACATTTATCCATATCCCGTAACTTTCTAGATGCCTTCCAATCTCTACCAGAACATTGTTAAGAGTGTGCACAACTCCCAACATGTCAGCAAAGAGGTTTCATTCTAGATAAGTAGCAATGGAATGTTGTACAGTGCCATAGGCCACTTACCCATTAGATGCATATTAGTAGTATACTGTTCATTAATGCAATTATTCTAATATGCATAATACACACCCTAAGTCTAGGAACATAAGCATATACATCATTGAACAATATTATTTAAACAAACAAATATGCAAAAAATGACAATTCAGATACTTATCTTTGTTTGGTTGTAGGGTGGACTCCCTCTCAGTCTTTGCTTCCTTTCTGCAACTCCATTCTGATGTGGATTGTGAGAAGTGGTCAAATCCCTCTGAATGTTTGCATCCTTGCAAAAAATACTGGAGTGTGCTCCCTCTTGATCTTTGCTTCCTGGATTACCTGTCCTTGAACTTATATCCATCCTTGATCACTAGGCATGTTTACTAGTATCATCATTGTGTTACCCTCGAGATCTCATACATAATCATACATTCACAATAATCTTAAACATGTATAGTCATGATCATTTCAAACACAGATTATAAACATTAGTATTCAAGGTTTTAGGGAATACTTCTTTTACTCATGCATATTCTTATTTGACCAAAGGACTCTTCTGGTTAGTCATATCATCAATCAAAGTAAGAAGCATAATATGCCTAAACCCATGATTTCTAACTTCAATGAATAATCATTATCAATCATGCCATGTATACTTATATAAGAGATCCTAACATAAGGTAGGATTCTAACTTGATATAGGAAAAACATACCTGGATTAGCATGCTAGCTAGTTATTTCTAACATACCCGCATAATGTCTTCTTGTTCTCTTCAATGACTTGTTCTAGTAACCTGCATATCTCATAGGTTAACCATTATAGAACCAAGTTATACATACCTCGTAAGTAGATCTTCTATGTGATCCATGGCAATGGATGAACCTTTGTCTTCATGTCACCATGGTCATATGTTCTTGAACTAGAACATGATTTGTCTTTCTTGATGTACCTTTCATGTTAACACACAACATCAACCTCATACAACACCACAATGCATTAGTACAATCATAAGTGTCAAAACCCTAATCAATGAATATCTTCTATCGTGCATTCATAATTTTATTAAGGTGATACGACAAGTCTAAAGTTAATCAAGATTGTACTAACCTTAATGAAGACAAACATACCATAAACTTAATCATGAACAAATATCGAAACATACTTGGATAAGTCATACTTGTTGAGATTGCTTGTAATCTTCTTATGTAAGGCCTTAGCCTTATCTCCCTCTGAAACTAGAACTTCTTCACTTATGCAGGTGAGCAATCCATTCTCTTCTAGGATTAACGCAATCTACTTGATTTGCAGAAACTGGATCTGGAGCTGGATTAGGGTTTGTCAAAGAAACCCTAAAAATTCAAACTTTGAATTTCAAACTTCTGAAAGGATAGAAAGATGCGCCTTGATGAGCATATCAAGATGGTATACTCAGAATTTGAAAAATGCAAAGTTTCACCCCTCAAAATTGCCTTTGAAACTTCCCGATCTTCTAGACAGGATCCCGAACTAGGGTTTGATAAAGCTCACCCTTATTCCCAAACAAAAGGTTCAATCCAAATCTCTAAACTTCGATTTTTCTAAGAAGCTTCCATCCATGGTCACAGACTTAAAAAATTCCAACTTTCGCAGAAGCCCTAATTTTTCACTTTTCCGATCAAAGTCCTGAACTAGGGTTTGATCAAGCCCGGTCTTTTGCCCAACCAAAAAATTTGAACTTGGTCTCCAAATTTCAATTTTGATGAGTAGCATTCAGCCAGGGTCTCTGATTACAAAAATTCCAACTTTCTCCGAAACCCTAATTCCCGGAGCCATGAATGAAGGTGCTCAAAATCCAATTTTGTTTTGACAGAAATATGCACTTGATTGTTTCTGGTGTAACTCTACAATTACAAATCCACCGGGTTTGAAATTTCTACTTGTGGTATCCCGACCTGTCATCTTTCCAACCCCATAGGTCTAACCTCAATTGGATTCTCTGAGAGAGATTTATGCCAAGTGTCGCAACGTGACATGTTTATGGGATAAAACATGAGATCAAACTTGTACGGAGTGCCACGTGTCACTGGTTCACTTTCAGCCTCTGACCCTTCGAAGTATTAAAGTACAGTCCGTTCCCTACCTGTCACTTTTTATGAAATTTCATTTGGAGCTTCCTAGCCCAACTTATGACCTTTTTTCCTAGGTCACCTATTTATGACTCAGATCTGGAAGAGGCAGAAACCCTAGATTGTACAGATCATAAAACACAAAGTACAACGAATTAGACATTATGCTACCTCACTGAAATGGATCTTATCTTCGACCTGTAAGAGTTTCAGATCCTGAAACCTCGCTGAAATGGATTTATAGTGAAAGTGCTACGATGACTGGTTTTTGCTATATAAAGCCCTAGCTTCGCAAGTGCAACAAGTGTCATAAATGCCATACCATGCCTTCTTTCAGGATAGCTCTGATACCATGTTAGTTTTTCAAAATTTACTTCAATTTGATCTAGTATCTTAACTGAGAGAACAACATGTATAGCATATCTACATCATATCAATCATGGACACAAGAATGCAAGCACACAAGAGACACAAAGTTTACTTGGGGAAAACCACAAAGGTGAAAAACCCCAATAAATTCCTCAGAGATAGATAGAGCAATGATACAACCCAAGCATAAGAGATAGACATCTCCTAGCAGCAGCTTCTCCTCCTCCACAAGTGTGCCACTCTCCAAAGAGTGAGTGTGAGAATAGAATGATGAAATAGAGTGCCTCCCGCACTCTATTTATACTTGACTTGACTTTCCTAATAACCTTTACTAGGTCGGCCTCAACTTAACCACATAACACAATGCTGACTGGGCCGACACCCAATAGGGTGGTCTAATAACCCTTTGACCCACATGGACGACCCCCAATAGGGTGGTCTAATAACCCTTTGACCCACATGACTTATACAGGGCCGACCCCAACAAGGTGGTTTAATAACCCATCAAGTATAAGTTACGACACTTACAATATAAATGACGACACTTCCGTATAGAGAATAATAACATCTCTATAGGAATACAAACACTTCCGTATAGAGGAATAATACCATCTCTATAGGAGTACAATATACATATATGAAATACATTCCGAAGTTACATATACATCAACAAGACATATCTATAAACAATTTCTTCAAATTCTACAAAAAAAAGTCAGAAATGGATCTGAGTATTACCGCGCTATCTTTGTTCTTCAAAATTTGTAAACAAAATAAATTCCACTTCTTTCCTAAGAAATAGATCTAATACCACTTGTGGTGATCCTTAACCCTTAAAATTGAATCACAACAAAGGTATTTAGAGAAATAAAAATATAGAAGAACAAATACAAGAGATCATAAGATTAATCCTTTGAAATATAAGCCTTGTGTTGTGGTACCAGTACTACAACACATTTAGATGTTTTCCCAAGCAGAGGGGCCATGTTTTTATTCAAGGCCATGATGTGGGTATTATCAATACTTTCTGAGAGTTGGTTATGGTTAGACCCTTTGGTCCTTCCTTTAGGATTACTATGGCTTAGTGGCATTGCTGACTACCTCATTCTATGAGGTTGGTGTCCAGGGATCCTAGGGGTGAGTCACTGGGTCACATGAACCCTTGATTTTTTTCTACAATGGTGTGTAATGTCCCTTTTAAGAAATTTTATTAAAATAACCAATTTTTCACTTTTTTCCCTATTTCGACCTTTGACTAGTTTTGATGTCTAGGTCTCCAAATTGACCCAAATACTCCCAAATATTCTGAGGAGGTATATGAATGATATTAAGACTTGAATATGATGTTCAGGGATGAATTATAGCCCTCCAAGTACCTCTGAAAAGTTATTTAATATTCTGGACAAAGTATGGAATTTTACTAGCAATTTGAGGTTCAAATCCCCCCAGGGTAAGTTTTGAAAATGGCTCTCCAAATGACTCCAAACCAACTCAAAATTATGAAAAGAGGTAGGGGATGTATAAAGTAAATTATTTAGGTCTCATGTGAACCATTAATAAGTTATTAAGTATGTTCTGACCTTCTCCCAAACAAAAACAAAAATCACTAGTTCGACCTTGGGGGAAATGGCATCAAATCTTCTCCAAATGTAATGAAACTTCACAAAATGACTTCAAATGCTTATATATTGAACATGAAACTTGTATAATACATAAATAACAGTCCATCCATCAATAAACCATCAGTATTTTACTTATCCATTCGAATCCATTAACATTACATTGGTTCACAACAAGCTAGTGGGGAAATGTCACTGTTTGTCCATTAATGAGCAATTTAACATAGTTTTTCTTGGAATCTCGACTTGTGGATCTTATGATATGTTTATTATAGAGATATATATCAGCTGACATGTACACAAATTCTTAATGGAATTCATTCACTAACTATATGCAACCACAAGAACGCTATGCAAGAGCTATGGGGAAAATGACACCATTTCTTAATTAAAAATCATATTTATACATTTCCACTTGGAATTTCGAACTGAAACTTTCTAGAGATGAATAAAATAGTATTTAATTCATATTATAAAATAAATGGGGCATTATAATCTCTCCCAAATATTACAATAGCTCACCAAAAACGCCCTCCCTCAAGGATCAAGAATATGCAATGAAAACTAGAAATGGTTGAATGAATGAGCTGCAATAGAAGAAACCATGATATGCCCTGCAGCTTACACCTGCAACAAATGACTCCATTAAATATCCAAATGAAAGGTCTGAATGACATTTCCAATTACCAACTTGGATGGAAATCGTTCACCCTCGAAATTGGCTAAGGCAAGAAACTAGTCATCCACTAGCTCTCCCTCTTCACAAATGCAATTCCAAATTCTAAAAATGATAAAAAGCTGTCATTCTTCTTTGTTTGTGACTTTTATAAACTTCTAATGTCCTCCATGGGTCGAATTCCTTCCAATATATTCATGCCAACTCAATTTGGGAAGAGATTCCCAAGTATGCCACTTGTCCTTCTAATTCTAGCCCTCTCCTTCTCCCAATTTGAATCGACATCTCTTTGGCTTCCCTAACTCACTTGAGCACCCTCTTGGAGGATATTTTTATCCGTGACATGTCATAAATGTCGTATGTCATCCCTCGGGTCTTATTTGTGTCATAGGTGTCATAGCATCTTCATCATTGTTGTCATAGAGCTAGAGAATCTAGCCCAAGTGTCTGACTAGCTCCAAATTGCCTCTTCCTCTTCCATGGGTGTTATTCTTCCACTCCAATTCGAATTTACATGACTCATGCCAAGTATACTGACCTTCTAATTCACCCCAAGAATATTTTTCTTCTTATGGATTCGAAATGGAAAGACTAGGATGCCATGTGGCATGGCAAATCTAGCTTGTGTGGGTCCCACATCCTCCGTGTGTCTTCATGATCAATTGCCACTTTGATTTTCCCTTGTATTTATTTATTTAGATCCTTTATTAAATATTTATTCCATTCTAATGTGCAAACATCATTTATTATACTCCTTATTTCAAATCCCAAAGCTTCCACCCCCAACCTAGGAAACTAGTAATTTTCCTCCTTGACAATTATTTGACCCTTAACATCAATTTGACAACTCTCATGAATATGGTCATTGGGCTTAGGCCATTGTGACCCAATGCCAAATTTGGGACATGACATGGTGACAATATTCCATCTCTGAGGCTCTTTCCTCCTTTTTTCGATCACATTGTGCACCCATACTTCCCTTTCCATCAGAGCGCTCTCTCTCCTTGGTGCATTTCCAGTAATGACATCATCCTTGGTCACCAGACCCACAGGCTTGTTGAGGGGGGACATTGAGGTTTTTCAACATTGTTGGGATTATATGGGGCATGATGATCCCCCCTGCTCACTCCACCTTTCGGAGTGAATCCTTTTGTTCATTTTTAGTCATTTTATTAGTTTGTATGCACCTAGGGGGAAAATACCCCAGGTAGCCACCTTTTAGACATCTTATAGACTATTTTATATTATTTCATGTTATATTTTTACATTGACATTTATTTGGCCTGTTGGCTTGGTTATTTTGTAAAAGTGAGCTGAGAACATTATAAATACAACTCCTCACTTCATTTGTAAATCATAACTCAAGGGATAAATTACATTATGTTGTTCTAAATTTACCCAAGATAGTCTTTTGGAAAGTGATGCGCACTTCTTGGATTTTTCTCTTCTTTTCCTTATGGATGAAATGTGTATGCTTTCTAGGGTTTTCTCATGCATGGTGGATGCTAGGAATTGTTGGAACAACACAAATCTTAAGTAAGTCTTGTTTTAGCCTTGCTTGGTGAAGGTAGGTGAGTTTCTTGCTTCTTGATGATTGAATGGTGGCTATTGAGTTGCATTTTTTTTATTTAGGCTTTCTCGTCTACCTTCTATCTTCTTTGCATGGTGGAAAGTGCCCCATGGAGGAGGTTTTCCCTAGTTTGGCCTTTGATCTCTAATTTTTCCCTAGATTAGGCTCCTATAATGGAACTTAGAGGTTGTCATAGGAAGCCCTAGTTTAGAATTCAAAGAGAAATTTACTCCATGAGGGAGGCTAGTTACCTCTCCTCTAGGTCTAGGGTTTATGGTTTCATCCATTAAAATCCTTGCTTTATCAAAATTTATCAAATTTTCTTGCATATTCATGTGTAATTTTGAATTTTCATGGTAGAATTAGGATTAGAATTAGGTCTGCAATTTTATGTCTGGAACCCTAAAAAATTAAAAAAAAATGTTTTTTTTCAAATTTTTGGCCTCCCTAAAATTTCGCCCCTCCCTCCTACAAATTCGGCTTGACATTTTAGGCCCTAAAAACCATAGGGCGAAATTGTGGCAACCCTAAAAATCTAAAAAACCCTAAAATCTGCCCTAATCCTAAAATTCAAAAACTTTACCCGCTCTAAGCCTTAATTATACCCTTATTCCTCCCTAACATCTCTAATTCTCCTTCTTTACACCCACGACCTATTCCTTTTTCCAACTTACACCCTTAGGGCTTCTTCTTTTCCTTCTCGATGTCCCTTCTCCTTCCTTGGCTTCCCATTCAAGACCTTCCCATCTCCTTTCTACCTCATTTTTCCACCCTTTTCAGACTTCACCTTGTGTTTGTCATCAAGACAACCTCTAAATTATACTACTTCTCCTTAAAACCTGTTACAAAATACAACAATAACAACAAAAAAAGGGTTAGCAAAGAGACCTTTAATTACTGTTTAGTAAATAATTAGCAAAGGGATTGTTTTTACCATTGTTTACATGCTACATGAAGTGTATATCAGGTCTTGATTTATAAATTTAAATTGCCTAGATTGTTTAAGGACTCGCTTTTTTTTCAAATTTGGCACATACCACAGGGAACACTTAAATTACTGTTTGACGAAGACTTGTCAAGGGACCGTTTTTTTGTTAGTGAATGCATGCTACATGATTGTTGTATCAGACATGGTTAAAGTGTTCCTATTTGCTAGTAAGGCAACTCTTTGACCAAAATTAGTTTGGCACATGTTTCATGATATTAAGCACTACTCGAACATCATAATTGTTTGATATTTATGTGACTATATACTGTTGCAAATCACTGTCATAAGTTACTCATTTACTATTGAAATTACTTTTGATCATCACTCTTACAATAGTACTTATGTCTCTTTTCCTAAGTGAAATGCTCACATGACTATGATAAATGTTGCATGGATAATGTTTGCTATTGACATTGATGCTCTTATATTTCTGTGACATTTATATGCATAGTATGTCTTCTTCATCCTTCACTTGACTCCTAAAAGGAATTGGTAATTAATAGTATTGCGTAGAAGGATTTGGATTGGTTGTCGAAGGTGTTTTCAGGTATATCAAAAGGGTTCTCCCCTTGGAGTTCATGACACTCCTAAGGAGTTTGTGGAAGTGTGACTAAGGTGACATTGGGTCACACTCTCCTTACATTGTCTATTGGACACTAACCTTGCTAGTTTGTCCGGTAACACCTTGTATTGATGATTTCTAAAATAGAAAGAGCAATGTTCACATGCCTCTTTAAGGGGGAAACCCCTCATGAGAAAAAACCCAATTACAACAAAAATACGTTACGTACACTTCTATTTTTATATATAGTTTCTTCGTAACTATTTATGGCCCCATCACTAAGGAGTGTCAACCACCTTATGGGTCTTATTTAATAAAGAGGACCCTTTTTCAATAATTAACTACCCACTCACTATTTGATGGGCATTATTCAAAGAAGGTGGCCTCATACATTAACTCCTAAGTACTCCAAAGTAGGGAGGTTAGAGTAGGACCCTAATATGTACATACAATTACAACAACCAACTTCCTCTTCATCAAGAGAGTAATCCTAATCCAACCAACTCTGATACCATGTAGAAATTTCATGAATCAAGTAATTAATTCAAATTAAAAAATTTCAACTCAATCTTGATGTTTCCTAGGTCTATTCCATTTGAACTTTTAGCCTTAGGGTTGATCTAAAATATTAAATTACATTAATAATGTTTCCTTTTTCTTCGACATAATTTCACTTGACAACACAAGAAAATAAATACCATGTAAGTATACTTTAATACCACAATGCTACATCCTTAGGGTACACTTTTCAAGATATGTGTTAATTCACTTAACCAATTCAATTATGTTATGTCAAATAAACATGAATAAAATGTGATAGAATATACCTAATGAACAAGATAACAAGAGTTGAAAATAAAATTTGCATACACAATATTTGTACAAATGAAAATTTTGCACACACTACTCACACACACACACACACAATATAAGAAATACAAGTTCATACCACAGGTTTATCACAAATCTAGTCCAAGTCAGGTTCTCCAAACCCTAGCTAGTGAAACCATAATAAATCCCTAGTGACTAACTCCTCTTAGCTAGGAATCCTTCCTAACCAAAGGTGGTTACTCCACCAACAATACTCAAGAATATAGCATCAACACCAACAAGTCATCCTTGGCACTTACACTTTCATCGTACAAGTGTACAAGTAGCACTAGGATTTCCAAATGCCACAAAACCCTAGTATTCTTCTCTCGCAAGAACTACAAGATAAAATGGTTACTTGTCCTTTCTAGGGTTTATCACAAACCCTAGATTATTTTCCTCCTTAGGGTAAACCCTAACCATGACAGGCTTTCCCTCCCAAGAACCTAGTTCCTAAAACAAAGAGAGCAAGTATACATGAAGAAGATGACAAGAAGACGAGATCACCTTAGTATGACATCTCTATCTCAAGCATGTGATATTAAGAGTGAAAAAGTACAAATGATAAGTACGACTAATGAAATGAATCTATCTTCCCTCTATTTATATGAGGGGTCAAGGAGATTTACAATATAAATTGGACCAAGTCCACTACAAGCAACTTATCTTTGCATTTCGACATGTGGAGAACTCCAACTCTAGTTGACACATGTCAAGATCCAGAGAATGTGTCCAACAAGCAAGGCTCTAAGGTTGAACACTCCTCAAGAAGGGTCCAATGAGAGTCCAATGTTCCATATACAAAATTATTAAAGCTCCAACTCTCCCTCCTAAGTCATGTGTACCTCTAAGTCCACCTCCCTACATGATCACTCCTTAACCAAGTGTCCTCAAGTTAAGTACAAACCTCCATGCATGCAACCAAGTGTTCCCATGCCATCCATGGCTCAACACCTTCCTACATGATTCCCAATGCTCCTCCTCCATGGAAAATTGTCCTCCTAAGCAAGAAACCAACCTCTATATGCTACCTACATGAAGAAGTCAACAAGCTCCATATGTGTCCAACACTCTAAGGAATAATCCCACACAAGCATCAGGACAAGGCATTGGAATCAATGACTAACTTAACTCCAATTTGTATGCCTATCATGGTACAACCAATGGTCATACATACACCATGCACCCCACATTAAATGAAGCACCTCCAAGCATAGAGTAAACACTTTTAGAGTAACCCGCAAAGCTAACAACACATATTCATCCAAAGAACAAGATGTTCTTCAACATTCATCAGAGTTGGCTTGGAACAAATATCCAACTAGAAAGTAATAATGGTATTTGGGTTTCACATGTTCTTGTCCACCTCAATATTTGTTTTCTTTTATATTACCTATTATAATTGTCTTAGCAAATTCAAAACTTCCTACTTTTAAGATGTTTAAAACATGGCAAACATACTACATGTTTAAATCAATATATATTTTTAAAATATTATCAAATTATATTTTACTAAAAGAGGAGGTAATCGTAGGATATCATATTTTTTATAGTTTCCTCAAATCAATATTAAAATTAGTAATTTATAAGTTTATAGAAATCAAATTGAGAAAAACCAATTACCAAGCAAAAATTCATGCTTCTTATCTTGGAACATCTCTTCTATGTTTTGAGTAGATTAAGTTAGTGATGATCTTCATAGATTCCTCCCTAATCATTGGCCTCATTAGGAAGCAAAGGGACACTAGTGCATCAACGTTATCTCAAATGGTATAAATAATATATGGTCTCCTCACCTCACTCCTTTTAGTCCAATTTTGACATTTTTGAAGGGCAAGCAACAAAAATGCAGACCTAAATCAAATGATGTATTTGGATGCCAAGGTCCTGGTTAAAAATAATAAAACCACGAAGATGTATTGGTTACCTTGGCAACATGTCATATATGGTATCCATCTCCAAAAAAATTCATAACCATAGGAAATTCAATAATTTAATCCATTTTCATGGTGGGAAACAAGTGGAAGTGGATAGGTGTATGAGGGTGAGGATCGCAAAAGGAGGTATAACTCTCCCCTTTGTGCTCTACGATCTCTCACACTTGAAATTGATTTTGTTTAAATAGAGAAATTAAGCCAATTTCAATGGAGAATATGAGTGCAAGTGGGATAACCTTCTTTAGAATAATCTATGTTGGTGTTTTTATCAAGGTTGTAGTGAGGCATCCTATTCCCTTATATTTTGTCTATCTATGGTTCAACGAGTGTGAGGATTGTGATTGCAGATATTTTCTCTGTGAGGAACAACCTATTTAACAAGAACCATGAAGATCAACGTGTTAGAGGAATTGGATCCATCTACTTCTTTGACAGGGGTAAGAATTATGATACTCCATCCTATGTCTTTGTCTAGGTTCCAATTTGATTGCTTAGTCTCTTAGAAAATCCTCTTGGTTGCATCCTTGTTTGGTTTAATCTCTTGGTTGTTACGGTTATGTCAATTTGGGTACTATGTGGAGGTTGATGCTTTTCAAAAAATTAGGTTGGCACATTGACACGACGAGACCCTATGTCTAGAAGTAATAATGGGGAAGGGATTTATGATATTAAGAAAGTTTTGAGGCATCTAGAAGGTTAGCATTAAGGTATTAAATACTTAAGAATGCATATGGAGAAACAAGTTTCTAAGTAGGAAGACTTGGAAACCCAACTTGGAGAACATAAATTTAAAAAAAAAAAGTTAGTGATTTGGAGATGTAGTATAACATCATCCTAGGATTTGCAACGATCTCTTAATCACTTGCAAGACCCCATATTATTTCTATTGGCTCGATTGTAATACCCCCATTTTGCCCCACTGAATTATTGGCTCTATATGTAAATATTGTAAATATGCAGTGTATGATTCCTACTGTGGAGCTCAAGGCCAAGGCCCTGCTAGTGAATGCTCGACTTATAAAAGCAAGTATATTATATACTGTGGACATTATGCCAATAGGCCATGAAAAAATGTAACAACATGCAAATATTTATAATATAAATAAAATGTCTAAAATTTGGTTATGGAAGCAACTAAAATGAGGGGGGCTATGTGTATCCACTAAGGAGAGGTGAGGAGTTGTGGGATCAAGTCCTTTGTTTCCAAGTGTCATCCTAAGAACCCATGAGTCATAAATGTTAAGAAACTACCTGAGTGGAATTCCATGCTGATATTTATTTCTGTTGTAAGAAAGAAGCTGAGAAATCAGCTCATGAATTTAATGGAGCATGGGAATAACCCAAAAATTTGTATGGGCTTAATTTTTGGTACCCAGAATTCAATTTTCCTCGTGGGAATTCGTTTCCTTCCAGTCCCATTCCATTGTTGGGAAAATGGACACCATTTCAGAGTATGCTATGCATTCCCAGCAAGAAAAATAGCAGAAATCGCAACTTGAGAAAAAACCATGTTTTAGACTGTCAAAAACGCCCAAAAACTCATGTGATTCATGAAATCTAGTGGGGGATCCATAGACCCAAACCTTGGGGCGAATTTGAGAGTGTTTAAAGTCCATAAATCCATGGGAGAACCCATATTTGGAAGCCATAAAAATTAATTTCGTGGCTGCAAATTAGACTGGCCAGAAAGTAGAGAATCCAAGTGAACAATTGAATTTTGAGAGAGACCAGAGGCTTGAATGGCTTGATACTACCCAGTGAAGGAAAGATATCTTTGAAAGTATAGCATCTTGGACCTTTCTATTCCCATCCTGAATAACACTGGAGGTAAGGGGCGCCTGAGGGACAATGTAGCAGAGAAGGGGACCTTCCTTCTGTTGGGTGTGGTAGGTATTATGGGTGCCAAGGCTAGTTGAGACCAATTGAGATGCATGTAGCTCTGTGGATGAGCTCACTAGATTAGCATTCACCTTCGTTTCCTCTCTACATACTTGATAAACCCAGTTGTGCATTGGATTAGCATGAGAATGTGTTCCTATGGCTATGAGTGAGCTTGTGTAGTTCCTCCTTAGTGGATACATAGCCCAACTCGGGGGTGGCTTCTCAGCAGAGAGATAAAGTGCTGAAGAGAGTGCCTCTGGATGGGTGGAATGTTGCTCTTCCATAGCCAGTTGCTTTGACAACTTCAATTAAAAGATAAGTGTTTACCTGTTAATTTACTATTTTGTTGAATGCGCATGAATTATGGTTATTTATTATTATTATGCAATGATAAATATGCTGGTATATGCATGTTGTGTGTGTGTGTGTGTGTGATGAATTATTCCCACTGTGTATTTTATCGTGCATCTACACACACATTTTAAATGTTTATGAATTTCGTGATATGGTCATGGGGGTGAAATTTAGAATCCCCACAATTCGTTATGTCCCCTCTATTGTCGGATTGATGGGTGCAGACATGACATCGATAATCAAGGTGGTAATGATGAAATGTTGCAATTGTTGGAAGCAACCCTAGAGGGACAACAAACATCTTGGGACCCTGTGTTGGAATATATTAATTATATTCCTTGGAAGGTAATAATGTCTTTGTATTATGTCAGAAGTTATCCACAATCTTATGTAAAAGAGTAATACATTATATCCCATATTCATTATGGTAAAGTATACTCTTGATATCCATCATTATATAAAGAGATGTTATTATGGAGAATTATATTATCCCACATGCAATATGTGAGAGTAATTCCTCCACATCTCTTGGTATATAATAGGGTCAAGGGAGTCACATCACATAACACAAGTGATAAAGTGGTATATGCTCATAGATAGTATTGACACATGGTATTGTGATCACAAGCTTTATTATATTGTATTGGGGTTATTTATAGTTGCTCTCTTGTAAGATTGAAGGAGATTTATGGACATAATAGAAGACAACCTTCCCATGGATGTAGCCCAATTGGGTGAACCACGTATATCTGGTGTATTATTTTCCTTGTTCTCTTTCTGTTCTTATTTATGTTGATATGTTATTGATTGCTAAGATAGGTAAGCTAGTTTAACTAGATCCATATCTCTGACATGGTATCAGAGCTGTTTGATGTGATCTAGCACCTTCTATAGCTTTCAATCAATAACTATTATCATCTGGGCATTTTTTATTTTGTAGATTTGCTTTCTATCTGGTATCCATTAGGCTTCTCTTCAGATCTGAGAATATTTCTACAGTTTTTTACTAACCCTAACCTTGTTGTGTAGATTTTTGCAGAAATTTTTCAAGGGTTTCTTGATGTTTTTTTTGTAAATCTATATGATTTTTGGATTCTCCTCAAGGAGATTTATCTTTCGGTTGTTAGAGCGACAGTTTTCGTCCAATTTTGGTATACTTTGTGCCGATTTCCATGTCGGCTTAATCGGCATTGTTTTCGGCCTAAAACTGGATACTCGCGACTTTTCCTTCACAGAACCCGCAGTTCACTATGACTTTCCCTACTGCGAACCCGTGAGTATACTGCAGACCTGCGTGCGCTACGACATACTCGCGTCTTCTCTACTGTTGAAGTCGTGCTTACTTCAGTATACTCGCTACCCTCCTATTCAGAGACCCGAGAGTGCTTTGGCATAATCGCGACTTCACTATACAGAGACCCGCGAGTAACCACGACTACACCGTATAGAACCCGCGAGTATCAGTTTTTACCCACGATTTCACTATTGGCAGACCCACGAGAGACCTTTCTTGGCACTTTTTTCGAAAGGGCTATAAGTATAGTTTCTGTTTTTTACTGTTTTTAAGTCAGAACGGTAAAAGTGTTTCAGTTTTTGTTATTTTTGCATTTAGTTTTTGCTTCTAATCATGTTTCTTAAGAGATTATTTCTTGTTCTTGGTATATAATTGTCTCACATTCCTATATGAAAGCATTGGGATTTTTTAAGGGCAGGGATCTCTAGTATTTTGTCATGATGATAGCTATAAACCATCTAATGCTTAATATTTTAACAAGATACCTAATAACTAATTTGTTCTTTCTTTGTTTAATCATGTTGATTTCTAATCATGTCATGTTTATAAAAGCAATTTTATAAGAGCAGTCTCATATTTGTAAATCTTGTATAAACTATTTTGTTTCTCACTATTTATATGTTGTGGCTGACGCTTAATGTGTAAAAGTAACTTCATTTTCCTTAATGAGCAAGTTAATCTTTTATTGGATCATATTATGTTTCCATCTTTTTATATGATGTTTGATAACATTTGGTGTAGAATTCGGTCACAAATGTCCTTAATATTGATCTTCAGTGGGGTACCGAATTGTTCGATGTTTGTGCTCTTGACTGGAATAGGAAGTGCTAAAGGTACCCCTTTTTTCCTACGGTCATCTCTTGGGCCATTTGGCATAACAGGAACGAAATTATTTTTGACAATGGGGCTCCCAATTTGTTTTGTACCTACAACAGGATTGTGCTAGAAATCAAGGATCATTGCACAGATATGGTAAAAAAGAATACCAAAAAGGATAGTTCCCTTGTCCTTACTCACCATAGACTAGTTGCTTTTTTTGATGGGGCTGCGAGTGATGGATTATGTGTTGTGGGAGGTGTCATTTATTTAAATACGGACCACTACTACACACTCAAGATGAACTGTGGGAGAGGCACTAATACAAATTTTGAGTTATTAGTGCTTTGGTGTGTGCTTACTGTTTCAATTTATTTTGGCCTTTGGGAATTAACAGTTTTTGGGGACTCAAGAGTAACAATTAAATGGGCACAAGGGAAGTTTAATTTAAATGTTACCTCTCTTTATCAGTGGTGCTGCAGGACAAGGGAGAAAATACAACTTTTCAGTGATATTACTTTTGAACACATCTATAGACATCACAATATTTTGGCTGATATGCTTTCTAAGGATGCTTATGATGGGGATGAAGGAGTTATCTACTAGGAAGAATATTTGGATTCACAGGTTGAAGAGCTTGGCACTGTCAGGATCTTCGACATATAATTTTATGTTTTGTTGTTTTATTGACTGTGGATATGTATATTGTAATGATGGTTGTTTTATTTTGACATGTTTTTGGATATCAATATATATTTTTGGAACATAAGTCTTCCACGGGCTTATTATTTTGTACTATTTGATTCATAATATGAATACCAATAATATAGTTTTTTTCGCTGAAAAAAAAAAGCATTTTCATTTATGTATGAGCAATTTTGTTTTATTATCTTTGTATGTCTTAATCTTGGAAGTTCTTGTGTGCAGATAAGTTCTTTCCTGAACATATTAATCTTTGATCTTTGTTATCACCTTATTCCAGAAATAATGAAGCACCATCTTCTACTGTTAAAGTCATGATGTTCATCTATATGATATCATTTTCGATGTATAGACCATTGCGGTCTTGTTTCTTCGATGTTTGAGGTCTTCTACATATATTTATATGGCACCTTGATTGGAAGAATGTATGCTATCCGCATGTGTATTGGCCATCTGGGTATTTTTGTACACTGTTGTGGTGTTCTTAGCCACATGTTCTGTTGTAGCAGCTGACAGAAGGTATTTGTACATTGGTGTGGATGTTATAACAGAGTTCTTCAGCTATCAGTTATGGTTGTAATGATTCTTGTGGTGATCTGGGCACCTTGTTGTTGGATTGCGTCACATGTTCTCGGCATTTTACTGTTGGGCATTCCATCATACAAACTGATTCGTGTGCAATTTCATGATTAAGTGAGAAGCGGTTGTTCTTCATCAAATTCCATTAGTTGAATTGTTCTTCTTATTTGCAGCTTATGGATCTTCTGGAAGTTGTCATCAAGGGGTATAAGTAATGACTCCTTCCTTCCTTAGTGTTAGAAAGGGCTTTTCTCCCAGCCATTATTAAGGGGGAGTGTTGGAATATATTAATTATATTCATTGGAAGGTAATAATGTCTTTGTATTATGTCGAAAGTTATCCACAATATTATGTAAAAGAGTAATACATTAAATCCCATATTCATTATGGTAAAGTATACTCTTGATATCCATAATTATATAAAGATATGTTATTATGGAGAATTATATTATCTCACATGCAATATGTGAGAGTAATTCCTCCACATTTCTTGGTATATAATAGGGTCAAGGGAGTCACATCACATAACACAAGTGATAAAGTGGTATATGCTCATAGATAGTATTGACACATGGTATTGTGATCACAAGATTTATTATATTGTATTGGGGTTATTTATAGTTGCTCTCTTGTAAGATTGAAAGAGATTTCTGGAGATAATAGAAGACAACCTTCCCGTGGACGTAGCCCAATTGGGTGAACCACGTATATCTGGTGTATTATTTTTCTTGTTCTCTTTCTGTTATTATTTATGTTGATATGTTATTAATTGCTAAGATAGGTAAGTTAGTTTATCTAGATCCATATCTCTGACACCCTGGACCTGGAATAGATGATTCCATAGAAGAAGCCCCACAATGGGCATGTTTTTTCCCAATAATAACTTTTCATATGATGCTTACTCTTGCAAGTAATATGCATAATTTTGGGTTGGATATATATATATATATTCCATGAAAAAAACATATATTTTCTATTTCAAAAAAGAAATCAAAATATACATTGCCGAGCTTTTTACAACAATGTGCCTATCTTGTCCCACTATGATTAAAAAAAATATCTGACTCAGTCTAAGCTATGACAGAACCCTTGAAGGAAACAATTCTAGTGACATAGTGACATTGCTAAAGATAAAGGAGAAGTAGATAACTAATATAAAACTTTCAAAACTATTGTCGTGGTAGTAGAATCTATGTGTTCTTTAGTTGATTCGTGAGTTCTTCTTTTGATAAGGAATCTACCTTCTAATTAAATTCTCTATGTACATGAGAGAAGGAAATCAATTGAATCTTTCCTTTGATTTCTGCAATTTTGTTTAGGAAGGGATCCAAAATGATATTTGAAACTGAACATGATTATTGCACCAGTCTATAATGAGTTTAGAGTCTCCAAAATTTTGGATTTCCAAAATTGTTTTGGAAAGAGAAAACCTGGGAAGAATCCAAAGAGCACAAGCTTCTGCAGTGTTGTTAGTGCCTCTACCTATCCCAAGTTTGAGATTGAAGAAGTGAACTCGATTTAAGAAGAGAATAATGCTTACTTTGTTGATTCCTGGAGAACCTTGGCAGGCTCCACCAAAAAAACCCCAAGCTGAATTTTAATCTATTTCAGGACTTTTAATGACTCTAATTAATTGTGACACTAAAGATTGATTGATTTCTTTGAAGAGGGTGCGAACTTTATGTGCCACTCTGCTAACATTCGAAGCTCGGCCTTCGAAGAGTGCCTTATTTCTAGTTACCCAAAGACCCTAAATGACTAAGTAGGGAAGAGCGCTGAACGAGTTCACCATTAATCCCTCATACGAAGCTCTGAAGCATAAAGAAAGGGAATTGCAAGACCAATGACCAAGATAGAATAAGAGTTTACAGAGCTCCCGCCACACCTGTTTAGAGAAAGAATAGTTCGCAAGTAGGTGATCCATAGTTTCTTCCTCTACCAAGAATAAAGGGCACCTTCTCTCTCTCTCTCTCTATATATATATAAAGAAAAAAAATTATATAAAATTATAAATTAAATATAAATAAATTATGCTAAATTGGATACACTAGACTTATGATATTATTTTTAACAATGAATATCATGTATGTTTGTGTCATAAATGGCATATAATAATTTATGTTAAATTCAATAAATTTGTTTTATATTTTAAAGTTAGATTCAATTATATTAGGTTTTTTAAAAGGAATATCACAAAATTGTAAGGATTGTCATAAAAAATTGTGCATACTTGGCTAAGATGGCATATTAGCTTAGTGGATTTGCTCAAATGGTTGAGTGTTGTTGTGAATGTGGTCAAGTCCTCAAGTTGATTACATCTATGAATATTGTGGGCCTCACTCAATGTTGGCGTTGGGTTAGGTTGTCAAAACTGCAACCTAATATTTTATCCTAAGTACCATCCGCAAATTGAGGGGAAGTGCCTCAAAAATTTCCCGTGCTGTACATTTCGATGAAAAAAATTCGATTGGAACATTAAGAATCATTATTTGAAGTGCATTGTGTTATTAAATTTTTTATGCTTTAATAACACAAAGCTTACCAAAATCATTTCAAAATTTAACACCAAAATCAACCAATTTTGTTGAAAGTGTTCGCTCAAAACCATTAACTACCAATCGTTTGAACTTTTTTAAAACTTAAATAGTGCCTAACACCAATTGCAAGAATGTCTATAGTTCAAGTTTCAAGTTATCATAGCTTATCCTTCCTTAAAATAGTATTGATCATCGTTTTGGATCACACTTGAATTCTTTCACCTTCAATAATGCATCTCAAATAATTTAATTATTGTAATCAATATGAGTTCAATTCTAAATGATATTTTTCAAATCATACCCCAATCCAAGAATGCAATTTGTAGGAATTCTCGACGCCTAGAGGAGAACAAGGGCTCTACAATTCTAATATCAAAAGATTTTATTTATTTGAACCAGTATACTTAAGGCACATTAAGTCTATGTAGTACTCACTCCACATTTAAGTTTTTATTATTATTTTATGGTCTTTCCAACCAATATGGTGAGATCATCAAATGGATTGCACCACAAATAGGGATAATTTTAAGGATCCATACTTATTTAAAAGTGTATAAAACTTGACAAATCTTACCAATTCTTAAAATGTCAACTATAAAATATTTGGAGATATTTTTCTAAAATTATTTCAATTTCTAAGGATTTTATATAGTTTATATAATAATTTGGCGATTTTTAGAATAAAAAAAGTTTACACCATCAAAATTGGGTGAAATGAGGCTTCAAAAAATGCAAATTGGCGAATATGTTTTTGGAAAAAAACATGGAAAAATAGCCCATGGGCTAAATTTCACCCCTAAATTATCCTTGACCACAAGCCCTAGTTATTCTATGTTCATAGACTCATAGGAGAATTCCACCCACGAAATCCATGTTTGCTATGAAAGTATTTCATGACTGGCTAATGCTTTTACGCCTATTCATGCTTACCCTCATGACATGGACCTAAATACCATTGATATTCATCCATGATAATTATTTTATAATTCTATTAGATTAATTATCTAATTTAAAAATTTTGTATACCTCATGACATGCACGCACCTGACTACCATTGATATTCATCCATGATAATTATTGTAAAATTCTATTAGATTAATTATCCAATTTTAAAATCTTGTATACTTCAATTTTACTTTATGCAATCTTTTACACAAATCCAATTCATTCCATACATAAAAATTAACCAACACATACAACAAAAATGGTATATTTATCTATACAGTTAAAATATAACACTAGAACGGTTGCATAAGACAAATTTTCCACTCGACATGGTCATTCAATATGGACACCACCATCAAGGTAGGATATGAGTTGACAAGGATATTTAAGGAAAAAATACATTGGATCTTTCTAAACTCAAGCCATATATTTTCAAATTACAGAACTATCAACACCCTAAAACATGATTCCCAATACTCTCTTTGTGTATGAGAATTTCCTCACTATGAGTTTTAACACTAGCTTGGCCATCCAATTTTAGATTCCTTATTTCATGGGGAATCCCTCAGGAAAGTTTCTCAACAACTATAAATATGATAAGGAGTTAAACATAGCATAATTCCAACACTAGACCTTCTATTGGGTAGATTTAAACAATTAAATAACTCTCAAAGATCAAGACGACATCCCTTTTGATATCACATGTTCATAACATGATCCAAAATTATGTGGTTAGCATAATGAGCACATTTCAACTACATATATTTTATATATAGTTGTCAATTGGGTCTAGCTTAAGTGATTGTGTGAGAGAGTGTTATCCTCCCCACCTAAGGTCAATTCTCACAAGTGACATGTTGAGCTCTTAGTAAATATATTATTGTAATGGCCTTGAGCTCTATGTTGACAAGTCTCAAGTTTATGCGAGATGATCCATGTACACATTTCGCTCAACAATTACCCATCATATTGGTGTGAGCTTTATTTGACCATTAACTATTTGCACCAAGGCTTGACATTTATCCCAACAGAAACTAATGAACATAACTTATTTGATGGACATTCATGTTGTTCCTCGATTTGAGCATATAAGCGTTTATGTTAATGGGCATGAAATCATATACATGCATTGTCTTAGAAAATATTATTTTCATGATGAAAACTTCCATGTTTTACATTATGTTTAATACCATCATAGATGCATTTTAAAACTAGATCTATCAAGCACCAGAAGGATCCAATTTTCTGAGGTGTAATTTTTTTTACCTTTAGTATTTACACATTCAAAAAAAATTACATCTCGAGAAATTTGATCCCTCTCAGTGCTTGATAAGCACTGTGTTTAAAACGGATTTATGTTGGTTTTAATTTTTAATTTTATAGACTTAATTACTTTTTATTTTTTGTAATGTCATATTACATAACATTACGTGACAACATCTCTCTCACACTGGGCTGTAGAGCACCTTGCTCCTCTCGGTGCAATAATATGTGTATCTTTAGATTGGAAAAATGGAAACGACTATTGGATCCCTGTTCCTTAATCTTTCACAATAAGCCTACGCAATCAAAAGCAGGTATGCATGCTTTGATCAATATTTTCCATTGCAGTTTTACGATTCGTTGATGGTCATAACAGAGTGGTTAATGTATTCTTTTTTTTTGCGCAGATATTGACAAATGGATTTACAATGAAAGCCAACTGCGTGTTAACTAGAATGATGATTGTGGTTTTATGTGACCCAAATGGAAAATGGGTCCTACAAAAAGAGTAATCCTCTACTCAAATCCTTCAAGATACCAGACATATGAAGTCCAATGAAATGGGTCCTACAAAAAGAGTTATCCATTACTCAAATCCTTCAAGATACCAGATAGATGAATTCCAATGAGTATGGGATGTTCATTCGAATGACAAAAGGAAAGAGTTACCATAAATCTAACATAAATTTATCCATTACTCAAATCCTTCAACATACCAGATAGATGAAGTCCAATGAGTATGGCATGTTCTGTCACGTCCCCATTTTGACCCCCTTTGATTTAAATTGTAGATGATGTAAATATTGTAACTTAATCATGGTGAGGAGCTCAAGGCCAAGGCCCCACCATTGATTTAGCGTTTCATGTATCAGCAATTAAAAATAGATGCCTATGGTTCTTGTGCTAGATAGGCACAATGTATATAAGACATCATGTAATTACAAATTTTTAATGAAAAACCCCCAACCGGCTATGCAATGCAACAAAAGAGATGGGGCATGGTTCTACAAGGAATAGGGAGAGAAATTATTCAAACCCTTGAGCCAATGGTGTTAATGCATGTGTCAATGGGGAAACCCATAAACCACCAACTACCCATTTTGTCTCATGCACCCAATCATTTAATTCTTCCAAAGATTGGTTGGGGCAGTTATTGTCTTGGGATTGGAGAAGTATGGCAGCCAGATTTTCGTGCATGGGCAAGCCATCAAGCTGAAAATCGTATTTTTGGCTTACTGGGCAAGAAAACCCCCACAAAATGCTGCCTAAGGCAATTCTTCATGCATTATGTCCTTCCTCTCACGCAGACTGAGCTCACTGGAAGTTATCCTCACGTTTTTCACCATAACCCTGCGTTTTGCCCTGCCCAGGAACTCGTTTTTGGTATTTTGCAGCAGCTGGGGAAGGAGGGACGCGATTTTGGACTGAGGGAGAGGTTGTTTTTGCCCTTGGGGCGTTTTTCTGGAATGGGTTGCTCTCCTAGTCGAATTTTCCTAGTTGCCAATTCATTTTGAGTCTACCCACGTTTTTCTGAAGCTCAGGAAACCCCACCTCATGCATTCCACTGTTGAAACGTTTTTCTCATGCTCAGCAAGTGTAGTTTTGCTGTTATGAGCATCCTTGTTTGATTTGAACCTGTAAGCAAGAAACTGGAGTGGTAGTGGACTGAATTAGCTTGATAAACCTAGTGTAGGGAGTACCCTCTCAAGAAGATCAAGAGGGCTGGCTACTTTTCTATGCACACCCTGAGAGCACTAGAAAGGAAGGTATGGCTTGAGGGACTTTGTGGCAGTGAAGAGAATACTTCCTGGTGTTGGGTGTGTAGGCATTGTGAGTGCCAAGCTGAATAGATCTGGGAGGGGTATCCATAGCTCTGTGGTTGAGCTCACTAGCTTAGCAATTCTTCCTTTCCATCTCCTAGCAGCCTGATAAACCCAATTGTAGATTGGCTTGGCTCATCTTGGTGTATGCTTGGCTATGTGTGAGTCTGCTGTTCCCTAGTTCCTTGTAGAGATCATGCCCAGCTCGGGGGTGGCAGTGGTGCTGAGAGATTGAGGAGCACACTGGCCTACGGTTGGGTGGAACGTTGCAGTTGCATAGCCAGTTGCTTGGGACTGCCTTATTGAGATAAGTATTCTCCTATATTAACTTGCAATTACTTATTTGAGGAACATCTTAAATGTATGATGGATGTGCAATTCTTAATATTCCGCTGTGATTTTCTTAAAATCATACATTTCCATATGTCTCTGTTATATTATGTGAATGCTTATGGTTAAAAGTTTCATGGGGGCTAGACGCCCAGTTTAGCATCACGTCTGTTATGCGCTGTATATGTACACAGTTTATTTTAATCTGAATGCTTGTTTAATATGTATGGGGCTGGATGCTCGGTTTAACCTCACGATCCTCTCCATCTAGTTGGTAGGATGGGAGGGGACGTGACATGTTCATTCGAATGACAAAAGGAAAGAGCTATCTGAAATCTAACACCAGCATAGATCCATCTTAAAAGGGGATCTACCAAGTGCTAAGAGGGATCAAATCTCTCATAGGTGCAAACCCCTTTTTAGACTGGAAATGTTGAGAAAGTGTGTAATGCAATGTTTATGGTTTTAATTTATCTAATTTGTGTTGTTTTATATATATGTCATTCTAAATATTTTAAATCTAATTTGAGATCACATGATATTTTTTAAATATTTTATTATTTTTAATAAAGAACACGTGTCAGCTATAGGATGTGCACGAAAGGAGTTACACATCCCCCCCCCCCCTACTGGGCTGTAGAATGCGCCTCTTTGGCGCAACCATGGTTTACTAGTGTTAATCATGGTTAGCTAAAGTCAAACATAGTCACCCATGGTTCACTAAAATAAATCTTTGTCAAATAATAGTCACCCATGCTTAACTATGGTCAAACTTGGTCAAGCATACATAACTAAGGTTCACTAACCAAAGTGAACCATACACAACCAATGTTCACCAAAGTAAACGATAGTGCACTAAAGTTAACCATGGTTGGTATAGTCGACCATTCAAAGACAATAGTCAAACATGGTTAACTATGTTTAAATTATGTTAACTGTCATTTAATGCTTTTCATTAACCATGTTCAATAATGGCACCAAGCAAAATCAACCATGGATTACTGATAATTGGCATTAGTAATCTTATAGTTTAATAAGACTAACCAACAATGTACTAATACCAACCATGGTTTATTAATGATTAACATTAGTAAACCATGATCATAGGCATATGATCTTCATTCGAACGACAAAAAGAAAGAGCTACCTAAAATCTAACATAAATTTATCCATTACTCAAATCTTTCAATGAGTATGGGATGTTCATTCCAACGACAAAAGGAATGAGCTACGTGAAATCTAACATAAATTTTGGATAGAATAGTGATTTTATACTATTCTATTTTGTTTACGTCTTTGCACTGGTGCATATAGAAGGCAAACATTATGTACCATCTATGTTCCCAAAAATGGATGAATCATCTTCACACTTGATAATTCTTTGTTCCAATATCCTTCTTCAGTTATATGGAATCAAGAGATCAGTGCATCGATTAGTATTTTTATTTAGCTCTTAGGATCTATTGATGGTCATCGACAGAGTACTTGAGGTGCTAGTTTTTTAGCACAGATATTCACAAACAGATTTAGTGTGGAAGATTTTACATTCATTTATCATTTATCATCGGTGTTTATTTTAAAAAACAAGTGTTGATATTTACCCATCATAATTAAAGAGCAATATCTTAAATTGAATGTGTTTTGTACAGCATGAGTGGACCTAACGGTTAAGAACATGTGTTTCCTCCTAAAAAATCCTGGATTCAAATCTAGAAGGATAAAGCATATACACCTTTGTACATGTGTTCCCTCCGAAGAGGTCACCAATTCAAATCTAAAAAGGTAAGCATGTGCACCTCTGTAGATATACATCTATGTGGCCAAAGCAATCTGCCACTTATGTTTTCCCATCTCCAGAACACATCAAAAACTTAATTACAATGTCATTACACTTTCGCACAGTTTGTAACAGATGGAATGAAATGTTTCAGTCCTCAAAATCAGAGCGTTAGCATTTGGGAGGATGCATTTATCATGTTGGGATTTCAATTCTTTCAGGCATTCAGCATTGGTGTCATGATTTATTATAGGCCTATGATCTTCAAAACAGAATCTAGAGCAAGGGGGGATTCTGAGTGCGGCGATGGGAGCACTGACCTTTTCTTTCAACCTTTTCTTTCAACTTTTGGTTAACAATTGTTGTACAGGAAACCACGGTGGCACTGATGGAGACGAGTAAAAGGAGCCACAACCTTTGGAAGAAGATGCCAGTGGCAATCGAGCTCTTGCAGCAATGCCTTGCTTCTGGAAAAATCTGAGATTTTCCCATAGGTCCCTCTCAAGTGGTATTTAACATTTGTCATGCTAGTATTAGTAAGTCGGCCTTATGGGTGGTACATAACACTAAAAATGTGTACATTAAATAAATTGCCTAACTCTGAATATAGCTTGAATTTCATTTTATGGGGATAATGGATGTTGTTCAATGTTCACTACCATAGAATTTCAATTTGCTTGATCGAAAAGTGTAGTTTGGATGACACTACAGGCACATCTTTACAGAAGAGAACAAGAGCTATGCACTGCTTTTCCGTAAAACAGGGTTGTTAGGTCTGATATAATTCTCGACATTCAGAATTTGACATGTGACATGCCTGCATGGTCTTGGCATACTTCCTAATTGCAAGAATGTAGCATTCAATACTGCAAAGGTGAATTGCTGGTTTTCCTTGGTTCCATGAAGGTTGATTGATTTGGTATTGAATTGTTACAGTATTCACTGCAAAGGTGAATTGCTGGTTTTCTTTGGTTGCAGTGTTCTGTACCAGCATTTTGTGAATTGCATGATCATCTTATATTTCTGAAAAGTTATACTTTTGTGTGGGATAATTTTGTTAGGCTATGAAATGGATTATATTAGGGGTCTGAGTCAGGTGTTAAACTTTAGAAAACACATGGTTGTCTATTGTTAGAGAAAATTAGGACACTAAGCAAATATCAAGCAACCACAAAAATGGTGATGTTGAAAGCCAGGACGATTCCATCGAAAATCCTGCTGAAAATTAGTTACAGCAATCCCTATATTTTCTTAAGGATCCAAGGGTCCTTTTTTATATGTTATTTTTGAAGGAATATAGGATAGAAATTTAAATGAAAGTTTCCCATTGGTAATTTGTGGTCATAACCAATTTGTATTAGTTGCACTGGATTCTGCCAATTATATGTACATAGGTACCTGATTCTCCTTTCAAGTTAATATCTAAAAATTCAACTAGTAACCAGAGTGCTATAATTGCAACACTTGACTAGAACATATCATCATAATCCTGGACAACAAATTCTAGTGGCAGCAGACGACATGGTTTTATTTACCATCCCTGCCAAATGAAAAGAAGAATGGAACTCAATGAGTGGCTAATAGTGAAACCTAGGCAGTATGAACAATTTTCCCTTAGCATCTAACCTCTATCCTCCTCGCAGGCACTTTGTGAAATAGGGGAAGACATTAGAACTGCAAAACATTGGCAGTTTGCTTTCACTTCATCTGATTAATCATCATCCAAGTTTGTTGTATCTTTGATTGCATCTGCAAGCTATTCCTTCCATCTCCATGTTTCTCATATTCATGCCAAGGGCTTCTATTTATCCGCCACTTAATTATTGTCATCCTTCCTTCCATCCTTCCTTGCCACCTTGCCATTGTTATTGCGAACTCATAAACCCTCGTGTTTTTTTGTAAGCTAGCAGACCGATTATATTATATTAATATTGTACAAATATACAAAAATTGCTATGGCTGGCGTACCACCAGGAAACCAGGCAGGAAACCAGGCCAACTGTAGCATTCCAAAAGATTATGCTTGTCTTGGCAATCTGTAGATTGTACCTATGCTGCTACAAAACATAAAGATAACTTATTGCTAGACATAGACAAACATCAAATAGAATAGAGACAGTCTGTGTGTAGAGTAACGTGCTAGAGCTCCTCATTGTCGGAATCCAAGATGATCGGTTTCTCTGGACTCAAGAATGTAATCAAATCCACACTAATGTATGTAATGACTAATTAATAAACAATGAACTTAAATTATTTAAACAACATTTTTGGGGGAAGAAGAGAAATAGTGTATTAATCCAATAAGGAAAAACTATTAAACTAATATCACCTAAAGAGAAGTTTGCAAATGTAGACTCCAATCTCTCTCCATGGGGGCTTCTTTGATTCTTCCATTGTACTCTCTCTATTGTGGAAACAATCTAACAACAATTCCCTTATGCAATGGCACAACCATTCCTGTTTGCAATGGTGCTCTAGAGGGAGAAATGGACAACATAAGTGTAAGGAGAAATGGACAACATAAGTGTAAGGAAACTAAGAAAACGGTAGTGGAAGAAATGGTTCTCACCTTTTGCAAAAGAATCAATAGAATAACCTTAACCCCAAGAAGCTCGATCACATGCATGGGGCAGGCTTGCATTTATATGTTGAAGCTAGGCTCAAGGAAAAACTGAATCAAGTGGAAATGCCCAAACTCTTAGTATGGGCTCTCATGTGTTTGATTTGACACAAAGGGGGGCAAGTACCCTTCCATTGATGATGAGCAACACCAAGACCTAAATTCATGCTCCAAGTGATTTAGACATTTTCAAGCATTATTGCAATGTAGGAAATGTACAAATTACATAGTTACATTTGTCAAATTGAACTATTAAGAGAATATCTACACAGTCACACAACTAGTGAAAGAAATGTTGCACTACTAATGTGATGCTCAACTTACAATTTGACTATTATTTGAGATATGCAATGGACCTATAATCCATGTAGTCAATGTATTAGGTGTGGTTAATGCTGGTTTAGAATGTCTTTAGTTAAAATAATGTAAATGTCCCAAGTAAATGAAATTGGTGTGGTAACAAATACCCTTTGATATATGAGGTTAGGGGAACATCATATAGTCAAAATACATCACATGTTTCTTTATAAATGAGAGAGAAAGAGAGTCTAAACTAAAGGTTGAGGGTGTATTAGGGATCATGTAGACAAATGAAAACTTAGGACATGAAGGAGACTCAAGGATTGAGATGACAATTCAAATGGATGGTAGGTGCAATCTCATGAACCACAATGGTGACATTCACTAGATGGAACGAGTAGGATGGAATGAAGAGTTCCTAAAGGAGGCCCTCCCATGAAGGATGAGAAGGCCAAAGTACCCATGTGGGGGCTAACCAAAAGGATTGAGGCTAATGGGTCCTCGATATGAGAAATGATGATGCTATTCTAGTGTGTTCTATTTAGGCCATTTTCATTTTAATCGTAGGATGTCTACCGATGAAACACTAGTGGGTGGAATATGTTTTCCGCAAAGAGCACAATGAGAGTATGTATTGTGTTTGGGGGTAGGTATTGAATGACTAGGGTGAGAAGCAATACTACCCTCAGCATCAATGGATGTAGCATGAGGGAAATGTTGCTACGAAATGCCAAAGATAATCGACCAAATGTATAAAAAGAAGCAACTTATAGTTGGGCATTCACATAATGGGATCCAAAAAGTATATTAAATTCTCAAGGTGGTATTAAATTTGTGCCAGGGGTTTAAGACCCGAAACTATGAACAACATCTTGTGTGGGTGAGGGGAATCAATTTTCCTTTGGTTTTGGTTTCAAATAATCCTTTCAAATACAAAAGATGGGAATTCACATAACAAGATCTAAAAATGTGTATTAGAGTCTCAAGGTGATTTTAAATTTGTGGGAGGGTTTAAGACCTGAAACTAATAGAACATATCATGTGGAGAAAAATTAGTGGTCTTGGGATTAGGGCCCAATTGAGAGGGAGGGAAAACTACTAATGTTTTAAAACTCAGATTCGACCTCATAATCATTTGAATTTTATGACTTGATTTACTAAACATATACAGAATATTAAAATATTAATGAAAATATATATATATTTTTAAATATTCCACACCTTTAGAGACAAAATATGCAAAGGTTGCTCATATATATACCATGTAACATTGAATATATCAAAATTGCACCAAGCGCAATACATATCTAAAACAAAATGCATAATCCACAAAAACTTGCTACAAGCTACTAGCCTACTACATATCATTAATCAACATGACGAATCATCAAACTCTTCACGATTGGAAATGGGATCCTCGAGACTATCCTCTAGCTCAAAATATGGTGTTGCTCCTATTAATGGATTTGAATCCAAACCAAGCCACTCTAAGTCATCAATATCAAGAAAAAACTCCATTAAGTGAGTCTCCTCTACCCATTTTGAAGTTGGATCAATATCTTCCAACATAATTGGAATTGTGTATAATGTAAATGAGCAATTATTTCCATATTTTGGAACTCCTATTTTTGGGGAGTCAAAAACAGATCTATATTTCATAGGTGACATTTTGGTATATTTTGATGGTTTAGTGTACTTGTCTTTAATTCAATACAATTTAGTGAGTTGAACTCTAAAAATTGTAAGTCTATTGAAATTTGGATGGGATGTAATTATATTTTCATCATATAAACTTCAATGAAATTGAAATGCCTCAAACATCCTAAACCAATCAATGATAATATAAAAAAATCAATAAAAAGGTAGAAAGGTAAATATGTAAAGAAAATGTTTGTGACACCAAAAACTCCAAATGTTCAATGAGAGGTGTGAGGATTATATAAACACCAATAAGGTTGAAATTCCTCAAACAACCTAAAACAATTAATGATAATATAAAAAATTAAATAAAACGATAGAAAGATAAATATAAAGAAAATGTATGTGGCTAAAAAACTTAAAATGTTGAATGAGAGAGGTGTGAGGATCAATATGAACATCAATGAGGTTGAAACCCCTCAGACAACCTAAAACAATTAATGATAATATAAAAATTCAATAAAAATGGAGAAAGATATATATAAAGAAAATGTTTGTGGCTAAAACACTGCAAATGCTCAATGAGAGAGGTGTGAGGCAAATAGCAGGTCATGTAAGGTCTCTATAGGTTTCAGGAAAGAGAAAATTTGGTTTAGGTAAAAAGATTATAAAAAATTGTTTTCCCTCAAAATGTCATCATGGCCTATCATACTTGGCCAAGTCAATGCCCCCGAGGGTTAACCAAGTTTTAAAACATTGGCCAAGTCAGTGCCCCCAAGGGTTAACCAAGTTTTAAAACATTGGCCAAGTCAGTGCCCCAAGGGTTAACCAAGTTTTAAAACATTGGCCAAGTCAATGCCCTCGAGGGTTAACCAAGTTTTAAAACATTGGATACTACTAGGCATAAAATACCCTCATCACATCAACTTAGCCAACTAAAGAGATTCTAACTAAATATTCATCATTCAAGGGCAATCAGTTCCCCCAACAGTTAACCAAGTTTTAAAACATTGGCCAAGTCAGTGCCCCCAAGGGTTAACCAAGTCTTAAAACATTTGATACTACTAGGCAGAAAATACCCTTATCACATCAACTCACCTCTTCATATCAAGGGTCATTTAACTATCCATAGTTAACTAGGGCCATTTAACTATCAATAGTTAGCTCAAATATGACCTAACCACCTATTACACCTATTCAAACCAACTGAATTTTAAAGTTTAAAATAACCTAACCTTCTCCTAAGATTCTCTCAATTCCTCTCCCACTGGTAGCTGGGAAAGGTCCCCTAAACAGACAGACACAAATTTCTATGAAAGTATTTATTTAGTACTTATCAACTAGCTATGTTCCTCCTTATTGGTAGGAACTACTCATATTCCCAAAAATACTAAGTGAAACTCAACAAGATCCATCATACAATGGGTCCATAACTTCTTTATGGATCAATAAAGTTTAAAACAAATTAGAAATAAATATTTTACTTTTAATTAAAACTGGTCTGACTTCGTATCACTTTAGGCCAAAGTTATCAAGTTCAAATTTAAATTCACAATAAGAAAATCTGATGGATTTGCCTTTGACTTCGTATCACTTTAGGTCAAAGTTATCAAATTCAAATTTAAATTCACAATAAAAAAGTCTGATGGATTTGCCTTTGAATTGAATTACATATTTAATATAAAGATTCAAAATTACAAAAATTAGGGTCACTTTGTAAAAAGTTACCAAGTTCAGATTCAAAATTACAAAAATTAAGGTCACTTTGTAACAAAGTTACCAAGTTCAAGTTTACAATAAAAAATCTGATAAATTTACCCTGAATTACATATTTAATATAAAGATTCAAAATTACAAAAATTATAATCAAATCATATTAGCATCAAAAAGCCCATATAAGGGTACAATGTACACATAAATCAAATCATATTAGCATCACATATAAGGGCACAATGTATGCATAACAGGCCCATCTTTAAAACCCTGTAGATTTAAAATTCCAAACTGTATTACAGTAACAATTTTGAAAGGGAAGAATGCTGACTATCCCGTCAATAAGTTTTGAATCACCCATGACCTGCAATATTTCCAATCCACTGACCACAAACACCCTGATAATCAATCTTTCCAATCCACTGACCACAAACACCCTGATAAGCAGTGTTAGAAATAGTAATTACTTCACTTAACTTAGCTTTTACATTCAGTTCCTATTTAGATGTTCAGTTAATAAATGCAACAACATGCTTTGCATGCATGCAAAATCTAGGCTAGAGCTTTTAGGGTTTTCCATAAGTGTTTAAATACACATTAGATTATTGTTTGTATTACATCGTTGATCTCCGTTTATGAATAAAGATTGAAGAGCTGTAGCTCATTCCGCATTATCTTTGTTTTATTTCTGCCTCCATCCTTCAGTTTGGTATCAGAGCTTAGAAGAAGATCAAATTGGTAGCATAAATTTCTGGAGAATCCAAAGCCATAGCTTTGAAGAATTTGTAAGTTTTTTTGAAGAAGTTTCACACAATTGTTTTTTGAGAAATTATAAAAAACAAAAAATTTTGGAATTACCGTGCCCTCCCTATAGTCCAAAGCGCGGTAGTTTAGGGACTTACGAGGTAAAAAATTTTGGCACTGCCACGGCCTCCCTATAGTCCAAAGTGCGGTAGTCAGTGAAGACCCGTGGCACTTAAGGCAAGAGAATATATTTCTTAGAAATATATTTTCTTTGTTGTTTCATGAGAGTGAATTTTTTTTTACTTTCACGACGTTGTTTTCTTTTACGAGATTCTTTGAGTAAGAATTTTTCTTTTTACAAAAGAAGAAGATATTTTTCAAATCTTGTTTAAGAGGGGGCCATTATTTTGAAAAAAGAGGAAGGAGATTATTTTGAAAAATCCAGTGAAGGACACCGCAGCGTCTATGACTTCTAGTAGCAATCAATCTCAGATTTCTCCTCTTACAGGGAAAAAGGACTATGATGTCTAGGCCACGAGGATGTCGGTTTATCTTAGGTCAGAAGATGCATGGGAATATGTCGTGTATGGCTATTCCGAACCTGCAGATGATACAGCTTTTCAAGCCCTTTCAAACGCAGAAAAGGATGTCCTGCGAGTGCACAGGAAGAAGGATGCAAAGGCACTGCATCTCATAATGAACGCTTTAGATAACAGCATATTTCCAAAGATATCAGCGTCATTTCATGCCAAAGCAGCATGGGATACCTTGGCGACCAGTTATCAGGGTGCTGGTAAGGTACAGACAGCTACACTCCAAAATCTGAGAAGAGATTTTGAAGATTTGAAGATGAAAGAATCAGACTCAGTAGATTCGTTCATCACCAAAGTCATGGGTATTGTTAATCAGCTTAATATATATGGTGAAAAGATGGAAGATCAAACGGTGATTGAAAGGGTTCTGAGATCCCTACCCCACAAATTTGAGTTGAAAGTTTCAACGATTGAAGAAGCAAAGGATCTGAGTACTCTCTCTATAGACGAGTTGACCGGATCTTTACTTTCATTCTAATCCAGACTCAACAGGAATGAAGAATCCTCTCTAGAGAATGCTTTCAAAGCACATGTCTCATTGTCAAGAGGTAGAGGAAGAGGCAAAAGCAGAGGAGGATCAAGAGGAAGAGGAAGAAGTGGCCGAAGTAATGGCAATGAAGATCAAGATCACCATCATAACCAAGAAGGCGGAAACTGTGACAAATAAAAGGTCAGATAAATATAATATTCAGTTTTATTATTGCAATAAATTTGGGCATTATGCTCATGAATGAAAAAAGAAAAAGGTTGATCAAGCAAATTGTTCGGATATCCACATCATCTTTTTCAGGATCTTGCATGCAATTAGGGTTTGCATGCAAAATATAGGGTTTGCATGCACCTGCATGCACTTGCATGCATCCCAGTCACCAGTTTGATGCCTCCAGCACCTTGTCCACCTCATTCTAGCACCCGAGAGCCACTTACTACAGAGTTTTATCCCTCCTAGGCTGAAAGGCGCCCACTTCTCACCTACTGCCAGAGAAGGGCGCACTTGTTCACCTACCACTGCAGTTCCACTTCAGTTACATTCAGTTAGCTCCGATTCTCCCTGATTTGAGGCTAGTTTCACTCCCGACTGATTGTTTCACTTCCGTTGGACCTCCAGATTGACTAGATGACTTATTCTGACTTCAGTTAGTCTCCCATGCGCCCCCCACTGAGCCTCCATCCCTTAATTAGTGCTACACACTTCAGTTACACATGACACACTCAGTTAGACTCAGACTGACACCTGGATGACTGGTTCTTGTGCATTGATGACCACCACCGATTGATGATGAGGACTCCTAGTTGGAGTCAAGCTACTCCATTCAGTGATTCGAATGACCTTCTTAGGCAATTCGAATTGCTCATTGTCAGATTGTATTGTAATTATTCACCCTTATTGGGATATTGAGCACTGCTGCATGTTTTGCACAGTTTTGCACCATATTTTCTATGTTCATCTGTTGTGATTGATTTACTTGTTCATTAGATCTGCTGTGACTAATTTTACATGGTATCAAAGCCATTGCAGGGACAAGATCTCTTTTCTACAGGTGTTTTTACAAGAAGATTTGACTGAATTGCTCAAATTGCAAAAAGTTTTGGCATGAGATATCTCAAGGGCATTCGCTCCTATGCATGCAAAGCTTGAAAATAATTCCAATACCACTCCAGAAGCTTGAGTTTCCACATAAATCCTGGATCTGATACATTGGACCCATTCAACATTGTTTGATCTCCAATCCCAGGTGTGATGCAACTCTAAAAGGGTGGATTGTTCGACCTTATTGTGGTTGTTTTATTGTGATTTGCAGGTTTATTGTCTCCATCAATTGCACTCGCTACATTGTGCATGCAAGCTTCCCTACAGCAATTTCATTCGCTATCTTGTGCATGCAAGCTTCTTCTACATTAGTTTGACTCGCTCCTAGCAATGGAATACTCTTCTTCAAATCCTATCCTCACCCCATTCAATTATTTTGATTGGAAAGATGATATGGAGATCATATTACGTTCAAAAGGTTACTACCGAGTCACTATTGGTCTTGAATTGGAGCCAAGCAATCTATCAGATAGAACCAAACACTACAACAAGCTTGATGAAGCTTATGGTCTTCTTTGTCTCTCCATCTCCAAAGATCTTCACTTCCATCTCAGCGGATTGAAGACCCCAAAAGCTATATGGGAGCAACTTGAACACTATTTGGCAAGCAGGATGAGCTTAGGGCTTTTCAATTAGAGAATGAATTGATTGCCCTTAGTCCTGAGAATTTCGAGACCATTAATGAATTCTTCACAAAATTCAAGAACTTGAACTTGCAATTGAAGAACAGTGGAGTTATCAAAGAGGATAAACAATTGATCCTCTCCATTCTAAGCAAGCTTGGGAAAGATTATTCGGTATTTGTCTCCACTTTCAATTTCGGTCGGCTAACTACCCCGAATTGGAAGATGCCTACCTTGAATGCCTTCATTGAGTCCGTCACAAAAGAGCATGACAAGTTGATTCAAATGGGGTCCATAAACTCCAAAGATTCATCCCTATATGTTCAAGGACCCAAGATCTCGAATGGTAAAGGAAAACAAAAGAAGGAGAAGCCCAAATTCGAGCCTCACAAGCAAAAAGACAAAGGCAAGCAAACGGATGCACCATCCAGTTCGAAATCCAAGCAAAAGGGCAAAGAAGGTAACCAAAAATCTAAATGTACTTATTGTAATCGTGGCTTTCATCCCGAAAGTTCATGTATGAAGAAGACTATAGATCAAATGGCCCTCCTTTTGGAAAAGAACAACATAACCCTTCCTGACGGTGCAAGGAAGAAGGATAGGAATGATGATCATGAAAGAGGACAAGCACTCATGGCAACGGTTTCGAAGCCCACTACTCTCTTGATAGATTCGGGTGCATCAAATCATATGGCTGCAAATATTGATTATTTTTCCTCATTCAATCCAAACAGCTCCATCCCCATCCATTTGGGAGATGACTCAAAAATTTCTTCAAAGGGAAAAGGTACGATTCATGTAGAACATGGAAGCTTTCAGAATGTTCTCTATGTGCCTTCCTTGGCTTCAAATCTCCTTTCTGTGTATCAAATGACACACACTGGTGAACCAAAGCAAGTTACATTCAGCCCTAATACAGTTGAAATTTCTGATATCAAAAGTGGAAGACTAGTTGCAGTCAGAAAGGCAAATCACACTGCAAAATGCTATGAGTTTTCACACTTTATTCCGCTTGCAAAGCCCACCGCTCTTCGCACACATGGTAATGAGGTTAGTAGGATTTGGCATGAAAGATTTGGACATCTTAATTATAAGTATTTGCTGCTGTTATCAAACAAATCCATGGTAGATGGGCTTCCACAACTCCGTTCCTTGAAGGGAATATGCATTGGTTGCATCATTGGGAAGCACCCCGAGCACAGATTCGACCGCGGCAAAGCTAGCAGAGCTTCTACTATTTTGGGGTTGATCCATTCTGATATCAGTGGTCCGCTGCCCCATATGTCATTAAATGGTTCAAGGTATGTTTTGACATTTATTGATGATTTTTCCCGCTTTACATGGGTATTCTTTCTCAAAAACAAGTCAGAAGTGCTTGGAAAATTCAAGGATTTTAAGGCTTCTGTTGAGACCACCACTGAGAGCAAGATCAAAGCTCTTAGATCTGATAATGGTGGGGAATATATCAAGTCCGAGTTGCTGCAACTTTGTGCCCAAAGCGGAATTAAGATCCAACATACAGTTCCCTACACACCCCAGCAGAACGGTGTAGCGGAAAGGAAAAATCGGTCACTGAAAGAGATGGCTACATGCATGATTGAATCAAAAGGTTTGGCTGCAAATCTTTGGGCTGAAGCAATCAATGTTGCTGCATATATATAGAACCGTGTTCCACATTCATCCATGAAAGGTATGACTCCTTTCGAAGCATTCTTTGGTCACAAACCGGATGTGTCAAATTTGAGAGTTTTTGGCTCTACTGCATGGGCTAGAATTCCTTCTGAGAAGAGACGAGCTTTGGATCCACAAAGTATCGAGTGCATATTGATAGGATATGGGGAAGAATCAAAAGCATATAAACTCATGGATATCAGATCTAAAAAGATATTCATAGAGCGCAGTGTGCAATTTGAAGAACCACTTCAAGAATTGCAACTAGTCGAGGAGAAGACTGCCGATTCACCGCCTTCACCAGAAGAAGATCCGTGCAGCGATAATGAAGGTATGAGTTCTGATATTTCTGATATTGTAGCAGCATATGATGATCATGACATATCAGGTTCAGAATCCGACCATTATGATCCTCCTCAGTTACCAAAGTGGGCCCAAAACACTCTACAATCTGTTGGTTTGAATCTTGGAAATCCTGCTGATCCGAGACGAACAAGAGGAGACTTTCAAAGAGCAGGTATGGCTCTCTCTATTGCTGATCCATTTATTCCTGAGATTTGTTATTTGATGGCTGGTTCAGATCCTACATCATACTATTCTGCTCATCGAGATCCGAGATGGAAAAGTGCCATGGATGAAGAGTACAGTTCTCTTCAAAAGAACAACACATGGGAGCTAGTTTCTCTTCCACCTGGAAGAAAATTAGTGAAGTGTAAATGGGTCTACCGTACTAAAGTTGCTGCTGATGGCACTATCAGCAAATATAAAGCAAGGTTGGTGGAAAAAGGTTTCTCCCAAGTCCAAGGAGTGGACTACACTGAGACTTTTGCACCGGTTGCAAAGATGGATTCCATTCGCCTTGTTTTAGCTATTTCCGCATCCAAGCACTGGAAGTGCACCACATGGATGTGAAGAGTGCATTTTTACATGGAGACCTTGCTGAAGAGGTATATATGCAGCAACCAGAGGGTTATACATCAAATCCATCATTGGTTTGCAGATTGAAGAAATCTTTGTACGGGTTAAAACAGGCCCCAAGAGCTTGGTACGCAAAGATGGACTCCTTCCTTCTTTCTCAGAATTTCCAAAGGTGCAAATATGATCCGAATGTGTATCTTCAGCGAGTTAAAGGTAATTTGTTGGTTATTGTACTTTATGTTGATGATATTCTCATTACTGGTAGCACACTTACTTCAATAAACAAGCTAAAATATGCCTTAAATCTAGCTTTTGACATGAGCGATTTGGGCTTGCTGAGTCACTTTTTGGGCTTGGAGATAGCTCAAAATTTTGATGGGATCACTTTATCTCAGCAAAAATATGCTTCCAACCTGTTATTGAAGTTTAATATGGCTGAATGTAAGGTAGCCCCATTCCCATTCCTCTCAGGAATCCGTCTTGAGGAGGGAGATTCTACACCGCTTGCAGATTGCAGTATGTATTGACAGTTGATTGGTTCACTACTTTATTTGACACACTCACGGCCAGATATCTCATATGCCGTGAGTGCCGTGTCAAGATATATGCAGTAGCCACATGAGCTTCATTGGCGAGCAGCCAAGCGGATCTTGCAGTATGTGCAAGGTACGAGACATTTTGGCATACATTATGCTGCAGATTCTGAGCTTGATTTCATTGGTTTTACTGATTCAGATTGGGCAGGTGATAGAATTGATCGGAAGTCCACTTCCGGTTATGTTTTCATGATTGGTCATGGTGCTATTTGCTGGTCCAGCAAAAAGCAAGCAGCCATTTCACTTTCTTCAGCAGAGGCAGAGTATCGAGGGGCAGTCAATGCCTGCATTCAGGCAGTTTGGTTGCAGGGTATTCTTTCCGAGTTTGGTTTTGGTGGCACTACTTCGACTGTCCTATTTTGTGACAATCAAAGTTCTATCAAGATCTCCACAGATCCAGTTCAGCGGCAGAGGACCAAACACATTGAGATTCATATGCATTACATTCGACAGTTGGTGCATGACCGCACCATCATTCTGCAATATTGCCCTACTGATGAGCAAATTGCAGACATCTTCACCAAGAGCTTCACTGAGAAGAAGTTCTCTTACCTCCGTTCACTGTTGGGGGTGAGTTCCATCATGGTGGAGACAGATTGATTCATTATTATGCTTTAGCTTGAGGGGGGGCTTTCTTCCCACTGGGTTTTCCCTCTTTCCTCACTTAGTTTATTTTCAGCATTTTTTGGATTATTGTATTGGGGTGACCTTTGGTCTTAGTTACCAGGGCCCCACATTATTTTTTGCACATCATAGTCTATCTTGAGGGGGGGTGTTCGGATATCCACATCATCTTTTTCAGGATCTTGCATGCAATTAGGGTTTGCATGCAAAATCTAGGGTTTGCATGCATCCCAATCACCATTTTGATGCCTCCAGCACCTTGTCCACCTCATTCTAGCACCCGGGAGCCACTTACTACAGATTTTTAGCCATCCTAGGCTAAAAGGCGCCCACTTCTCACCTACTGCCAGAGAAGGGCGCACTTGTTCACCTACCACTGCAGTTCCACTTCAGTTACATTCAGTTAGCTCCGATTCTCCCTGATTTGAGGCTAGTTTCACTCCCGACTGATTGTTTCACTTCTGTTGGACCTCCAGATTGACTAGATGACTTATTCTGACTTCAGTTAGTCTCCCATGCGCCCCCCACTGAGCCTCCATCCCTTAATCAGTGCTACACACTTCAGTTACACATGACACACTCAGTTAGACTCAGATTGACACCTGGATGACTGGTTCTTGTGCATTGATGACCACCACCGATTGATGATGAGGACTCCTAGTTGGAGTCAAGCTACTCCATTCAGTGATTCGAATGACCTCCTTAGGCAATTCGAATTTCTCATTGTCAGATTGTATTGTAATTATTCACCCTTATTGGGATATTGAGCACTGCTGCATGTTTTGCACAGTTTTGCACCATATTTTCTATGTTCATCTGTTGTGATTGATTTACTTGTTCATTAGATCTGATGTGACTAATTTTACACAAATCATAATGCTAATGTGACTAATACATCTGAGGATAAAGATGATATGTTATTTCTTACATGTCATGCTGCACACGAAAGCCCAAAGGGACTTTGGCTTTTCAATAGTGGCTGCAGTAACCATATGACAAGTGACAGAGGTCTAATTGCAGACCTAGATGAATCAATGAGGATAGAGGTCAAAGTTGGCACGGATGAGGTAGTTCCAGTTCTTGGAAAAGGAGTGGTCAACATTCTGACCAAACAAGGCCAACAAAAGACAATCTCAGATGTCTATTATGATCCAAGATTGAAGCATAATCTGCTTAGGATTGGGCAACTCACTGAAAAGAAGTACAAACTTGTCTTTGATGGATCATATTGTGAAATTTATGACAAACCCCCAAATCGACAGTTGATCATCAAAATACAAGTGACTAGGAACAGGATGTATCCACTAGTCATGAATTGCAGCAGCAAGGTAACCTCTTTTGCTCAAAAAGCCACTTGCATGGATGATTATTGGTTATGGCATTTTAGATATGGACATCTTCACTTTGGTGGTCTCAAGTTTTTGCAGCAGAAAGAGATGGTAAAGGGATTACCCCCTATGAAGGAGCTAGAAAGCAGTTGTGAGTGTTGCATCATTGCAAAGCAGCACATGGATAGCTTCCTAAAGGTATGTCTCAAAGGGCACATGCACCTCTAGAACTTATTCATATTGATCTGGTTGTACCAATGCAAACTCAATCGATTGGTGGAAGCTATTATTTCCTTACATTTATTGATGATTTCAGTAGAAAAACATGGGTGTATTTCCTTCATTAGAAGTCTGAAACTTTTGGCAAGTTCAAGGAATTTAGGGCTCTGGTTGAAAAACAGAGTGGTTATCTACTCAAAGTATTGAGATCTGATGGAGGGGGAGAGTATGAGTTAAATTAATTTCATGATTACTGCAAACATTATGGAATCAAGAGGTAATTCACTACAAGATATACACCTCAGCAGAATGGTATTGCAGAACGCAAGAATAGAACCATCATGAATATGGCAAGGAGCATGCTGAAAGGAAGAAATTTTTCCCATGAATTTTGGGGAGACGCAGTGGCTTGTGCTGTTCATGTGATAAACAGATCTCCCACCAAAATTCTGAAGAACAGAGTACCAGAGAAAGCATGGTTAGGTATGACTTGTAAGGTTTCTCATTTCAGAGTATTTGGTTGTGTTGCTTATGCTCATGTTCCTAAACAGCTAAGAAAAAATCCAGACGACAGGAGTGAGAAATCTATATTTCTTGGATACGGTGAACAAACTAAAGCCTACAAGCTGTATAACCCTATTACCAAAAAGGTTATTCTCAGCAGAGATGTTTTGTTCAAGGAGGAAGAGTCATGTAATGGAACCATAGACAAGGGTGTGGGAGCTACAATAGCCCAACCAGAGAAGATGAGGAGCTGATTGGACAACAAGATCCAGTAGCATCTTCACCAGTAGCAAATACTCCAGAAAGAATACCTAGAAACTCAGTTCGAGGTGAAGCATCAAGTCCGCAATCAGGTAATGAATCTGATCACAGTAATAAAAAGACTAGAAGATTGACAGATATTTATGATGAATTGGATGCAAATACCAATTATTTTTTTATTGCTAGTGAACCTGTGTTTTATGAAGAGTCTATAAAACAAGAGCATTGGGTAAATGCTATGGACGAAGAGATAGATTCCATTGAGAGAAATGATACATGGGATCTAGTTGACCTGCCAAAGAATAAGAAACTCATTGGTGTGAAGTGGGTTTATAAAACCAAACTCAATGAAAAAGGTGAGATTGATAGGTACAAGGCAAGGTTAGTAGCAAAAGGTTTCTCGCAACAACCAGGAATTGATTTTGGAGAAACTTTTGCACCAGTGGCAAGATTGGACACAGCAAGAGCAGTCCTAGCAATTACAGCACAGAAAAAATGGAAAGTGTATCAGATGGATGTCAAGTCGGCGTTCTTGAATGGAATTCTTGAAGAAGAAATTTATGTGGAGTTGTCACATGGGTATGAAATAAAAGAACATGAAGAGAAAGTTTACAAGTTGAAGAAAGCTCTATATGGGCTCAAGCAAGCTCCAAGAGCTTGGTACAGCAGAATTGATTCTTATCTCATCAAAAATGGTTTTAGCAGAAGCAGCAACGAACCAACACTTTACACAAAGCTAAATCAACAAGGACAGATTTTAATAGTTTGTTTGTATGTTGATGATATGATTTTTACAAGTGACCTCTTAGTAGATGAGTTCAAGGCAGCTATGAAGAAAGAGTTCGAGGTGACAGACCTTGGATTGATGAGGTTCTTTCTTGGCATAAAAGTAGAACAGTCAGAAAAAGGTATATTTATCTCTCAAAATAAATATGCTAATGAAGTTATTAAGCGATTCAAAATGCTTAATTGAAAAACAACACCTACACAAGTGGTAACAGGTACCAAGTTGAGCAAAGAAGATGGCAGTCCCAATGTAGATTCAACATTGTATAAGAGACTTGTAGGAAGTCTCATGTATCTCACAGCTACGAGACCTGATATTATGTTTGCTGTCAGCTTGATTTCGAGGTTCATGGAGTCTCCCAAAGACTCGCATTGGCAAGTTGGCAAAAGGATCTTACGATATGTTGCAAGGACTTCAAGTTATGGAATTTTATACTCAAGCATTGAGTATGATGTTGTGACAGGTTTCACTGACAATGATTTTGCAGGAAGTTTGGATGACAGGAAGAGCACTTCCGGTCATGTTTTTCATCCTGGATCAGGGGTGATTTCATGGGAATCCAAGAAGCAGCCCATTGTGACACTTTCATCGGCAGAAGCAGAGTATGTAGCAGCAACATCAGCAGCATGTCAAGCAGTCTGGTTACGCATATTTTTAGAAGGTCTTCAACAGAAACAAGAAGGACCAACCACAGTTTATTGTGACAACAATTCAGCAATCGCTCTATCCAAGAACCATGTTTTTCACCAGAAAAGCAAGCAGATTGATACCAGATATCACTTCATAAGAGAACTTGTGAACAATGGTGAAGTTCGTGTTGAGCATTGTAAATTGGTTGACCAATTCGCTGACATATTCACAAAGCCATTGGCAAAAGATATTTTTGAAATTCATAGAAATAATTTAGGCATTGTAAAAGCTGCAGTAGTCAGCAGTAGTAATTAAGAGGGAGTGTTAGAAATAGTAATTACTTCACTTAACTTAACTTTTACATTAAGTTCCTATTTAGATGTTCAGTTAATAAATGCAACAGCATGCTTTGCATGCATGAAAAAGCTAGGTTAGAGCTTTTAGGGTTTTCCATAAGTGTTTAAATACACATTAGATTATTGTTTGTATTACATCAGTTGATCTCCGTTTATGAATAAAGATTGAAGAGCCGTAGCTTATTCCACATTATCTTTTTTTATTTCTTCCTCCATCTTTGTTTTATCTCTGCCTCCAATTCTTGCAATTCCACCAAGTTATTTGTCCAATGTCCTAATCCCATTGGGAATAGGGTTTTCCTTCTGAGGCACCATTGACGTAGCCAACAAGCATATGATTCATCAAACTCCACTGTACACAACTGCCTTCAAAGCTTTGGATTTGCTTGCTCTTCTATACTGTCAAAACTGTACTGTATCCCAAAAAAGCTTACATAGGCAACAGAGACACATTATAAAATATAATTTTATTTCTGGACTTCAAGATGACCAAATTTACAAAAATCTATGACTATTACATTCTCTAACCTTGACTTCAAAACCATTGAAACCTCCATTTAGTGTTCTATATGTTAACAATAGTTCCATTCTATAGTGACAGCTAACTAGTAGATGATCATGCTTTACCAAAGCCTGCATAGTTACAGTCATTAATTGTTGAAGTAATATTTCTTCAGTTCAACAGAGGACCAAAGGACCACTAATTCTTCTATTGCTGCAAATTTCTTCACTCCAAAGGTAACCGATACTCAAATCACAACGAATAATTCTTGTACAAATCAAATTTCGGAATTTCCAAACTATTTGGCCCGATACGGCCGACTTAGGTGACTATGATTCGCAAAATGGTAAATTCATATTGGCTCCTAATAAAATCTTAGGCTCTCGGCTTTAGCCAGTTCACATAGAATTCTGCCAAGATTAGTCAGTTCACAGTTAGTTTAGTTCAATTAACCTTTTTGTTTACAAGGGATTTGCTTATTCCAAGAGTAGTTTCAGAATGACTAAACAGCTAGCGATAGGCAGGAAAACCAAACAAAAAATAAAAATCATAATAGACTAGAAACGATGAGTTTAACCACAAAATTCAAAGAGAAATAAATAAAAGTAATGAGTAATGTAGACTACAAGCACCTTTCATGTCATTTTAGTGTCAATTGCAAACAGTACTCGGATAATCGGCATAATCAAGAGATATTGGGCCTAAATTACATGCTCAGGGTCATGGAAGATTACCATCACCGCTTGCAAAGGTACAAGCCAATGGCCAGGAAAGCCTAGTCATCATAGTACAATCAAATAAATTCAAAACGCAAAACATCACGCCTATGAAAGTAATGCAGTTCAAAAATTTTGGTCTCACGATATAAAACAAGAATTCCGAAAGATACCGAAATTAGATTTAGGGTTTTCGTTTAATAAAACCCTAAACTAAGTTATCAAAATCACTCAGCTCAAAGAAACAACAACACTCGGCATTACAAAAGCACCTGCTCTTCATATTCACAAGTTCATTTGCAAATTTAGCAAACAAAAATACCAACAAAAATCAAGGAAAAAAAAAATTCTAACCAGAGGCTACTGCATAAAAATGATCATATTTGTTGAACAGCAATGATTAACAACCTTTCCAGAACTTATACTTTGATAAAATTATGCATCCTTCAAATTTCTCCATTAAACATTATAAAATAACAACTGATATATATATATATATATATATATAATTAACAATTACAAATATGTGTAATCATTAATAATTACTTCAAATGACAGAAAACAACAAAAAATGACAAAAAAATTGCAATACTCCGTTAAAATGTAAAAATAGTATAAATTATAGTTTCATTGTGAGTGTTGATTGCCTCATTAAACTCTTATTTAACAACCATACTCTCAAGCAAACTTATAGTGGCCCCTACTTGGTCCTCTTGGGATGTGGCTTCCCTTCCCTATTAGGGCTTTGACTCTTCTTTGATATTCAAGTACACAATGCAACAAAAATAAAAGTGATGTTATGTTTCAATTTCACCAATCCTACATATCCTACACAACCTGTCTTCCCTTAGATTCCTTGGTTTACTCTCATCTTCCTATTTCACATTGTAGCCTATGGGATCTTGTCAAGGGAACCCCAAGTGTGGAGATGGAGGTATACTGTATCTAAATAATTATCATTTTCTCTCTTTTGGAGCTGGATTGGGTAAGAAGACTAATAATTACATTGGGATGATGGCCCTAAATTTGTTATTAATATTGACAACTAAAAAAGTATGTAAAATGTACCAATCTTAGTGAACTCCCATGTAGTGATTAATTGGATAAATGGGACAAACATGTTAGAAAATTTTCATTTGAGGTTTATATTAAGGATATTCAACTTACATGATTAGTTTTTAATGTTATATATTTCCAACAAGTCTACAAAGAGAGAAATGTGGTTGTTAATGGACTTTTAGAAAATGGTGTTCACTTAGAAAAAGAAAGGTGTATGTATGATCCAAGAACCGATGGAAGGCAATTTCACATAATTTCAATATGCTCCTTTTATATAATTTATGTTTTTGTTGTCCATTATTTGAAATACTTTGGGAAGATCTATTGTTTGGAAGTTATTGGGTGACCTTTTAGATTTCATTCAGTTCTCTTCTTTTAGAAATGAACTTAATACATGGTCATTTTTTTAGAACTATGTTGGAGAAAATTTTAATTATTATTTAGCAATATATGCTTCATCTGATAAGAGATTGTTTGAAATGTGGATATGCATATATAGAATATAATTTTGTTATCCTTTAATTTGTGAGAACTAATTCTTAGTAAAGCCACCACATGTTTTCACTCCATGACATGGTTAGCTTGAAAAGTATTGAATTTTTATATTTGGCATTGTTGTTCCCAATTAACATGTCTCTTCCATTTTTCATAGTTGTAGCATGGTATCTTAGTGTTTTTTATTTGTAAGACTATTATCCAATTTTATGTCATAATCCATAAGCCAAATTCTACACTATAGGTGCCATAATTTATTTTGTATTCTAAATTCCCTTTGGGAAATTTTCACCAGAAACCTCTCAATGTTCGTGGTTGTCATTTTCCACCTACATGAATTTAGTTTTCTAAGAGCCTCGAACTCTACAATACCAATTTCACAAGGAGTATCTCATATGGGCGTTGTTTTCTCTCTTAGGTTGTTTGTTATTAGGTTTGTACTTGTCCTCTTTGCTTCCACCTACTTTTGGGTACACTTGGGCCCCAAACTTCATAGTCATGTAAGAGCACTAGTATTGTGAAGGTTTGGAAGAGGGAATGCCACACCTTCTCATCCAAGCCCTCAAGTTTTCACTGAAATCCAACTCCAAATATTTGTAGTCTTGGATTACGACTAGTAGTTATACACTCAAGTTAGTTTGGGATTGCACTTTCTTTTCCTTTTTAGTGAGAACCTTATGACCTTGGTTTTCCCCATGTTCACACACATCCCTACATATGTGCATTAAAAGTTCTTCAAGGCTATAGGATGTTCTTATAGGATGCATATTTCTCTCGCCTAGTCCTGCACCGGAAGTGCAACACCGCAAGTGCGCAGTGCATTGTATTTCATCATATTGCATAAGTTCATAAGATAAATAACCTAAAGCACTTGTTAAATGGATAAGAAATACTAAGTAAATTTTGTTGAAGTTGGTTAAGTCCCGAAGAGGAAGCGCAGTCTTCAGTTGCACTGTCCTATCGTCAAAGGGCTATTTTTGAGCCGCGCAGTCCGTTGGATGCTCTAGTGTATAAGTATTAACCACGAAGTAGGTGAACTTCACGCAATCCCATGTTCGCAGCGCGAGTCCTGTAGTGCGCTGCTCTCCAATCCGTTGAAGCGTGCATCACCTAGTTGTGTAAACCTGATTCCGCAGCCTCCCCATTAACTTCACCTCAGGTGAGACCTGAGTCTGCTCGCAGACTGCTGCCCAAAGGGCCGGTGAAAAGGGGTTTTGTTGGTTCCTCAAACCACACAGAACCTGGGTCTTTCTAGAAAACCTCAAGAACAATTTATACGCCAACAAATGGTTCCGTTGTCGCGCTTGAACTGGTGATCAGCACCGAAAATTGGAATCCAGACAAGAAATAAATATGGGACTGGCAAGACAAGACAGAGAGGGATTTTGCAAGGCAAGAGAATAGACATCCATGTTTCTCTGACGTAGAGTGGTTAAATAAATACCCGCGGGAGGATATTTATGAAATTTTCTTCGCATCTTTTGGAAATGAGTTGCATGAGTGGTTATCAAGACTCACAGAGCGGAAGAACTGTTTCCAACGAGAAGTACCTACCGAGTGGACTCCAGAGCTCATTCAGAGACTCAAAGTAGTAGATAGTCCACTCTCGAGAGAAGTCGACTTTTGGGTTGAAATTATACTAGAAGGATTCGTGACAAAGTTCGTTGTGGACACGTTGAAGTCCTACAGCGCAGCTGACGCTGAGTTCTTCAAAGGATTCAGAGGTAAGTATCTGAAAAATCTGAGTTTATATATTAAAATGCTTTTAGCTGAGAAAGGTGTTTTAAGAATGCAGTAAAATTCTTAAAAAAAATTTAGTCTGTCATGGTCAATAGCATATACAGTGACTCTGACGAAGATACACACAATTAAAGAAGTGGAAAAAGATATAAGTATACCACTGAGAAGAATCCTAGTGAACATGGAATCTGTGTAGACACTGAGGTACCAGTTGAGACTGATAGCCAGACAACACCTCCATCAGCTACCTATCAGCCTATTACTCCACAGAATCTGCCGGTTGAGAACACTGCACCTCTTATTGCACAGAATGCCAACTGTAGTAACACCGCAGGAGTAAGTACTCAGAACATTCTGTCTCGAAACATTCCACGCAATAGTATCCCTAACACCACTCAGAACACTGTGCCTCCAAGAAGGAGAATGACAGATGATATCAAGCTGCCGATATTTAAAGGAACGGGTCTAGAAGTCCCTAAGAAACACTGATTTCTCTTTGAAGCCGTGTGGAATGTCAAACAAGTCCAGGATGACGCTGTGAAGCAAGTGCAGCTCATCACTACATTCAGAGATAGAGCCTTGAACTGGTTCATGAAGTATTCTATGGGACATAATAGAACCCTAGTAGATATTAAGGCTGCACTTTTAAGAGAATTCAAGAAGCCTAAGTCAAAATCACAATGTATAACAAAACTGAAAGAAATTAAGTAGAAAACGACTGAGTCAGTTTGGGAGTTTGACCAAAAGTTTAAGACATTGTTAGATCAAGTCAGTTTTGAGATCGCACCGTAACAGCACCAAGAGTGGTTCATAACTATGTTGTTGCCACATATTAGACTACCACTGATGCAACAAAAGGTTGCTTCACAGGAAGAAGCCTTGGAGATCGTGATGAAATTAGAAGCTTCACCAATAGGAGAGACTAGCACAAGGATGGTTCAGATCCAGAATCAGCTAGCTACCTTAACATTACAGTTACAAGACATTAAGAAGGGAAAAGAACAAAGAGAAGAAGTCTGGTGTACCAGATGTAAGGGATAAGGACACCCAAAGGAACCCTGTCATTTGTTTCAAGATTACCTAGACAGTGGAGCACTGAATCCACTAAATCAGAACCAAGCGCCATGGTGTGATATTTGTAGAACTAGAGGACACCGGCCAAAAGATTGTTACTTAATCCAGAAGTATGTGCGAACACCTAAGAATTTATATTGCACATTCTGTAAATCAGTTGACCATGATGATTCCAACTGTAGAGCATATGAGCTCATGATGGAAAGAAAGCACGATGTAGAGCATATGTCTGGTGGAGTATACCGAGTTCAAGAAGAAACACCGCAGAACAAGGATAATGCGCAGTATGATCAAGGCGCATACATAGGACGTGGTGGATTCCGTGGGAGAGGAAGAAACACTAACCCAACACAAGGAAGAGGCAGAGGTCAGATAATATGCTATAATTGTGGTCAACCTGGCCATCTGTCCAGATATTGTACCAATCAGTGTACTACCTATAGTTATTGTAAATATTTTGATCATGTTATTGAGGCATGCCCAGTGCTAGCAGTAGAAATGCAGAAAAGAAAGCAAGAAGCACCGAATATGAACATTCAGATGATCGCAGCAGAGAAAAGAACTACATATCCAAGTATCAATGTTGTGACGCGAAGTGGTGCTACCACAGGAAGAGATAAAGAACCAGAAGCTTTGACTTTTGGATATTTTCAAACTAAGCAGACTCCTGCTGAAGCAGTCTGGATCAGAAAAACAACTAGGAAAGCACTTGCTTTCAATCTAGAAAGAAACAAATAAGTCTTTGCAGAAGAAAGGGAGGCATTCAAAGAACTGACACCTGTGTCACCAAGAATCCCATTGCGAAGTGAAACAGATCCTATGAAGGATATGACAGCAGCATATGATCAAACGTGCATCGGAGCAGAAACATGCACTTATGTTGCACAGTTCCTATGGAGCTGTATGAAGTTACTGAAAAGTGAAGATGCTTTAGTGGAATTGGAAAATATACTAAACCAATATGAACCACGCAGTAACACGGATACTGCGCAGAGCGCAGTTCACGATATCAAGAGCCGTAAGAGAATAGGCCGAGAAATGAGGCTTAGTGTGCAGATATGAGATTATGAAATGGATGAGATAATCCTTGATTTAGGATCAGAAGTTAATGTCTTGACTAAGCAGACATGGGAACAGATGGGGAAACCAAGGTTGGCATGGTCACCCATACAGTTGAGATTAGCAAATCAACAGAAATTCATACCTTTTGGAAGGTTAGCCAATGTACTTGTAGACATCGATGGAGTCAGAAGTTCAGCGGACTTCGAGGTTATTGAGATCATCGATGACAGTAACCCATATCCAACATTATTGGGGATAGACTGGGCAATGGATAACCTCGCGATTATAAACCTGAAAACCAAGAAGATGATATTTGAAGGGCAGGATATAAGGGTCATCGCACCATTGGACCCTTCATAAGGAGAAATATACAGTGAGCCGATACAGGAAGAATCCAGAGCACAAGACCTAGATTGCATATACAAGATGACATTGAATCAAGATGACTACATAAATCCTATGGCGGATGGAACGCTCAATTAGCGATGCGACAGTTCTTGCGTATCAGACTCCAACACAGGACTAGAAAATTGGAAAAGAAGAATGCATGAAGTATCTTCCAAAAGATCCGCGCAGATCACAAAACCACTGCACTGGATTGGAACGGAGGTAAGTCCAATCCCCATTTATGATTGTTCAACTAACGTCTATACATTTTTTCAAGAGTATGTTGTATCAGTTTCAGCTAAACATCGCATACCAGCATTGGATATAGCACTACGCGATACACCTTCCAGATGGTGGGTCGCGCATAAGATAACTTTGACCACATGGGAATAGTGCAAACATATGATGCAAATCAGATTCACAGAGAAAGTTGCACTGACATTTTAAAAGTATAATGGATAGACAGATCCAAGGGATCATATACAGACTTGCTCACCAGCATGGATAAACATACCATAGATAGAATGGGTTCATCTATTTGTGCACACATCGGAGGAGCAAATTCCAAAGAATTGGTATATAGATACAGAGCTTCGTAGAGGAACAACAGATTGGTCTATCCTAACTGTGAACTTCCATAGAACTTTCAGCTTTGAAGATGAGTCTCCAAGTATAAATTAAGCTCTGCAGATTATCAAAGAAAGGATATTCAGAGTTGAATTCCCAAGTATAAACCAGGCATTAGAGGTCATTAAAGAGAAGATATTTGAATATGTAAAAGTACCTGTGAAGAGACGACCAGAATGGTCAAGAAATATAGAATCTGCCTTTGAATGGTATAACTTCTCCACGGAGAAAGAAGATGAAGAGGAGAGTGATGAGGAGGATCCGTGCAATATCAATATACCGGAGTCAGAAGGAGCGCGTGATGTAGAGGGACCTCCATTAGAAATTCCAGATATGAGCGGACCTGTCAAGACAAGAAAAATTAATATTGGCACAAGTGAAGAGCCAAAGTTCGCATCCATTGGAGATTACTGGGATGATGAAACAGTCACGTATATTGCATACCTTCTGCATGAATATTAGGATCTGTTTCCGACGAAGTTCTCCGAAATGAAAGGCATTTTGGGCAAATTGGGAGTTATGAAGATACCTCTCAAGCCAGTTGTGAAGCTCATTAAGCAAAGGCCTTATAGACTGAATCCCATATATAAAGAGAGAGTGAAGGAAGAGATTGATAAGATGCTTGATGCAGGGATCATTGAGCCAGTGGAAGAATCAGAGTGGATAAGCCCTATGGTTATCCCCAACAAAAAGACAAAATGAGAGATCATAATCTGCGTAGATCTGAGGAAGATGAATGATGCTTCGTTACATGATTCATTTCCTACTCCATTTACAGATGAAGTACTAGATAATGTGGGAGGAAATGAGGCCTACTCATTCACTGATGGATTCTCTGGATACCATCATATCAGAATTGATCCAACAGACAGACATAAGACCACATTTGCTACTGAATGGGGATCATATCAGTATACAGTTATACCATTTGGGTTGAAGAATGCGCCTACCAGATTTTCCAGAGTTGTTGTGGATGCATTCAAGGACTTTATCCATAAGTTCTTAGAAGTTTATTTTGATGATTGGACTATATTTGCTTTACTGAAGAACCATTTTGAAAATCTTAGGATGATGTTAGCTAAGTGTAGATAGCATCAAATGTCTTTGAATTTAAAGAAATGTATATTATGTGTGCCCTATGGAATTCTACTAGGACACATTGTGTGCAGACAAGGCCTGATAGTTGATCCTACGAAGATCGCAGTGATTGTGAATCTACCTGCACCAAACTCAGTAAAGCAACTTCACACGACACTGGGACATACAAGATATTACATAAAGTTCATCAAGGGTTATGCACAGATAACCGCGCCAATGGAGAAACTTCTAAAGAAAGAAGCGCAGTTCATATGGAATGCAGAATGCGAGAAAGGACTAGATAAACTAAAGGAGAAAATGGTAACTGCACCTATTCTAGTTTTTCAAGATTGGGATAAGCCATTTCATGTCCATGTTGATGCTTCATGTATAGCATTGGGAATTGTGCTCGCTCAACCAGGTGAAGGGGGCATTGAGCACCCCATTGCATTTTTTAGCAGAAAGCTATCTTCAGCTGAAAAGAATTACACAACCACGGAAAGAGAAGGTCTAGCTATGGTGTACGCACTGCAGAAATTCAGGCACTATTTTTTGGGTGCGCACTTCTCCATGTACACTGACCATTCAGCTTTGAAGTACTTGGTCAATAAGCTAGTGTTAGGGGGGAGAATATGCAAATGGTTACTACTCTTTCAAGAGTATGGCTTTGAAATTATTGTTAGGCCAGGAAGACTAAATCTAGGACCTGACCATCTCTCAAGGATTGAGACAGGCGAGGAACCCACCAATCTTGAAGACAGTCTGCCTGATGCGCAGTTATTTGCCATATAGATTACAGATGATTATTACAAGTATATCGTAGACTTCTTGACCACAGGGTTAGCACCGACAGAGTTTACTATGTAGTAGAAGAAGCAACTAGTAGTTAAGGCAGCAAACTTCACCATAATCGCGGAACAGATATACAAGTTGGGACTAGATGAAGTGTTGCACAGATGTGTGTTAGATCATGAGAATCCATTCATCTTAGCCGATGCACATTCAGGAGCATCGGGAGACCACTACGCAGGAAGTGCTACTGTGCAGAAGATATTGAGAGCAGGGCTATGGTGGTCTACAATCCATAAAGATTCAAAGGAACATTGCCAGATTTGTGATGTATGTTAGAGGATAGGAAGGCCATCGCGGAGAGATGAAATGCCGTTGAAACCACAATTGACTCTACAAGCATTTGAGAATTGGGCCATTGAGTTCGTGGGACCTATTAACCCACCGGGAAAGAGGACTGATGCGAGATATATTATCACCGCAACTGGTTATCTCACCAGATGGGCAGAAGCTAAACCAGTAAAGGGTTGTAGCGCAGTTACTGCCGCGCAGTTCATCTTTGAGAACATCCTTACTAGATTTGGATGCCCGAAAATTTTAAGTGATCAAGGAACTCAATATTTGAACAGAACCATTGAAGCCCTTACTAAAGAGTTCCACATTTACCATTAGAGAAGTACGCCATATCATCCACAAGCTAATAGAATCGTTGAAGCTTTCAATAAGGTATTGGAAAATGCGCTCACAAAGGTATGCAATGTAAACAAGGATGACTGGGATCTATGCATTCCAGCTGTATTATGGGCGTACATGACCACTTGTAAGAAGTTGACTAGCCATACACCTTTCAGACTATCCTATGGACAGGAAGTTGTGATGCCTATGGAGTATATTGTACCCAACTTAAGAGTTGTTGCATTCACAGACATAGAAGATGAAGAAACAATAGGGGAAAGGATTCTACACTTGGTTGGATTGGAGGAGGATTGCTTCATCGCAGGCTTTCATTTGTTGGCATATAAAATGTTCTTGACGTTTTCTAGAAAGACCCAGGTTCTTCGTTGTTCGAGGAACCAACAAAACCCCTTTTCACCGGCCCTTTCAGCAAAAGTCTGCGAGCAGACTGAGGTCTCACCCGAGGTGAAGTTAATGGGGAGGATGCGGAATCAGGTTTCCACAACCAGGTGATGCGCGATTCAATGGATTGGCGAGCAGCGCGCTACAGGACTCGCACTACAAACTGGGGACTGCGCGAAGTTCACCTACTTCATGATTAATACTTATACACTAGCGCATCCAACGGACTGTGTGGCTCAGAAATGGCCCTTTGACGATAGGACATCACAACTGAAGACTGCACTTCCTCTTCAGGACTTAATCAACTTCAACAGACTTTACGTAGTGTTTCTTATTCATTCAACAGGTGCTTTAGGTTACTTATCTTATGAACTTATGCAATATGATGAAATACAATGCACTGCACACTTCCAGTGCTGTGCTTCAGGGAATCGCACAATACAGACTTCGTTGACTTAAGTGTTTACCCAATACTCATGCATTCACCACATTCATAATTTCTTCCACATTCAACATTCACTCTTATGCATTCAACACTTAGCATATTATTCCATCATTCATTCTTTAGAAGATTATACATGAAAGCAAAGATACACTCACTTATAAACATAAACTTAACCATTCATCAAAGCATCACATATAATCAATCACATAACACAATGATTTAACGTGGTTCACCCCCAGGATGGGAGCTACGTCCACAGGAACTGTTGTTATATTGTCAAATGGAAGGGTACAACAGTTCTAGTCTGTGCACTTAACTATAGACTCTCTTCTCTCTTCAGTAGGTCTCTGTGCACACCACTGTAGAGCCTTTTAACAATCTTCTTTCAACAGAGATCAATATTCACAATAATCTCATCTAATCTCTCTAACCCTTTCCCTTACAAAAGATGCCCTTTTATAGATCATGCCTGTAGGTCACGTCTTTACAATCATGATGCGCTCAGCAAAAACCCTAAGGTTACCCAAAACTGGTGTGGTTACCCGCCACCCTGCCTATCGCCGTCAACAGCTTGCTTCACTCGCTTCAGGCTGCCTTGTTGGGCCACTCGTGGCTCACACGCCCTTCTGAAAACCGCAGTCATCATAGAAATGGTTACAACCGCATCGTGGTCTGTCGCTTTCCACCCCTTTGGCCTGCCTGTCGTCGTCGACTTAGTGGCTTAGCTTCTAACTGTTTTCTGCCACTCTAACTGACATGTCGCTTTCGTCTGCCTTCACATTGCTCCTTACCCAAAACAGGTCGCTTTCGTTTGCTCGACCTTTCCTTATACTTTTTACCCAAAATAGATGCTGCGCTGGCACTGCGCATCTTTGACTACGCAATTCGAAATCAGCACTCCGCAAAACTGTGCCATCTGACTTCATAGCCGGAATTGCGCATTTGCCAAAAACCGTTCTTCATTGAATTGTGTTAACTTGGGCCATGCCCAACAGACACTAAAAAATTGCCATAAACCAACTAGTACAATGACATTCTATTCAAGCGAAGTTAGGGACCATAGCCTTATGTACTTTGTCAGGAGGCATTACATCATTCGGTTACATCTCAAGTGAAATGAGAGGAATTTGTATTAGACCCTTACGTAATTTCCAAGATTACTCTCAAGATTACAATTAGCTCTTTTGAGTAGTGTTACCATAACTGAACCAATTCTAGAAAAACCAACTAGTCCAACCGGAAATGGTCGATTCCACACTGAACTGGCCAGTTTGTGTCTAAACCGACCGGTTCCATATAGAATCGGCCTTAAATGCTTGAACCGGTCGGTTTTGTACGGAATCGACCGGTTTGGTAATGGCAGTATACCACAATTTAGAACATGGAATTAAAAGGTATATTAAATGGTAAGTAAAAGTGACATTGTCCTTATCTTTCATTTTCTATCCTTTTACTTAAATTTTTAACATTACCATTAATTGTTTCAGGATGTTTGAGAGTGATTCTAACTTCATATGTAAAAAGTAGAATTTTAAATCCCATTCAGAATTCAACAGTCTTAATACTTTTCAAGAGTTCAGGATTGCAACATTTCCATTAGATTTTGTCATATATGAGGGTAAGGGATTAGCATTTAACTAAGCACATCAACCCCTCTATGTACCTTGATGTAGGTGGTGTTGAGAGTTAAACTCCTTTGTCTTGGATGGACTTGGACCCACTTCCACGACCAGAAGATGCTATCATTGGTGTTGGATAGGGGCCTTTAGGCCCAGTGGAATCAATCTGGGCTTGAGATCCATATTTTTTTATCTAGTTTTGTTGAGGACATAGATGATGACTCTGACTCTAAGCATGAAGGATTCATATGATTCTGTTATATGATTAAATTGTAGAGCCTAGAGTTTAGACTATAGTTATATGTTTATATTTTGACTATAGAGGCCATTTAAAGCCTATTTATTGGCATACTTTGGTTTATATATGGATTGCACTTGGTGTTATTTTGGTTGTATGCACTCTTAATTGCTATGTACATGAGAAACTTTGCATATTTGTGCATAATGGCTTGAATTCTCTCTCTCTCTCTCTCTCTCACACACACACACACACACACATTTCAGAATTTGAATATTTTATGTATAATTTGATCGACCGGTTTTGTGATCCATTTTTTTCCAGTTTTTGTTCGGTTTCGGTTCCTAGGGTCGGCCGATTCAATCACTGGTACGGTTCCGATAACTATGCTTCTGAGATGACAAGGATGATCAATAACTAATGCAGTGGAATGTTTGAGGAACATCCATCTGAAGCAGAAAGGGTCAGAAACATTTAACATCTCAGGGCAAGCGAAATTTCTTTGGATCCACACAATTTAGGAAATGAGATATCTGCCAAGGCCCTAAACAAACACAGATACACACCAATCAAAAAATGAGATATCTTCCAAGGCCGTTAACAAACAGATACATGTTAAAGAAAAATATGGGATCTAAGATGGCTTGAAATTAGAACCAGGAGTTGTAAAAATCAATGACCACCAACACATAAATATTCATAAATAGTTATCGTTTTCAGAATTTAGATCACATCGAGACATTTCCACTAGAAGAGGATATAGAGAATAGGATTAACCATTTGACAGGGTTGTTATGGCATGTGATGAGTGTAAGTGGATAAGCTATATCAGGTCTAATGATACCTTTTGGGAAATAATAACGTTTTATCTTAAAATAGTAACTTTGAACCCCAAAACATGTATAAATTTGTTAACATTTTAGGCATGAACTCCAAGGATAAAGCCTAATTTAGCTCTATAGATATGTTATCATTCAGGCATTTTCGCTGGTAGACTATTGCAACAAAGCCATTGTGGCGAGAAATATACTTGAAAATATATTATGAATTGTTGAACATCACTTGAAAAAGGTGGTATGATATCTAATTCTAGGTAGGCATTACAGTATTAACCAATTAAAGTAATGCTAATCTATCCTCTTGCTCCTCTTTATCACCAAAGAGGTTTGATACATTATTTCCTCCATTTGTCTAGAAATAGTAAAGAGGAATAACCCTTTGGGGGAGTTAACAATGAATGTTATGGAACTCATTTATACCTGCAAACCTTAATTTAGTCCATACTATTGGATTAGGATTTTATTTGATCTAAAACGCATTCGTTTTATTAAAAAGTATCTTTAGTCATCTTTTGGATGTGAAGCAAATAATTCTTCAATGGGTTGGATTTTAAACTAACATCTTAGTGTGAGTTTCAATGTAGATGCTATCTTGATGGGGAAAAGGCAAGATAAAGATGAGAAATTTCCTGATAGTTTGAAAAATGAAGCTTCTTCATGGAGTATCATAGAGACAACCAAGACTAGCAAGTCATATTCTGTCAAATATAAGTTGTAGCCCTTATGCCAAACCATCAACATTGAACCCCTTCCCATGCCCAATTTGTTTTTCTAGAAGAATATATACCATGCTTTCAGATGTGAAATGATCAAGCCCTTATGTAAAGTTTCATTTGGATTTTACAATAATAGAGATAAAGGCATTATAGGTTTACTCCACAGGAAAACACGAGAGACTATCATATGTTTGACTGAATAATACGTATTCACCTTGGTAAATATTTTGTTTTAGATAATCTTATTTGGAATGGAAGACTGAAGGTGAAAACTTAATAGACTGCCATTGGGAAACACTGTATGTCCCAACACACAATTAGAATGCTTCCATGGAAATGAATTGACCCCTACTATAAAACATCTGTAGAAATATTGGGAGCTGAACCTCTTCCCATTGCAAGTTTTCTTTTTGATAGATGGCACCAAGCATATGTCTTGGAAATGTAGAGCAAGTGAATCTTGATGAACAGCTAACTAAAAAATGGAATGATAAAACTGTTGGCTAGCTAATGAGGTTATCGAAGATTTTGCTGAAAGAAAACAGAATATCCAAATAAAATGCAATGTTTGTGGAAATATTGATTTATTCACTCTCTTGAGAAGCATATAGAGATTAAAAGCAAATGTGTTCTATTTACAAAGGAGGCCATATCATCCTAAGGAATGCATACATATTTTGATATATTTTGATGAACATGAACCACCCTTACATAGGACAATCAATGGATATGCAGGGAAATAAAGGTTCAACTAACCTCGATAAGATGTGAAAAAGATAATCTAAAAATGCTTTGTATAAAACATTGTATCACAATAAAAGAATAAGTTATTATGCTATTCGTGTGCTGCTAAAATCAATTTGGATCAAGAACTGTCTAACTTCACAGCAATCTCCATGGGATAGTAACCATAGCCAAAATGAAGAGCTACAAGCAAGCAACATTTACCTATTGTCCACTAACTGTGCTTCCATGAAAGGTATAGCGTCCGCCCTCTAGACTATAAGAACCTTGGATATAGTTAAATAAAAAGATCCTCTAAAATCTCCAAAAGAATATTTGTTTCTTTATCTCCCATCAGATGGAACATGTAGCTTTCATATACATAGCTTAGCTGTTAAATATTGTCAGAAGATTTTGGACCATTGTAATAAAAGCATGCTTCCAGCAAAGTCATACAACAGAACAATATAAAGGGAAAATAAAGGCAACGATTGTTTCTGCAACTTGATTTGGTGACTTTCTTGCTCATGATATAAAATTTGTAATCAAATAAAAAATCACCAATTAACAATCACTCCATGTTAGTAAAAGGTTCATTTCTCACTAGTATTCCTACAAGTAATTTAAAGTTTAAACAGTACAGATTAGTAGTTTGCCATCTACAAATAATCATAAAAGCAAGACATGATTTGTCCTTCACTGAGAAGTGGGATGATCTACTCTATCTGTGTCTGCATAGTGCTCAAGTCATGACTAGTTTATCCTTATCTGTAAAATAGAGTCTCATCTCTATGCCATGTACCATTAATAGTTTGTCATGGACTCGTCACAGCATGTTCACATCTATCTCTCTGACTTCTCTCCAGGCATATTGTATCTCATTTGCTGGGGCCACTTCTAGATTATGGTCATCATTCAAAAAATCCTCAGAGGGCTCATCATCATCTTCCCTCTACAAAGTACCCCAACCATGCAAACGGTGTCCTCCAGGTTTACGCTTTGTTCTCGATTAGGAGGCTCGCACACATTATATTCTTCAGTATTTGCTTTCACACGAGCTTCCACTCTAGCATCGAATACTCATGGAGTTGCTTATGCTCGGATTGCTTCACATCCAGGGCCAATACTTCTGCATGTGCTTGAGCTTGTACTCGTGCATGTTCAGCTTTAGCTATACTATCATCATTTTTGGTTCTGTTGTCTCCCTTCCTTCTTTATCTCTGGCTTGAATTTTTGCGTGGGTTTCTATTAGCTTCTACCTCTAAACATGAAGGATACAATTCTCTTACCATTGGTATTTTCTGTAATCGCATATCTCCTTGTACTCTCCTTCGTAAGAGGGATTTTTATTCTCAAAAAGTCCAATAAATTCACCAGCTTTGGAGGCTATGTTCTGAGCCCGGAGTGAAGAACACGAAAACAACTGACATGTTTTATCAAAGTCCAGTATTTTATCAACCTCATCATCTTAGTAGTTTGCTACAAGATCATAAGGAAAAATCCTGCAACAAAATTTGCATAACATGTTTCAAAAAAATATGATGGATCACGCAGATAAACACTTACGTCTGAATTTTTTTCAATTTTCCTGGTGTTATCCTCTCAAATAGGAGTAATAGTTATTGATGAAAACGGGGGCAGCATGTGCAGAGAGAGTTCTTTTATACTTCGATGGACAGATTGTATTTATTTTTTCTTGGGACATTGGCAAGACAACAAATAACCAAGCGAAACTATATACCTTGTAGATGAGATTGGAAATTGTATTCAACCTTCAGATTCAGAAAATCTTCATTATTCACGACTCTCTTCTCGTCATCAAATAGACTCTCTTCTCGTCATCAAATAGAAGGGCACGAATTTTTCAAGAACTTTTGAGAGGATCTATTGACATCTCAATCAAATCAGGGATTCCAATCTACTACATGTTCATCGACATAACAATTCCATTGCTGATCACCTTGCTAATGAGGGGACCAAGTTGGATAAGGGAGAAATAGTTACTGATGAAACACTGGGGACCAAGTTGGATAAGGCAGAAATAGTTACTTATTTGGAATTGAAGACTGAAGGTGAAAACTTAATAGACTGCCATTGGGAAACACTGTATAGCCCAACACACAATTAGAATGCTTCCATTGAAATGAAGTAACCCCTACTGTAAAACATCTGTAGAAATATTGGGAGTTGAACCTCTTCCCATTGCAAGTTTGCTTTTTGATAGATGTCACCAAGCATATGTCTTGGAAATGTAGAGCAAGTGAATCTTAATGAACAGTTAACTAAAAATGGAATGATAAAACTGTTGGCTAGCTAACGAGGTTATCGAAGATTTTACTGAAAGAAAACAGAATATCCAAATAAAATGCAATGTTTGTGGAAATATTGATTTATTCACTCTATTGAGAAGCATATAGAGATTAAAAGAAAACGTGTTCTATTTACAAAGGAGGCCATATCATCCTAGGAATGCATACATATTTTGATGAACATGGACAAATCAGTGGATAGGGAGGGAAATAAATGTTCAACTAACCATGATAAGATGTGAAAAAGATAATCTAAAAATGCTTTGTATAAAACATTGTATCGCAAAAAAGAATGAGCTATTATGCTATTCATGTGCTGCTAGTTTTGATCTTATCTAGGCAATGCTATTAAATCAATTTGGATCGAGAACTGTCTAACTTCACAGCAATCTCCATGGGATAGTAATCATAGCCAACATGAACAGCTACAAACAAGCAACATTTACCTATGATCCACCAACTGTGATTCCATGAAAGGTATAGCGTCTAGAATATAAGAACCTTGGATATAATTATATAAAAAGATCCTCTGAAATCTCCAAAAGAATATTTGTTTCTTTATCTCCCATCAGATAGAACATTTAGCTTTCATATGCATAGCAAGTTAAATACTGTCAGAAGATTTTGCACAATTGTAATAAAAGCATGCTTCCAGCAAAGTCATACAACAGAACAATATAAAGGGAAAATAAAGGCAAAGATTGTTTCTGCAACTCGCTGTGGTGACTTTCTTTCTCATGGTATAAAATTTATAATCAAATAAAAAATTCACTAATTAACAATCAACTCCATGTTGGTAAATGACTCATTTCTCACTAGTATTCCTACAAGTACTTTAAACAATAGAGATTAGTATTTTTCCATCTACAAATAATAATAAAAGCAAGACATGACTTGTCCTTCACTGAGAAGTAGGATGTTCTTCTCTATATGTGTCTACATAGTGCTCAAGTCATTGCTAGTTTATCCCTATCTATAAAATAGAGTCTCATTTCTATGCCATGTACTAATGCCATTAATAGTTTGTCATGGACTCATCATCGCATGTTGTCATCGTGTATCCCATTTCCTGATGCCATTAATAGTTTGTCATGGACTCATCACCGCATGTTCAAATCTAACTCTCTAACTTATCTCCAGTCATCGTGCATCCCATTTCCTGATGTAACTTCCATATTTTGAACCCCTCTATCATCACCTATCTCCAGATTATGGTCATCATTCAAAAAATCCTCAGAGGTCTCATCATCATCTTCCCTCTACAAAGTACCCCAACCATGCAAAAAGTGTCTTCCATGTTTACACTTTGTTCTTGAATAGGAGGTTCATACACATTATATTCTTCAGTACTTGATTCTACACGAACTTCCACTCTAGCATCGTCTACTCATGGAGTTGCTTCTGCTCGGATTGCTTCACATCCAAGGCCAATACGTTTGCATGTGCTTGAGCTTGTACAGTTCAGCCTGAGCTATACTATCATCATTTTTGTTTCTGTTGCCTATGTTCCTTCTTTATCTCTAGCTTCAATTTTTGCCTGGTTTTCCATTCGCTTCTACCTATCAACATGAAGGATAAAATTCTCTTATTATTGGTATTTTCTCTAATCACATTTCTCCTCAGGTGCTCTCCTTCTTAAGAGGGAATTGAAAATGTGAATTTTCTTCTCAAAAGGTCCCAATAAATTCACCAGCTTTGGAGACTATGTTCTGATCCTAGACTAGAGAACATGACAACAATTGAAGTGTTCTATCAAAGTCCAGTATTTTATCACACTCATCATCTTCATAGTATGCTACAACATCATAAGGAAAATCTTGCAAGAAAATTAGCATTACATGTTTCAAAATAATATAATGGATCACATAGATGATTATCACACTCATCATCTTCATAGTATGCTACAACATCATAAGGAAAATCTTGCAAGAAAATTATCATTACATGTTTCAAAATAATATAATGGATCACATAGGTGAACACTTACATCTGAATTTTTTTCAATTTTCCTGTTATTATCCACTCAAATAGGAGTAATAGTTATTGATGAAACACAGGCGGCGTGTGCATAGGGAATTCTTTTGTACTCTGATGGACATATTGTATTCACTTTTTCATGGGGCATTGGCAAGGCAGTAAATAACCAAGCAAAACTACATGTACCCCTGTTTTAAAAATTAGTCAACTCAGCCGACTTGACTGAGTTAACCATCAACCGAGCTGACTCGACCTTCAAACTGGATTGGGTGACCGGTTCTATATCGAACCGATCAACTTGACCGAGTCCGGACATGAATTAGCTGAGTTGTCTTTAAAAAAAAGTCTGCTTTGTTCAACATTGTTTGGTAATAGTAAATGGATTAATTTTTGAAGTACAAATGGCATTCTCCTTATATTTCATTTTCTATCCTTTTACTTAAATTTTAAACATTACCATTAATTGTTTCAGGATGTTTGAAAGTGCTTCCAACCTCATCAGACTTCATATGCAAAAAGTATAATTTTTTATCCCATTCATAATTCAATAGACTTAATGGTTTTCAAGATTTCATGGTTGTAAAGTTTCCGCCAAATTCTATCATGTATGAGGGTATGGGATTGGCATTTAATCAAGCACATCAACCCCTCTATACTTTGATGTTGGTGGTGTTGACTGTTGAACTCCTCCGTCATGACCTTAATAAAAAATGTACACTTCACTCAAGCAAAATCACTTATTAAGTGTGGGAATCGTTTTCTACCTTATTTTAACAATTGGATTAGGAAGTTTCATCAAAATTGAAGAGATTCATTAACTAATTTCCTTGGAGGATCAACTTTGAGATTCAAGGTAGAGGCAAGGGCTAGAGCCCAGAGGAGGGAGGCATAAGATGCTATTGATGAATATAATTCCAATATAGGCAATGATTCGTCGACATTTATGATTTATGATTTATGTTTCACATTCATTTTTTAAGTGTCATTGCTCATTTATTAATTTAAAACATACATACATACATACATACATACATACATACACACACACACACACATATATATATATATATATCGCGTTTCCAAAATTTTGGGGGGTCACATTTCCAACCCGTCCCCATTTTCGAAACTCATCCTTATTTCCCTAGTTCATGCAGCTTAGAATCTAACCTTAACCCTAAAGCTATAAGATGAACCCTAACATCATGCTTCTAGGCATTTAGCTAGTACTACTACTGCAGTTGTAGATGACCTTGAGGGGTCCAAGCTTGAGCCAGATGATGATTCCATTGCTAGTCGTGATTCTAGTTCTAGTTCTAGTTCTAGTAGTGGTGACGAGTTGCAGTTGTAGATGACCTTGAGAGGTCCACGCTTGAGCCAAATGATGATGCCATTGCTAGTCCTGATTCTAGTTCTAGTAGTGGTGACGAGTTTGATGATTGATCATGTTGATCAATGACATGTATGATGCATGATCATTGATGTATGATGTATGATGTAGTGCCATCATAGCATGTTGTATTTTGGACTCTACAGTCCATTTAGGCTTCATTGATTATGTATTTTATTCGAGATATGTACTCCACAGTACACTTCATGCCATTTTGATATATTCACCCTTGTATGGTATATACATGAGAAAAATTTGGATATTTTTTCTCTAATGCTTTGGAAACAAGGATTATAATCCTTAAAGTATTGCTTTTCTTTAAAATTTAATCATAGCATGTTGTTTTTTTTTACTCTACACGCCATTTAGGCCTCATTGATTATGTATTTTGTTCCATATATCTACTTCACAGTACACTTCAAGCCATTTTGATATATTCACCCTTATATGGTATATACATGAGCAAACTTTGGATTTTTCTTTAATGCTTTGGAATCATGGATTAGAATCCTTAAAATATTGCTTTTCTTTAAAATTTAAATATTTCATGTATTTTTGAATAAACTGAGTCAGTAAATTCAAATTATCCAAGTATTTACCAATTATGAGTTCGAGCCCTAGTTTAGCCTCGACTGAGTGTGAGTTCAAGTTTTAAAACATTACTATATAACTTGTACATGGGATTGGAATTTTTCTTCAAGTTTCAAATTCAGAAAATCTTCATTATTGATGACTCTCTTCTCGTCATCAAACAAGAGGGCACAATTTTTTTCAAAAATATTAAAAGGATCTATTGGCATCTCAATCAAAACAAGGATCCCGATCTACTATATGTTCATTAGCATAACAATGCCATTGCTGATTACCTCACTAATGAGGGGACCAAATTGGATAAGGGGGTCTATACACAAAATAAAGGCCACCCTGAACAAAAGTGGTTCCCCTAGTTTTTTTAGGCATGGAAGGGACCTAGAAGCATGTTTTTCCAAATTGGAGAAGGTCTATACACAAAACAAAAGCCACCTTGAACAAAAGTGGCTCCCCTAGTTTTTTTAGGCATGGAAGGGACCTAGAAGCATGTTTTTCCCTCTCATTCAAATAATACATAGAATTGGCAGACTGGCATACAAGTGCCAGTCATCGTTCAAATAATACATAGAATTGGTAGCATAGCATACAAGTGTCAGTCATCGTCATAATACATAGAATTGGCAGCATGGCATACAAGTGTCAGTCATCGTCCAAATAATACATAGAATTGGCAGCATAGCATACAAGTGTCAGTCATCGACCTTGTGCGAGACATCAAAAGACATTAATGGGAAGCGGGACTGCTAAAGCACTCGCTCGTGTTTTTTCCTCCCTTCTCGTTTGCTTCTTCCTTTGCTTGGTAAATTTTTATGGCACTCTACATATGTATCCTCTGTGAAGGTGGGATAAGTTTGGCTGGAATCTGCAAGGGAATGGCGATTCTAGAAATGCAAGGAAGTCAAGTGGCTTATGGTTTCCATGGTATATGGCTTATGGTTTCCATGGTATATGCTCAACCTCCCTTTTCGAGGTGGAACGAACTGGTAAGAATTCTCGTTCTAGTCTAATTGCGTTTGAGCAATGGGGGTGTGAAGAATTTGCTCTTGGTCCAGTCGTTTGGTGTTTCCTCTAGCTCCTCTTTTAGGCTGTGTCTTTCGTGTTTTATCTCTTATGCGTGAAGGAAGGCTCTGTGCGTGTTTTGTAGTTTTTTATTTAAGGTATGGAGGGGCACTTGAATTGGTGTGCTACTGGTGGAGATGGCCTTTGAGAAGATTAAAAGACTAATGCAAAATTTGAATTCTAAGTTGAGCAGTTTGAAGGGGTTGGTTGAAAAAATCAATACCCATATTGTTCAATAGGATGTAAGGCAAAATGCTTTTGAGATTACAGTGAAGGAGCATGGAAAAAATATCACTAAGCTCATAATCACTTATGAGATGCAATTCAATATAATTTTGGGCCTCTCTAATGGTGCACAGTCTCATAAAGTCCAATCAGTGAGCTCCAAGCTAATGGAGGTGGACACAGTTCAGAAACCTATTGTTATGGAGATTTCCAGCTCTAGGGATGCTAGTAAAGCTAAGCAACAGCTAGAATGAGACAATGATCTCTTCATTAGTTAAACTATGATGTAATATGTTTTATACATGCTTTTTATTTTTTGTTAGGGCAGTTTGTTCGAATATATAGAAGTCAGTTTTTAGTGAACTTAATAGTTGTAGTGTCATGGATACATATAGAGGAGGAATTTGCAATAGAGCCCTAATTTGGAACAAATTTTGATTGCAAATTTGAGGCTATTTCTTCCCAGCACTTAATAATACAAAATACATACTTTTTTTTTATTTACTAATGAAACAAAGGGATTGATAGAAAAATGAAATTTACTGATCCTTGCAAGATACTTGCAACTCCAAATGAACAGAAAATTGTGACTCACAATCAAATTTTTATTCAATGGACTTCACTTTCACTTACAGTTAAATCAACCCAACCTGTATACATTGTAATGCAAAAATCTATGTATTAAGTGGTATGATAAGGTATAGAAGGATAGACTTTTGAATAACCACAAAAATATGCACTACAAAACTACTTGTAGATCCACAGAAAGCATATGCAAACCAACCAACATCTGTAATTGGCAATGTCGTATACAATGAAATAATTTACATGCTCATAGTCTATGTGATTATCATGTATTATTTTCTATTTATCATTCATAAGTTTCTTCCCACCAAGAAAGTTTCTTCTCCTTGTCTTTTTTGTTTCCATATTTGATTTCATCCTTCTCAGTTTTTCCCGTTCCTGGTTCGTATAAGAACGCCTTGCCCTTGATTTAATAGAAGAACCCTTATCTACATTTTGGCACTCGAATATTTTCTAACCACAGTTGCATGTAATTTTGTTATGGCTAAGTTAAACAATTCTTCCACTTTTGAACACTGCTTATTTCGCCAGTCGAGAGGCCAGACTTGAGTCTGCATTAATTAATTGATTCGTGGACCTTTGACAAACATGTTTCTTTTGCTTTCTTTGTGGATTTTTAGCGATGAAGTCCACCATTAAATCATAGTCAGCTACAAGCGGAACACCACAGAAATGCACATTGCAAGTTCTTTGGCCCCTGTTTTAAATTTCACTTCTAGATCAGCCTCTTTCAGCACGCCATATATCAGCAGGACCTCTTTCAGCACGCCATAGTTCAGCAGGACCTCTTTCGGAACCTTGCCAAGGCCAAGATGACTGATTTTTGGCATATGATTTCAACTCATTTCAAACCCTATGCAAATTTTGTGAAAGATTAACCTAGAGTCACCGGGAAATTTTAATATATAAGATATGAGAAATGAATACATGTAACATAACACTAGGCAAACCAGGCAAACCAGGTGAACTAGGCAAATTTATAAAAAACCAAGAGCCGCTTTAGGTGCAAACTTTTCCTAAGGCATTATTTAAGGCATTATTTAAGTGTGTAATGCAATATATATGGTTTTAATTTATCTAATTTGTGTAGTTTTACATGCAATTTTAAATGGGCAATCTTAAATGTTTTAAATCTAATTTAAGCTTGATATTTTATAACTGGAGGAGTTACACAGCTCAGTATCTTAAATGTTTTAAATCTAATTTAAGCTTGATATTTTATAACTGGAGGAGTTACACAGCCCTTACTGGGCTGTAGAATTCACCTCTTTTACCCAATAACATCTTCTACCCAATAACATCTGTTTTGAACCTCTTGTTTTTCAAGCAAACCTCCCAATAACATCTGTTTTGAACCTCTCAAGCCATTTTCTTTTCAAGCAAACCTGTCAAGCCATTGCTAAAAACATGGGTGCTTATCATGCATAGAGTTAGTTATGTCAGCCCTAATTTAAGTTCTGCCAGCTCAAAGACTAAAATATGAGACTAAAATGAAATCACCTTCATTTTCTTCTTGCTTAGTGCTCAGCAAGCAATAAATGATAAGGGGGCATAATTGCATGGGTGCTTATCATGCATAGAGTTAGTTATGTGAGCCCTAATTTAAGTTCTGCCAGCTCAAAGACTAATATATGAAATCACCTCCTTCTTGCTTAGTGCTGAGCAAGCAATACATGATAAGGGAGCATAATTGCATTTTCAGCACCCTTCTACTCCTATTTACAGTCAACGACCTCTTAAAAAAACCATTTCCATGGAACCATTAGGTTATATTTACTGTATTTTCTTTACTAATAATTTCAGCCTCCATCATCACATGTTGCCCTATATCAAGGCTCCTCCACAGTAGACCACTAAGATTCCATTCATTTATTCCAGATGGTGCTTTTTAGATTTTTCTGTATGTTCATGTATATCTTCCATCCATTCTTAAAATGGATATACATTAAATATAAATGGCCCAAGGTGAAAAATATTTAGAATTAATCAACGAAGACAATAAAATTTGCAACTTTAACATTACCAAAATATTCAGAAAAGGCACATGTTGTATAGCTTGAAATATCGAATTTTGTGATTAAAAACGAATAACAGTGATTAAAAATGAATAATAGTATGTACCTTACTCTCCAATACCCTGAGTTCCCTACTAAACAAAGATTTTCCATAAATTCTAGTTTCTTCAAATCCAGCAAGCATCAATGGATCTCAAAACTCTAAACCAAGAATTATGAATCTTGTCAGCCCAATGCCAAATATTTGAACCTTACACACACAACAAGAATTGAAATTGAATTATCCACCCAATGATCTTAGAGCTTCAAAAATGGTTTCTCAGGTGGGCTCACTAGCATTAAGTTCTGCTTTAAATAATGCTAAGTTCTTGTGGCATTCCAGTTTTAGAACGAAGGCTAATATTTTTTAAACATTTTGAGATTTTGAATTTAAATACTAAGTTCTTGTGGCATTCCAGTTTTAGAACTAAGGCTAATATTTTTGAAACATTTTGAGATTTTGACAGCCATAAATAATGAGATTTGCTAATAGAAGCAAAACCTAAACAAAAAATAAAATAAAAAACAATTGGAAATAAACCTGTAGAACTGATGCTTTATGGAATTAAAAATAAAAATAAAAACAATTTTACCATTGAATCCACTATGAAATATGAGAATCAACATAGATCCATATTACAATTGGAAATAAACCTGTAGAACTGATGCTTTATGGAATTAAAAATAAAAATAAAAACAATTTTATCATTGAATCCACTATGAAATATGAGAACCAACATAGATCCATATTAATTTTGGCATGATCAAGAATCAAGAAAGATCAAATCATGTAAGGTGTAAACTCCTTTTAAACTCTTAAATTTGAGAAAAAATTTAAAAAAATCAAATCATGTAAGGTGTAAACCCTTTTTAAACTCTTAAATTTGAGAAAAAGTTTAAAAGAGATTTGAAGAGATTTGAATTGATTCTCTCAACCTTTGATAAAGCCAGAATTAATATGGATCTATGATAATAAGAATATGGAACATCATGTTATAAATAAAAGAGGATGGTTAGCTTTGTCATGTTTGTATAGCAAGAGACTATTAAAATGATCTTGGCAAAAGGCAATCCTCATTTTGTATACCGAGACATTCTTACAATGATCTTGGCGAAAGGCAGACCTAATTATGTTTGGGATGCCTGTGTTCTCGTTAAACCATACAAAGAAAAGGGATCGAAATGTATAATTATGTTTGAAATGTATACTGTTTCGTTTCGTTTCGTTTCTAGAAAATAATTCAATTGGCGGTGGTTTGATTTGTTATTAACGTGTCTATGAATTGATCATAGCATTTCAGATTCTAGTTTGCTTACCATAGAGGTGAGTATTCATGATATGTGTCAACTTCCCTCAATCTGGATATTAAGGACAACCATTTGCAGGTTGGTATGTTTTGGTTTTTAATTCATTATTGATGCAGGCACCTGGTTTGAGCATCGCAGGCACTCCTAGATTTGTTCAAAGCAGGTTAGAGTTGGTGACTGCAAGAAGTCAGTTGCAGGAGTAGGATCGACCGAGAGCAAGCCATAGAGATTCAAACAAAGAGGCTTGCAGAGCTGCATCTTGTTGATAGAAAGAGATCGTAGATTGTTGATAGAAAGAGATTGTAGATTGTTGATAGAAAGAGATCGTAGATCCTCGAGTTTCTATGACTTCGACAAACTCCAGCGCGGCTCACCATTATCAAAATCAGTTTTCAAATGGACCCAATATTCATTCAGAAGAGGACGCTGAAGGTCAATAGGCCACTGAAATTAGTTACCCACTAGTTAAATAATTCATATATTCCATCGGTATTGATTAACTCATAAACATTTGTATATTCATATTTGATTAACTCGTAAATATCTGTCTCCTGTAGAATGCAAAAATTCTTTCATTAGCAGAATGTTTTGGTTATGTGCTACAGGTTTTAGAGAATGAATTAGTCTATGAAACGAATGCTGAAAACATGTAAACTATGACCACGATTTGTAAATATAGGTTAAAACTTCTGGTCTCTTAAGCAAATACAATTCAGCTAAAAAATATTTGATATATTTTTAAATAAATGTGTATTTTTATATGTGCCACCTCACCGATACAGACATGATACATCTTAATCATTTGGATTGTAGAAAGTTTCACGTGTCTTTGTCCACTTCAATGTTTGTCTTCTCTTTTTATGCTTTTATATTACCTATTGTAATTATCTTATCAAATTAAAAATTGACAACTTTTCAAAAGTTTAAAACATGTCAAAGACACACATATATATATATATCATTTATAAATTTAAAAAAAAATTATTCATCAAATTATTTATTCCCAAAGGAAAAGGTAATATTAGGCTATCATATATCAAAATTTTGACCAAGTGCAATACAAATCTAAAACTAAATGCATAATCACAAAGCTCTAAATTGATGATTTTAAATCTAAAACTAAATGCATAATCACAAAGCTCTAAATTGATGATTTTAAATGGCCTTTATAATCCAAAAAACATGCTACAAGCTACTAACCTATTACATATGACTAATCAATATGATGAATCATCAAACTATCGCCATTGTTGAAAATGGGATCCTCTAGACCATCCTCTAGCTCAAGGGCAGGCTCCTCAAGGACATCCCAACTACAATAATAGCACTATAGAAGCATGATGAGGACCTACCATGTATGGCACTACTCCAACTAATGGATATGAATCCAATCCAATCCACCCTAAGTCATCAATATCAAGAACAAACTCTATCAAGTGAGTCTCTTCTACCCATTTGAGGTTGAATCAATATCATCCAACAAAATTAGATTTATACTGGGTCTTACTATAACTAGAGTAATTATTTTCATATTTTTGAACTTCTATTTTTCACGAGTCAAAACTATTCTTCTTTTACATGTTTATTTTTAATAGATCTAAGGTGACAATGACATACTTTGATGATTTAGCGAACTTGTCTTCAATACAAACTCTAAAAACTATAAATCTACTAAAATTTGGATGGGATGTGATGTTATATTTTCATCATATGAGCTTCAATGAGGTTGGAACCCCTCTCAAATATCCTAAAACAATTAATGATAATATAAAAAAATTCAATAAAAAGTAGAAAATAAAATATAAAGAAAATGTTTGCGGCTGAGGGCTCAAGGGAGGTTTTTATAGTGTTCTTTTTAGGTTTCATGTGAGAGAGTTTAGTTTAGGTAAAAGGATTATAAAAAATTGTTTTTCTCCAAAATAGAATCATGGCCTATGGGAAACTAACTCTATAAAAAACTCTACTAAAGAGGTACAAACTTGATTAAGTCAATAACCTCAAGGGTTAACTAAATTTTAAAACATTCAATACTACTAGGTACAAATCCTTGACCTGAGTTTGGCAAAAAAGTAACCTTGTCACGTCCCCTCCCATCGATCCGATGCAAGGAAGGAAACATGACTAACATTCCAGGGCTTAATCGGGAAACTCAGCCCCATTTATTAGTAACAAAATTCACAATAATTAAAAACTTATGGGTGCAGAGTCATACTCAATATAAGCACAGTGGAAATATACATATTCACACACACAGAAGGAAATGCATCAGCCTATTTCTTCCAAGTAGAATAATAAAACAATCATATAATAATCAATCCCATTCTCATGCTATGCACAAGCTTCATGCAAACTAATTTGAGATAATCATTTCATTTCATTAGCCTGAATAATTAACATTCAAAACAGAGCATAGAATGATTATAATTTAAACCACAGAGACTACTTATCTTTGAGATGAAGTTGTCCAAACAACTGGCTATGGGAGAGCAATGTTCCACCCAACCATAGATCTTTGTCCAGCATGTATTCTTTCAGCTGAGATATCACCTACGAGATGGGTTGTGTATCCACTAAGAAGGAACTAGACAGGCTCACTCACAGCCATGATCTCACACACACAGTGATGCTAAGCCAACCCACAGTTGGGTTTATCAAGCATGCAAGAGACAAATGAGAAGGATGCTAAGCCAATGAGCTCAACGACAGAGCTACAGACATCTTAAGCTAAACTCGAGCAATCCAATCCTCTGTTCAAACATTCGCACTTGGATTCTCACAATTCGGTGACCAAATAGCTCAATCCCGTAATTGGATTTCAGGGCTATAAAAACTGGGTTTTCTAATGGATTTCGGGGTATCTAATACTCTCAATTTCTCCCCAAGGTTCATATCTATGGATTCCCCATTGGATTTCACTGTCAATACCAAATTCTGGGCGTTTATGGCACTTCAAAACGTGGGTTCTTTCACAGTTGTGATTTCTGGTTTTTCTCACTGTTGGGCATGTGTAATGGATGAAAACTGATGCTGGGATGTTCAACAATGGAATGCGAATGAAGAAAAATGAATTCCCATGAGGTAGAGTGACTTGTGGGTCAAGAAAACAGAGCCCATACTCTGCCCTACGAATTTATGGGCTGCCCATGCTCCATTGAAGCCATGGACTGATTTCTTCAACAACTTTCTTACACAGAATTAAATGTCAGCAAAGAAAGTCAAATGAGTTCTCAAGATGACATTTGGCAGCCTATGGTTCAATCCCACAACCCCCTCACCACTCCCTAGTGGATACACATGGCCAGTTTTGGTATCTTATTGCATTAGTTGCTTCCATGGCCAGTTTTGGTATTTTATTGCATGATGTTTATTTACACCATTTTTACAATGTTCCATGGCTAAATAGCACATGGGTAACATAATATCTAATACTTTCATTTTTAAATAAAATTTGACCATCCACTAGGGGGGCCTTGGCCTTGAGATCCACACTAGGAAAACATACCTCACATGTATACAATATTTACATCAGGTGATGCTCACAAGGGTGAATAAGTGGGATTGAAAGTAGCAAAATGTATCACATAGCCTTAGTCATTCCCAATGGGACTTGCACTAAATAACCAAGGTTTCCTAGGAAGGTCACCCATACCAAGGCTCATATAGATCAAGTGCGCTTAACCATGGACATTTTCCCCATAATCAAGCTTACATAGCTTGCTACCCTATTTGTAAAAACTTAGGAAGTAGTGTGCCTTACGAACTATCTAGTTAAGGCTTCCTTAACACTTTTTATTTAAGCAGTGAAGGGATTTTGCAATCCAACATATGAGATATCATTTTTCCATCATATGTATAGATTAATTCATTAATCCATGACGCATATCCATGATCATTAGTCACAACTAATTAATTTTCTCACATTTTGAATAGTCGACTTAGCACTCATTTCATTAGGTGATGCTCATAGCGGTTAAGAAGTGGGATTGAAACTAGAAAAATGATTCGCATAACCTCAATCATCACCTTTGACACTCACATATGGTAACTAGTATTTCTTGGGAAGATCACCCATCCCAAAAATCTTATAATGCTTCAATTTTCTCTTGTTTTGAACATACCACTTAGCACTCATTGAATTGAGTGAGCGGCTTACAATGGTGAAGAAGTGGGATTGAAACTAGCAAAATGAATTACATAGCCTCAATCATCACCTTTAAAATTTGCACCTAGTAACCAAGACTTATCAAAAAGATGTATATATTGTCGATGAAACACTAAGAAGAGGGAGAAAACTCATATAAAAAGGTCTTCGATCAATTCCACACATCGTTGTTCTTGCACTAACGGAAAGAAGGGAACGTGAAGGGAGAAAGGAGAACTAGTGGTTATACCGGGTAAGTAATGCCTCACCATATGCGTGAATAATGATGGATGTGTCATTTTTTTCCTACACCATAGCCCTATTGAATGCACGCTTCCACTCGTAAATTCACTTTGCTCGTCGGTTTCTTGATCTCTTGTGATTAATGGTGGGAAAAATTTGCACGGTCGAGTCCCGTGATGGAAATGGAAAGGGCTCGATGGTTTATTGAATCCAATACAAGGAGAGACCCGTCCTACAAGATGCATGTCTTACATGCAGGAAGGAGTCAATAATCATTAAATTCAAACTCCAACCTAGAAGTAGGCAGCGCTATGTGGGATCACCCCATGAAATGACTCTAACAACCCTGGGTGGATTTCCCAAAGAATGGCTTTGATTTATTTTGGGTCTAAGGCAATGCTTGAAGAACACCATTGAAAGACTAATTGCACAAAGTTCCCTTCAACTTTGATATGGAACTCTCCTTAGAAGAGAACAAATGAACCTCATCATCCCTCTAGCATAGATATCTCTTTATAATTGTTTACCCCTAGGATCGATGGGAGAAACATTACCAATGCACATTGTTTTGTTTTATGATCACTATAAGTAGATTGAATTTAGTATGCAAATGATAAATTTGGGGATTATTTTCTAACAATGAAATAAAATTGTGTCTTGATTGTCTTTGCATTCACAAGTGGTATCCTATTTTAGCCAACATATTGTTTAAAATGGTCATGGCTCACACCTTGAGGAGAATAGGGCGTAGGGACTATGTTTGTCTATATTCACTGGTAAACTATCTTGTTTGTATTAGTATAATGTTTATATAAAATTTACGCCTCTTCAAATGAAAACGCAATGGTTAAAGCATTCTGAATATATAATAATTTATATCAAAATTATTTAGAATTTTTTTGCATCAAAATATATAGTTGACAAAGCATTTTAAATTTGTAAAATTTATATCAAATTAATAGAATATTTACATTACATATTGATATCCTTAATTCCACAAATTTTAATTAAAGTACAAATAAATACCAACACATTTGGCAAGTTATCCCATAAAATTTAATGTCCTACTTGAATTGCTTACCATTATACTTGGCATCTATATTGATGATAAAAAAATGTGAGAAATGAGTTACCAATTGATTTATTTATAAGATCAAGTCGTACAAATAATGTTTTCACTCCACTAGAGAAGAAAACATATTCTCTAGTAAAAGACTCATCTAATTTTATGTTAGATATATTGACAACCAACACCTCAAAAATAAACTTTAATATACAAATATTCACCCATATTTTGTTAATATTGTACTGAATTATTTTTAATTATAGATATCTACTAGACCAAGGACGATATACACATTTCCAATATATATTGTGAATTCTTTTTATTCAAATTTCTAATATATGTTCCTTTTTCTATTGACTTCAAGTATCCCAAAGAGGATATACAAATTTTGAATAACCGCCCAAAGGCCCTTAGTGATGCAAATGGGCTTACCATCCAAAATTTTGACAAGAATTTCATAATGATTTTTTTTTTACTTTTCATATACAATATTCATGTCAAACCCCTCAAAAAGCAACTTTGTGAGAAACCCTCAACATAACTAGTGTAATTTTGGTTGTTTTGGGCCATATTTGAATAGAAAGTACAATGGGCTTAACACTTATGTATTGTAAGGAAAATGACAACATTTACAACAATCCATCATCAACTAGGAAACATTTAACATGTATTACTAACAAACTTGATATCGTATAATGAAGATGTAATTGAAACACACTTTCATCAGTAGAAAAAATGGCCATAATTTAAATGTCGAAATAAAATATGTACATATCATTGTCTGTTGCCATCATGTAGATTATCCTCCTTCCTTGGAATGATAACATTTTTTTTCTCAAAAATATGTTTTGGTCTCGGATTGTGTCTTAGTACGAACCACCAATCCCTATCCAACACATACGGGTAAAAGAACACTTGGTTGTAGTGTTTTGGATAAACATATGGCTCCTTATTTTCATCCCACATATTTTAGAGTTGATACATATTATCTGTGACTATCACATTATTCCTTTACATTATTCCAGTTAAAAGTATCCCACCATTTGTACCTAAAAATAATGCATTGGAAAGATGAGAAATCCACTTGCATGATCTCTTGTATCTTTCCAATGTAACCTAGTTTCCCCTCTATTATGTTCTGATCATGATGGATAGCACAACTAAATTGGTCAAACTTGACCTCCACTCCACAATCAAATGTGACACGTCCATCATCTGTATCCTCGGCAGAAATGATGTCCATATGCCCACATGGATGGGAACAAATGCACCTAAAAAATACAAATAACTGACGTTAATAAAAACATAATACATGTTATTATTCAAATGTACATTATAAAATCAACAACGTAGACGGAGACATTACTACAGAGTTGTTGCACACAACCCCTATGTTTAAAATCCTCTTCGCCACACAGGTAACAACCGGATGTGCCATATTTATCTCTGATCTTGTCATCCACCCAACTATTGGGACAAATCATTGGCATATTTTCTTTTAAATGATTAGGATAAGGCATGCTTCTACTATTCAACTGTCTAAATTATTTCATGTCACTGTTCCATTTCCTTCTCTGCTCTTCATACAATGTTTTCCATGGTTGTGTTTCCTCCGTATTGTAATGAAATTTTTTATTTATGGCATCTATTTCTAAATTTGACGATGTAATTATGAAAGGAAAATTATTAGTATGATATCAAATATATATTATCAATTTCACTATAAGCACTTACTCTATAAACAATTGAAAAAATATAATTGACTTACTCTTTATCATGCGTTGTTTTCCATTCGTTTGGAGTAGCTCTCCTTCCCTTTTGTTCTCATATCATTGGTTGTCCCAAACCACTATGTCTGGTGTGTCGTCAACTTGCTTGATGTATTCACTAGCATAATAGAATTACTCATATACTATGTACCCCTCCTGCATAGACCCCTCGTGTTTTCCCCCCTGTATAACAATCCCCTTCAACTTTTTCATGTACCTCTTCAAGAAGAATATCCAATGACATGGGACCACCCCAGCTAATTCAACCACATCAGGTAGGTGAATTAGAAGATGAAACTGTAAGTGCATGAAAATTGTGGGAAGTTCCTTCTCAAACATACAAACAATCTCAATGATCTCTCAACACCACTGTGAAATTCTAGCAATGTGTCTCTCATTTGATGTAATCCAACATATAAATGCAGATAATTTAGACATGGCTAGTTGTTTCTATTGGGGGAAGTCATGGTCCAGACAACAATGCACAAGTAAAGGATAATTATACACTATAACATAAACACGTAAGCAATTAATTGGCATAAAACTATGAATGCATGGAATATTATAACCTAAATTGCAAAAAAGAAGCATGTAATTGACATACATACCCTTATAAGTTTCAGATGGTCATGCGATTTCAACCTCAATAATTATCCTTCTACTTTGAAGTAGCATCATAGAGTCGACCCATACAATGAAGGCGTATTCACACTCAATAAGACATCATTTTCCAAATGAAGGTCATCTTTATTCAAAATCCATGGGACATCACCCTCTTTGAAACACCAGGAGATTCCAACCTCTCCTCTACTTTCATTTCTTCGACAATGTTTCATTTTAGTCTTCGATGAGACAAGATCTCTCCTTACAGACAATGTATCATTTTTTTTCGATGATATGTGCCTCCATAAAAACTATGAAACATTTTTTAATATATGCATGGGATCCAGTAAGTGGGAAACCTTAATATGCTCCTAATATGGAAGCTCATAAAACACAGATTTCCTTTTTCATCCCAACGAGCGTTTCTCAACATAAGTATCGAAAAATTCAAGATCATCAAGCATAGGTTCCCCATTTGAATTGAACAATTATGTGATTTTTTTCTCCTTCTATGTGTCATATGTCATAAACCACGTGTCAGTGTCATTATTTCAGGTCTCCCAGTTCGCTCTAGTAACCATTGAAAAAATATGTTTCTCTTCTATAAGGGTGCTCATTTGGGAGGAACATCCTCGAGCAATCATACACTAGATTTAGTAGGTGTTTGGACCACCAATCCTTTATTGAAGGTACACAATATTTACTTCCATGATACCATTTTGTTACAATACCTTTGATGTTATTGCATATGGAGCACATTAGAAACAAATAAGGTCGTTGCACCAAAGTAAGTTTGTCAAATAACATTTTAGATATAACCACATGAATCAACATGCTTTCCAGAGAAAACTCTTAGTCCTGGATAATCATGCATGGTGTATGCACATATTCCATAGAGCATAAAAGACCTCTCCACTGAGATGTGTCTTGATACATCGTAAACCTATATCCCTTCCCATAATATCTTGAATTCGTCGATCAATGGTTGGAGGTAAAAATCCATATTCTCCACTTGTCCTATACAAGAAAGTATAAGAGCCAACATAATATGTTCATTATTCACGGACAACCATGGAGGGATATTGTTATTGATCACAACCACTGGCCAAACAAAATAATTGGTGTTTTGGAGAGAATCTGGGTTAACTCCATCCATGGCTATGCTCAATCGAAGGCTTCTTACTTCATCCTTGAATTTATTAGGCCATGTATCCTCTATATGCTTCATGTCTACTGAATCTACAAGAATCCACATAACTCCTGGCTTACTTCTGTGTGAGGCATGCCACCACTGTAACATGGCTAATTCTTTGCAATGAAAAGGACTTTAAATCCTTGGTATTATAGGCATGTGCCTTATTATATTACGAGGAGGGACATGTACATTACCCTCTTTTTTTAATATCAAGTACTTATCATGCCCACAATTAGGACATATCTCTTTGTCCTCATATTCGTGTCTACATAAAAGAAAATCATTCGAACAAGCGTGGTATAATATGTACTCAACACCCAAAATTTTCAGCAACTACTTTGCCTCTTCGCAGCTGAGGACGTTATCAACTGTAAGCACTTTTTCTTTGAGTAACCTGCAATTAGTGGGAAATATAAATATACATTGTCACTAAGCATGCAACAAATCCCTTCTAATCATTGATTTGATGGGAACTTGATGGTTAGTTTCCTCAATAGTGTCGAGAAGCATGTGTCTGGCATACCATACATTGCTTTCAAGTTGTACCACAACATCGTTGACCCCATTTGGGTACACCTTGATCCATTCCCAAAGAGATGGGTGGTGGAAGCAATTTTTAGGAATTCGAAAAAGGAATTGGCAATATTAGCATCATTCACTAGCTCATCTTGTTGGAATGCATTCAACAAAATTCCCTCCATGGCATGGGTATCCCGTAAGAAATCATCCATACCAACCTCTATATCAATTTTTCCATCCCCAACCCATGAACAACTAGTATACTATAGATGTTTTGAATTGGTAACTCATGACATAGTGGGAATTAAATAGATGGTTGATTCAACCATGCTTTGTATACTTCATCTCTGAGTTATACTCGTTTAGTGGTATTCTCTCTATTTGACATTGTACTAGGTTGCAATGGTAGATGGTAGATAGGTTGATCATCGTCATAGTCTTGGTTGTAAAAATACTGAATACTAAATCAATGCTATTAGTAAAAATAATTGATTTATCATGTTGAAACATTAAACAAAACATTTATTAGAAGCATAGAATGTTTTTCCAATAGTACACATACAATCAACCACTTTATAAAACAAATGTGGAATTAAGCAGTATATTAAAATTAATTCTATTGAAAAACAAAATATACAATTACTCAATGATGCTTTTCTTATGCCCCAAAGAGAATCGAGATGTATAAAGTCAGCCCCAATGCAAGTCATTCTTTACGAACATTTTTTGGTCTACAAAAGTTATAGTTTATTAACAACTTGCCATCAGGAGACAAACTACATATTGCATGCACGACAACAAATTTGGATTCCTTATTTTTTATAAAGAACTCTTTGTCATTGGATTGTTCCTCAAATGAACAATTTGCAGTGCACTTATAGCTATTTATGAACCCTACACTGTTCCCATTAGTGCATGGATGATCATCGATATATAACGGGTTCTTCTTGTTAAATTTTCCCAAAGGAAAACAATTCATGCACATATTATACATGGAAATACTATGTTTGTATTTAACAATATTCAAGTAATAAGATCAACTATAAAGAGGACCAAAAATGGCATAAGTTCTATTGGTTGTTTGAGAGGTACAAACACATTTGAAACAATAAACAACCCAAGATTTACAACATCTATTTTATGATTTGTGATCCTGTAACTGTTACTACAATAGGAAAATTTGGTCCCAACTTCAGGTACATGCAGGGAATACAACCAAGAGCCATACAAAGAATGATTTTAATTGGTTTGGTATTTACTTTGTAGATGGATGGGAAGAGAGAAGTCATCGCTACCCTCCAATAATTGAACCAACCTTTGTCTACTTGGACATTTTTTCTCTTAGCTCATACAACTTTTTGGATCTCCTTGTGGATATGTTTTGGTTAGTATTGATATCATATATTGGATCACTAGAAATCTCAATTGACTCAACAAAAGGAGATGCATTGGCCAATTAAGGACGGAACATCATTGATTTGGCTTCCAACTTTTCAAAGAATGAGCATATGGAAGTGTTCTGACATGTATTTTCGATTTCACCTATTGGATCATTGACCGCAGTGGGGGTATTAAACCGTCTACTTTGGGTAGTTTGTCATTAATATAATGGGGCAGTGTGACTCACCTAGGGTTCACCTTCAACCCTTTTACATTTTGAACAACCACATACTACTGGGGTGCCATAAAAGATATATAGTTCATAATGAAGTACCATTGGTCCATGATGGTTACTATATGATGGCATATTACATTTGGTGAGGCAAAGTGGCCTTCCATTTTCATCAGTGTCACGTCCCCTCTCGTCGAACCAATGCACAGAAGGGAACATGACTGCAGATATTGGGCTTTTTGCCGAGACTCAACCCATTTCATTGGATTCATACAACTAAATCAAATGTGTGCAGATGCAAATCAATTAAACATGCACAGCGGAATAAAAACATCATCCACACACACCTTTCATATGCATTCAACATATTAATAATAATCATCAAATTAAAACATTGCAGAAGTAAATACACATAGATATTACTTATCTTCATTGTGCAATTGTCCCAAGCAACTAGCTATGTCACTGCAACGTTCCACCCAACCATAGGTCTCTGCCCAACTAGTATTCTTTCAGCACTCAGAGACCACCCCCGAGCTGGGCATGATTTATACAAGGGAAGGGGACACTCAAGCTCATACTCAACCAAAGCAATGGATATCCATAACCCATACCCCAACATAAACTTTACACACACAACAAAACACGGTCATTGGGCATGGATAAAAAATTACAGCCACGGTATTTACTAACAGGGTCCATGGGTTTTCCCCAAATCGTGGGCACATAAAAAACAGACTGTGGAGAGGGAAAACGTCTAGAGGGAAACAAACACGATTTTCCCAATGGCCAAAACGGCCTCCATGAAACCCCAAAACATACTCCCTTCTTCCTAGCAGCTCTACAACACAAAAAACATCTTCCTCCCAGCTAGAAAACAAGGGAAAACCATAAAAACGTGGAGGGAAAACACCCAGGTAGCTCCAAAAACATGAGAGGAAAAACTAGTTGATGGGTAATGGCTTGGGGAGCAATTCATGGATCTTTTCTTTCCCAAGGAGAAAAACACTTTTTTTCATAAAGGGTGGCTTGCCCATACTTGAATTTGGACAGCCATACCTCTCCATTCCCAAGGCATTAACTACCTCAACCAACTCTTGGGAGAAATGAACGATTGGGTACAAAAGTCAACATGGGTAGTTGAGATTCTATGGGTTCTCTCATTGACACTTGGCTTGACTTGATTGGCTCAAGGGTTTGAGTATTTCCCTCCCAATTCCTTGTAAAATCATGCCCCCATCTCTTGTTGCATTGCCTAGCTAGTTGTGGGTATTTTATTAAAATGCATATTTACATGATATTTGCAATTCCATTGTGCATGGCTAGCACGTAAACCATATGCATCAATAAATCGATGGTGGGGCCTTGGCCTTGAGCTCCTCACCATGATTTTATAACAATATTACATCCTTTACATTTTAATGTAATGGGGTCAAGATCGGTACATTACAATCTTCCATTTGCCTATGGTATGTTTCTCCAGATAAGACCTTGCGTATTTTTGGGAGTGGTGGAATATCATGTGCATCCAAACTTGATCCGTAATCAAGATCATGCAAAAGGCAATGAACATTTGTTGAAATGCATGTGAGAAGACAACATAAATTCAAATATATAATCCAATATAAATGAATATGCACTTATTGGTGATGGAAATGGAGAACTTGAACTTTGCACGATATGGAATGAGATGGAATTTGAAAAATTGACCATTTGGTATATTGCTCCTTTCTCTTGTACAGTTGAGTGAAGGATACAATCAATACATGTCTTCACTCTTTAAAAAATAAACTGAGAAATAGGCTACGTTCTATTTTCATATATCGTAACCAGTGTGCCCATAAAGTTATAGGCGCACCAATGTGTTGCAACAATAGATACACACCAATGTGCTATTTAAATATGTGCATCGATAAAAACATTTGCAAGAATCTCCACAAAGAACAAACCTCTGCAACTATTCATTGTGGAAGTTTACGCTTGTATTTTTTGTCATTGGTGCATCTAGGTCAGGAATATGCATCATTGCGATATTAACTACTCAATGCACCTCTATTTCAAAAAAAATGTGCAAAAATAAATTGCTTTTACTACAAATTAAAAGATTGGCTTGTATAAGTATAGAACATCGATGCAATATTTTTCTGCTTTGCGCACCAAAATCGAGATTTAAAAAATAAATTAAAAAATGATATGCACCTTTATCATCGATTGGATGAAATATCAAAATGAAAAAAGAGCAAAAATTTAATTTTAAGGCAATGAACTTATAAATAAATGAAAACCATAATACCTAAACCATTTTGGCCAAAACTTTGAGGAGTGACTTACGCAAGAGAGGCTTACCAAGGAAGAGTTTGGAGAGATATTTCATTGAAGAGAAATTTTGTAAGGGATCACCATGGACACATACACCTATGCAAAGAAGACATTTCAAGTAAGTTTTACTTCAATATAATATAAAATAGGCATAAATTTTCTAATTTATTTGAAGAAAATAGAGAATATAAGAGTTACATTCAATGTTGTAAACTCCTATGTTCTTCATTCGGATTTATCTTCGTCACTGCAACCCCTATGGTTCTTCTTGCTTTCCTTTTGTTTTCTATTTTTTTTTAATTTCACATTAAGATTTGATTTTCATCAATGTAAACTTCTTGCTTATATATATTAATATATGGGGACTTCGCTCTTGGACCAATATAATTATGTGTTTCACTTCGAAGCCGACCTATCTGGATTGTCCCCGGCCGTTAGAATTGTTTTTTCAAAAACGCTTACATATTTTTCGGTGTGCATTTTACAAAAATGACACACCAACACGTTTATATTTCTAAGAATCATCTGTTGAATTTGTCTATAAAAAAATAAAAACCATTTACAATGCATATTATACATAGATTACACACTAGTGTGTTTTATGATATATTGCACATCGGTTCATTTTTTCTGTAATGGACACATCGTTTGTCCGAAATAAATTTTTACCTAAAATTATTTACTTATTGTGTAAAAATCTATTTTATGATTTATATGTTTCATTATGCAAGACGTTCATTGAAAAAAAATGGCCCATAAAATATCACAGAATAAAAATCACAGTGAAGGGAGTTAGACAGACTACACATCCGACACAAATAACATGGTAACTTTTTTGTAATTTTAATATGAAAGCAATATATTGGAATTATTTGTGTGTTTTACTAATGTGTATTGGTTTATGCCTGTCATGCAAAGATAAAATTTAAGGAAACTCTAAAAGATTGTTCTTAATCTGAGTGAAGAAGAGCAAGAAACCTTGAAGAAATTATTGCAAACTAAGGAATTATGTGGATCAACAAGTGATTAACGTGAGGGTTTTTTTTAAACTTCTTATTGACAATGCTTCTCAAGAATAACCTCTATCATGTTTCAAAGTTTGTATTTCAAATTTGTTGAATGTTGTGCAGGGATGAAAAGCGAGGAAATAGAATGCCCTAAGAAGATAAAAAATAAGAAGAATGTAAACGATGATGGTTTGGTCACCAGGTCAACTAGAGTGGTGCTTGAAGTTAATGAAAGGGGGAAAAATTTTAATAGAAATTTGAGGGATATAGTGGAAAGAACGTATACACCTAGTTTTCATTTACAATAATACAATTACTCTAAGAATCACGTTATAACTAAACTGCAACAAGTATTTCCAAAGAAACAAGCACTGAGACTTGCAATGGAAAAAGCATACAATTTTTTTAAAAAAATTTAAAGGTATTACTGGAAAACATGTTTTTCTTTGATATTTACCTACTCATCCAAAACATACTTTGTTAAAAAAAATCTATGTTTATTTTCATATGAATATTTTTTTTTCATTGTGCTTTTCATTTCTCAGGAAGATTGCTAAAATTCCAAAGGAAGAATGACGTGATATCCAAAATATGCCAATAGGGATGTCAAAAAAGGTGTATCATGAGATGGTCAAAGAAATTAACATAACCACGTTTTTGGTCAAATTATATGCATAAAATATGAACATTAAATAATAACCAAGTTGTTTGTAAACGTCAAGATGCAAGCACAAGAAATGCAGGATTAAACCCTAATATATCATATGCTAACAACTACTGGAATCCAACACTATGAAATTAGTCACTAGGTTGTGGGATGACTAATGGTATAAAGGCTTTGAGTCACAATATTTCATGATAGTTCAGATAACTTTGCGGGAGTAGCATTGTTGGCATGGGGCTAGTTCATAGAAGATTTGGTATAAACATCGACGTGGATAGCGACAAGGGTAAAGAGTGATCGCGGAGCAGAGCAAAGCGATTAAAGCGGAGTTAAGAGTTAGCTAGACTTAGTGGTTAGATAGGTCCACTTTGTGAAGTGGATCAATTTTGTTACGACCACTGAGCCTATAAATAGAAGTCGCATTGTAAGCCTTTAGGGCATCCAAGATCTATCATCTTATCTTTTGGTGTGATCTTAACAGGGATTATCTTTGGATCTCCGATCGATTTATCTTTCGCATTGACTAGCTTCTTTGTATTCAACCTGAAGTGTTGAGATGGGTGTTGGCGTCCATTTTGTCACCATTTTTTATCATCAAACACACTCTGACTGGCGTTATTTTCACTGTTTTGCTATGATAAGTTATTATTTCTGCCATTCAGACTGTCAAATAGACCAGGTATGCATATATTCACACATCACATGAATTTGGGGTAAAAATCGTCATATTGTGATTTATTGATGTTTATTTGATGTTTCTTGGCTTGCTTGGCAAATCTATTTCATTCTACAGGTTATGGCTCTCAAACAAACCTCCATTCAGACGCATATTTACGTTGCAAACGATCAATTGCATTCATCCCGCTGTTCAGACCCACATTCAACTCGCGAGATCATCAGTTGAGATATTCTCAAGCCGTTAGGAAGCAAACCATCGCATGGGTTCTGTTTAGAACGTGGCCCTTATGGTGCGTGAGCTGATGTTCTGGAAGATTCCTGCTCCTACATGCTCAACTAGACAGCACATCTCTCTCCGCAACGTCAAAGGAAGACCAGCGTCTCAATGACCGCGTGAAGGAAACCAACGCCATGGAACCTCGTAGATGCTCTGTGCACTGTCGCAAACTGTTATGGAGCCGTTCCTTGGCCATGAGTTGTCGTGAACTGCTACACAGAGCCGTTTTCTGGCATTAAGACTGCCTATTATTAGAGCAGTCGACCACTAAAGGGTCAACTTTCTCTCCCAATTGTAAATCTGTATATATAGATGTCTTCGTGACTAAGACGAGTTGGTCTCTGGAATCTTAGGAAGTTTTTAGTCTGCAAATAGATACAGAAACATTATAACTCTGTTTAATTTAATATACCTCTGTTCTTGTTTTGTGAAAGCCAAGTAACATGCGTGGTGATTGATTGAGTAAGGCGCAGCCTCTGATTGCTAAGAAGGGCCCCTCAACAACCAGTGGTCTTCCATCTGTGTACATAATTTGTCTTTGTCTTCTGCAGATAAGTTGTGTTATTTGTTTAATTTATGTATTTATTTTGTATATGATATCTTTGTTTTGTAATATATATGTTGTTTTGTTGCTTATGTAAATGATACCTCTTTTTATGATCTGTACATTTTACTTAGTGTTCATTATAATGATATTTCCATAATGAAATTGGTGACCGGTCACGCTTAGTACGCTTAGTTTACTTAAATTCAGTTTGCTTAGTTTGCTTTTAGTCTTGTTATTTGCAACTACTTAGAGTCTAGTTAGCTTAACATCCCAAGTTTATTTATAGTTAGAATTAGTTCTGATAGGTTTCCTGTAGCTGTAGTTTAGTTCATTTCTTTTCAAGTCTCGCTTTATCATGCATTACGAACTAGTTTCCCTTCCCTAGACATAGAATAGTGTAGTTTGATTCCTGTAAATTTCTTTTCTAAATACCCTATTTATTGCTTCCCTTGCACTGTAGGATCACATGCATTAGCCAGTTGGTAGTTTAGATCATCCAATATTCCCCTTCCCTTAGTTTAAATCGTTTTCTTCCATCCGAACTGTCATTCGGACAGTCATCTGGATCGTCATTTAGACCTCAATACTTCCTGCATTGTTTTTATGCTTAATTAGAATCCAATTTCTTAGGTTTTCAAACTGTAATATCTCTTACCTTTAATTAGCATTCTTAGGTGTCATTAAGATCTTGTTTTAACATTGCATAGAGTTTTAAATAAGTTTTATCACCATTTTTAGTTTCCATCTCATCTTCTTTAACTTTGCTTTAACTGCTTTTCAAGTTATCTCTTTCATGTTTAATTTGACAACATGTTACTGTTCTCGAACTTATCAGTTTCATTCTTAGGGCAGTCAATTATATGTTCTTAAGATTTATTTTGGATTAGAATTAATAATTTCATTCTCCAGGTATCTTAGTTTTGATAGTTTCTTTGTTAAGTATAGGACTAGTTTCCCATTTACACAGATAATAAAGATGTTCCTGAAATAAAGTTTGGTTCAGAAATAAATATCTTTATCAAGTTTTCTACTTGCTTCCAAATCAAATTCAGTCCAAATAAATATCTTTATTAAGTTTTCTACGTGTTTCTAGATTTCATTAGTTTTACATCATTTTGCTTATAGATAGAAAATAGATCATAATGTTTAAAATTAATTGTAATTGGTCTCTTTGTAGTTTACATTTCTTTGCCGATATTAGGTTAGATTTACTTCCATTTTGTTTTGTTGTTACATTCGAAATTTATTTCGACACATTTACCCCAGTTCCTATCACATTTGACATACAAAATCAAGGAGAATGGAATTAGATACTTTAGTGTAGTATTGAAGTATTGATTGAATGCATGAATAGTTGTTGAATTCACTAAGTTTGTAGTTTTTGTTTTAATTCAAGTAGTTTCCATTTTTATAAAAAGTAGTTTGTTTTTTTATCAGTATTTGTTTCTTTCCCATTATTTAATCATAGAGTAGAGTAGTATAACTTGATACTATTATGATATGTTGGTCTCGTTAGGCTTAGTTAGTTCATTTGTTGTATTTATGAAGTTTGACTCGGTTTTTCATTTTGAAAGATCTTTTGATCTTTTCTTTATTAAACATTTATAAGGTCTGACAAGCCGAAACCTTAGGTGCCATTTCTACCTCAGCATATACTGTGCCACAACTCTAAGATTACCAACCTTGGTCGATAATTAAATATTTTGGTGATTCCTTAAGGCAGTAAATACACCTCAACATTTTGGCGTCGTTGCCGAGGAGTTGTAGGTAGGTAGAATTCAATCGTAGATAGGTAGAATTTAGTTGTAGATAGGTAAGATTCTCCTTTAAAAACTCAGGGATAGATTTGAATTCTTCTCTTTTTGAAATTTAGAAATAGGCTGGTGGCAAGCGAGCAGTAAGACGAGAGGTAAGAACCTGCGCATCTGTTATAACAGGCATCCCTAAAACCCGGCAATAGTAGTGATGCAGTTAGAGTTCATTTCAGTTATAGTTTGTTTTCATGAATAGTTCTAGAGACTCACAAGGTAGATTTATTAAAACTAGCCCTTCTACTAAAATTCCTACTAACCTATACGGGGGGCATGCCACCCCAACTACTAACTCAACAGAAAGGTATCGGAAGACACCTAAAGGGGATAATCCTATTTGGAAGGCTAAGGAAATCCTTTCTGGAAACCAATTAGGGGAAACCATAGGGACATCAGAACAGTTTGTTCATAAAGAAATTGCATTAGAAGAGCCTCCAGCTCATATTGAGACTGAACTAAGACAAGAGGAAACTCAAAAGGATAAAACTTCAGAACCTCCCAACCTTCCATTAGTCCAAAAACCCAAAGACACTACTTTTTCAATAGTAGGTGGTTCAAACTTAGTAGATTGTGTTGATCCTGCACAAGTAGATGCTCTTTTTGAGAATTCTGTGAACATGGTTATCTCACAGATTGAGACAACAACAGTAGGACCTTCAAAACCGAATTCCCACGTAGCTGGTAATTCTCCTCCTAAAAAGAAGAATACTCTTCCTGAAACAGAACGTTGGGACATCCCATATTCACCAAGAAAGGAACCACCTAGGTATTCTCTCTTTGGAAATCGAATCTTCATGGGGGATGAAAATGAAGATCATGTCCGACAAGATGAAGAAGAATGAGAAGTTAGAAATGAAGGTACCTTCGGGTTCCCTATCTTAGACACTGCACAAGATGTGACTATGAAAAACATCCCTCCCTCCTCACTACCGACCTTCTATGGGAAGAGTAGTGAGGATTCGGATACATTCTTATTCGAGTTTGACATTTTGTGTAGGAGTTATGATTACCTACAAGATGGCCAAAAATTAAAACTCTTTCTTGCCACATTAAAAGATTCTGCTCTTCAATGGTTTATGGGATTAGGGGAATCTAGTATCGAAACTTGGGAAGACATGAATAATGCATTTCTACGGAAATATCAGGATTACTGTAAACCTAAGGACTCTCGCAACGATATTTTTAAAATTCAACAACTTGAAGATGAGATCCTAGAAGACTGTCTCGAGAGATTTAACTATGTGTTACACAAATCCAAATATAGTGATCTTCAGGAAGATGCAATAAGAACACTCTTCCTCAAGGGAATCTCAGAAGAATTCTTAGAAAACCTTAATCTCATGGTAGCAAGAGACATTTCTCATAAGTCTTTTGCACAGATTTGCGAACTATGTAGGAATTAGTCTAGGAGCAGAGGGAAAAGTGGAAGACACTTTCGAGAATCTTATGCTAGGAACCTAAAAGGAAACACATTCGATCCTAGTGGAGTTACAAGGGTATAGTTGGGAAACCTATTAGAAAATTTTAAAACAGATATCCTAGAAGAAATGGGTTCTCAACTAGACGCACTACAAGCTAAAAAGAGGCAAGATGAAGAGTGTGCAACAATGAGTGTTTTATGTCCCAGGTGTAGAACTAAACATCCTCAACGAGAATATCCATTGAATAATGTTTTAGTTTGTCACCTTTGTACTGAAGAACATCCAACTGATAATTGTCCATCGCTACCTGGGTTGCAAGCTATATACAAGAGTGGAAACTTTGGTGAAACATCTAGAAGGCCTTGGAAACCTAAAGATCAACCATCGAATCAAGATTCATCACAAATTTCACCATATTACTATCATTATCAACCTCCTCAATAGTGGAACACTTCAGGTTGGAAGAATTGGCCACCGCAGTACCCTCCTCAGAATGCTCAACAACAGCAATGGCCACATGGATGGAGAGGAAAAGCTTATGCTCAACCACCTCCTCCTATGCCTAACTATCCTTACCCCCCTAATATTCAGCAACTTTTTCCTGGATTTGTACTTTCTTCACTACCCCCTATCCCAAATCAACCTCACCATTTCCAGAATATGAATCCTCTAAGACCCACAATATTACTTGCACAACCGATACCGAACCCTAACAACAAGCCAACCCAAGCTCTTAACAGCATTGGGTTGTTACCTCTTCCTTCATATGCCATTTTGACCGCACCAATACATGAGATTCAACTGCGGTTTGGAAGAGTTTTGCAAGATCATCCCAAGTCATCAGTTGTTATCCGAGAAGAGAGCGAAGAAGACATACCTAGTGAAGTTTTGAATGATGCCATTCTTGACGATGTGGTTATTCCTAAATATTCAACACAAAACCATCCACATAAAGAAGTAATTACAGGAGAAAAATCACCCCCATATCCGAAGCGTCTAGTAATAGAAAAACTTGTAACTTATCCAAAGTATGATATCATTAACGAATTGAAAAATATTTGTATTAAGATCCCTTTGTTACAAGCCATTAAGGATATCCCAATCTATAGTAAAGTAATAAAGGAACTTTGTATTAAAAGACCAGGTAGAAAACAAAAGGACCCTCTGACGATTCATGTAATAGGTGAAATGTCAGATTGCATAGCAAACAAACCTAGAATCCTCAAGTATACAAATCCAGGAAACCCTGTGGTGACCATTATTATCAATAACATTGCCATAGGAAATGCACTTATTGATCTAGGAGCTGTTATTAACCTAATGACTACCACGGTTTTAGAAACTCTCCAAACTGGGGACTGGGCATTACTTTTTTATTCAAGGTACAAAAACTTCAAAGGTAAATTAGCTACTCAATGGATGGATCCGTATGAAATTGTTACAGCTTTTGATAATGGATCTGTTAAAATTAATACAATTGATGATTCCCAAATCTCCTTTGTTGCAAATGGACATAGACTTAGACTTTATCATCAACCGATATCTAAACAAGATTTTGTGCAGAATGCCTTCCAATAGAAGGAGATGAAGCTGGTAGAAGAGGAAGTCATTCCTCCTTCTCTTGGTCCTTGAATTATTTTGGGTTATCTTCATTTGTATATATGTAAATACGTTTTTGTTTTTTAATAATAAGTCATTTCTAACAACTGATTGCATTTTTACAGGAAATTCATTTTTATGATCAGCTTATGAAATTTTGTCAATTAAAACAGGAAGACTCTTTTTTTTTTTTTCCTAAATTTCATATAATTTCTTTTTTATATGTTTTTGTTTTGAATAAATTTGAATCATCTAACAAGTGGTTTTGCAGTTTAATTACAAGAACCTTATCCTTATAATCAACTCATGCAATATTATCTAAAAAGGGAAACTTGCTCTAAAAATCTCATAATGTATCCTAACTCCTTCTCTTTCAATTATTGTTGAAAATTGAAAATTTACAGTGAAGGTTAAGATGTTCTTTATATCATTCCAAACCACTTTCTTTTATGATTATGTATATGGTATTTGATTTAGACATGTACATTTCTGATTTATCATTAGAACAATTGCTTAATATCTTACACCTATGGACTACTAGTTCATCCTAGGCTCATTATTAAAACTTGTTTCTTTAAGCATCTTTAAAAGGTAGCCCAAAAGAGAGTGATATTTCTATTTTGTGGGGAACATTATTGATTTTTTATGAAGAAGTTGCATTGAGAGGTCAAAGAATAACTTTAGGTTATTATCTTTTGACATGATCTATGATTTAGGCCATTTTAAATAAAGTTACTCATAAGGGTCGTTCTAAATTTTTTGAATTATGTGTTTAGCAGGCTTACCACACTCTAGTGCCAACTGGATTCTTTACAAAAAATATATATATGTATCATTATACGAGGTAAACCCGTCGGGGTAATGAACAGGCTCGCTGGCAACGGGGCTATGATTGCATGGTACCAAGATAAACTCGTCGGGGTACTGAACAGGCCTGCTGGCAGCATGGCAATATCGGGTAAAAGAGGTTTGGTTAATGCATCGCTATGCACATGGCTCATAAAAACCCTGAGTATACAAACAAATGTTTAAGCCAATTATTTATACTGTCATTAGATAATAGCTGTAAGTTGGACTTGGACCCTGTCATCTAATTCACACAATACCTAGGATATGACTATCCTAGAAATGGGACCCATAACTATAGAAGTCTCACAAACTCTACGGTGAACCTTATCTATATTCTTTGGATGACAAAAGATATCTGCAATGAGTCATGGATAACTAGTTTTCCTATGGCATTTTTTACATCAATTATACTATCATTCTTCATATGGTCTTCTTAAGCATTGTTGTGTTCTTTTTTTTTATGACTGTACATATCTGAATCATCTACATTTATTTGTTAATATTTCATTTTCTTACCACAATTAGCACAGCACTTTTAGAAGTTATCGACAAAACTTTCAATTGAAAAGATTTGGAATATTAACGAATTTTTCTTTGATGGCTTGAGGACACGCCATATTTTTGGTTTGGGGGAGGATTAAAATTGTTTTTACTTTCTGAATATTGATGAAAAGTTTATTATCTCTGATAAAATGATAGGTCTTTTCAGGACAATGCAAAAATTAGAAGGAATATTGTTCTGATCAATGCCAAATAAACAAGAACGCAACTAAAGTTCCAAAAATGCAGGTTTACAACATCTCTTGTATGCTGACAAGTCCCAGAAAAATTCTCTACATAATCAGCAGCAGTCAGATCCATCAAAGCACATTTTTGTACAAAGGTCTGCATGAAGGGTTGAATGAAGGGTTGAATGACGATCCGAATGAGGTGACGAACGAGGCAAATGAATAGCGATTTGAATGAAGTGCCGAATGAAACCATAGCTTGTAATGATATTAATAAGTGTGCTAAGATATTTAAAATTTTGATTTTTGTTGATATATCTAATCTACTAATTATGTCAAGGATCGAATTAAATGCCATCTTTGCATACTCATTTCATCTTATCAAATGAATTGATCAACCATCCTACGGCTATAATACGAATTTTAATCCTCCATTAAGTTTATCGTGTGATCTATCATTGTTAATTTTTCGATAATTTCATTCCATTATCATTCAGGATCATACTAAGAGAATAACATGTACATCATATCAATCATAAACACAATAACAAGCACACAAGAGACACGGAGTTTCCTCGAGGAAAACCAAGAAGGTAAAAAAACCCCGCAACTTCCTCAAAGATATAATAATCCACAATACAAGATCACAATGATCAAACCCAAAGAGATGTCTCTAGCAGATACTCCTCCTCCTCCACTTGTGCGCAACTCTCTCTCTCAACTATGCGAGTTTGAGAAGTGAGTGAATGAATAGAATGAGCCACACTCACTCTCTATTTATACACTGACTTGACCTGCCAATAAACTAACTGTGCCGACTTCCTAAAGAAGTCTAATAACCCAACCACATGACCTAACTAGGGCCGACCCCGCACTGGTGGTCTAATAACCCATCAATACAAATGACGAAACTTACAATGTAACTTGTGACACTTGCAAATACAAATGACGACACTTCCAATCAGAGGAATAATACATCTTTGTTGGATATACTATAAAGCACAAATGTAATATACAAGTGAATATCTTTTGAAGTTACAAATACATCAACACTCCCTCTTAACTAGGAAGGTATACTTTCGACACGGGCCATCAATACATATCGACGCAAGTCTTCAATTCTGGAGCTAGATCATCGTCACTGGATCACAGAGCATCATCATCATCACTGCTGTTGTACTCGACATCTCGATCACTAGGCTATCTCATAATTCTTCTTGTCATAGGAAGTTCTAAAGAGCCAGCCCTTTTTCACGCTGGATGTAGGCCTAGCCTCCTGTAGGTCTTCATTATCTCTGGCCATACTGTGGAATCCTTAGGACTAATTACGTGCGTTACAAAACCTCGAAAGAGCATCCCAAGACTGATTACGAGCTTGCTGCTCAACCTATAGGATCTCCCAGGGCAATATTATATGTGACCACCACAAAAACCTCGAAAGAGTATCCCAAGACTGATTACGAGCACACAGCTCAACCTATCGAATCTCCCAGGGCAATATTACATGTGGTCATGGCAAAACCTTGAAAGAGCATCCCAGGATTGATTATGAGCACACAGCTCAACCTATCGGATCTCCCAAGGAAATATTATATGCCAGAGGACAAAACCTCGAAAGAGCATCCCAGGACTGATTACGAGCTTACTGCTCAACCTATCGGAACTCCCAGGGAAATATTGTATGTCCTCCCAAAGAAAAACCTCTAAAGAGCATTTGCCAGATCTCCTAGGGAACTATTACATGCCATAGGAAAAACCTTGCAAGAGTATCTACAAATCTCCTAGGGAAAGATTATATGTTTTTCGCACAACCTGTCCACGGCCACAAAGTATCATCCTAATACTCATGATCATACTGATCATCATCATACCGTACATCGTCCTGATGCACATCATCACACGATCATCCTGATCATCGTCATAACATCGTCCTGATGCATGTCGCATGATTATCTTGATCATCGTCATAGCATCGTCCTGATGCATATCATCTGGAGCATCATCCTGATACTCATCATCACCGTATAATCAACTTGATCATACAAAGCATCCACCTGATGCATATCATCACACATGATCATCCTGATCATCATACATAGCATTAACTAGAGTATCGACCTGATGCTCATATTACAACGCTTAGATCCACAGCCATGGGAAGGATCCTCCTATCACCATGCTTGGAATGGCCCCTGCAAATGTGTCCCATCACTTCTTCCTCGAAATATCTTCAATATGAAGAACACCAAACCTCTCTCTAAAGTACTCAAACTTCACTCTGGATAGTGGTTTCGTCAACACATATGCAACTTGCTCATTCATCGCAACATACAGGAGCTTCACTGCTTCTCTCTGCACCATATCCCTGATATAGTGATATTTGATCTCAATGTGCTTCGACCTGTCATGGATCACGGGGTTCTCATACAACTTCACACAACTCTGGTTGTCATAGAATATACAGGTAGCATCCAACGGGAGATCAAATAACTCATACAGTAGCTTCCTCAGTCATACTGCCTCACAACTAGACGAACAAGCTGCAACATACTCTGCTTCGACTGTACTCAGTGCTACGCAGGACTGCTTCCTACTAAACCAAGAGATCACACCTGATCCCATACTAAAGCAGCACCCCAAAGTGCTCTTCCTATCTGCAGCACTGCCTGCCCAATCTGAATCAACATAACACTCAAGGTTAAATTTTTGATTCGCATCATACTTGAGCCTATAATCAATCGTACCCTTCAGGTACCTCAAAATATGATTTAGAGCAACCAGGTGAACACCTCTTGGATCCGTCAGGAACTGGCTCAATGTGTTCACCGCAAAGAAAATATTCAGTCTCGTGTTCGTCAGGTACATCAAGGACCCAATCATTTAACAATACACAGTGACATCAACCGATTCAGATGAAGCATCACACAAACTTCAGGTTCGATGCCATAGGTGTGGCCATGGCCTTGCAGTCCATCATCCCGAACCACTTCAGGATCTCTACCGCATACTTCCCTTGTCCAAGGAAGATTCCATCTGCACTCTGCCACACCTCCATGCCTAGAAAGTAGTGCATCATCCCCAAGTCCTTCATCTCGAACTCAGCAGCAAGTTTCCTCTTCGTATCGGCAATCAACCTATCATCACCTGTAACAAACAGGTCATCCACATACAATAGTAGTATCACTGGATTGCCTTCCTCAACCTTGTAGTAAAGGTTGGAATCCGCTTTACTCTTGATAAAGCCCAAACTGGATAGAAAGTTGTATATCCTACCATACCAAATCCTAAGAGCTTGCTTCAATCCATACAAGGATTTCTTCAACCTGCACACATATGACTCCCTGTCATGTGTCTCAAAAACCAAGTGGCTGCTCCACATACACTTCCTCTTCGACTACACCATTCAAGAAAGTTGTCTTGACATCCGGTGTATCTTGCACTTCATCACTATAGCCAGAGAAAGTATTGTTCTGATGGGAGTGTGTTTGGCTACAGGAGCAAAAGTCTCTTCATAATCTATCCCCTCTTTCTAAGAGAAGCCACGGGCTACAAATCTTGCCTTGTATTTCTCTATGCTACCATCTCCAGCATGCTTGATCTTATAGATCCACTTGGAAGTCACAACAGACTTCCCTTCTGGTCTTGGGACCACATCCCAAACATCATTCTTCATGATCGACTAGTATTCCTCAATCATGGAATTC